>OX578279.1:37497357-38097357 GCA_951217055.1 Gerris lacustris
CATTGTTTGTAGACGCAATTGTATGATCTTTAATTGGGAATAGAATGATTTGTTTTGAAAAATAATCTTTTTTAGTTATTATCCTACATAGCAGCCATGGTTATTTATATAAGCATCAGTAAACACATATGTCATATATTAAAACATTCCGATTAGTTCCCCAATTTTTCATTATTATTGTTGATGGTTTTAGCTTTTAGCTATGTAAACTTTTATTGTAAATTAAACTATATCATTCATATGTAGCCGCAAAACAGACAGAAAGAAATGATTTTTTTATTTTTCAGCTTAATCGTCATAAAACTACTTGGGAAAACACAACATATTAGGCGAAATCCGAGAAATGTATTCAACAGCATTTTAATTAACAAAAAAAAAAAAAAATAAATAAAACAGAAGAAACGAAAAAAAAAAAAAAAAATGATATACTGAATAATAATAATAAAAAAAAATAAAAAATGGCACTAGTCCCAAGTCAAGAAAAGATCAAACAAAATGCACTGCACGGCGTACATAAAAAATAAAATATAAATTAAAAACATATGAACCTAAATTGATGTTTTTTATTAATAAAAATATATTGTATCTACGATTGTAACGAAATATAAACATTGTATCTCTGTTTAGATGTGTAGAAAGTGATTATTTACGTACTTGTATTCATTGCGCATGCGCGTCTCATAATTCTGAAGAATTTTTCAACTTTACGCACGATTACCGAGTTTGTTTACATTTAACAGAACTATTTTGATGTTTGTTTAATAAAAGTAACTGATTATATCGAGTTTTTTTGTGAAAATCAATGCGTGATTTAAGTGATTATGACGAATATGTGGAGAATAATACGCCTCCCGAAATAATTAATTCCGCACAAAATGCAACTAATGAATTAATGTCATCTTTATCAAAAGAGAAATACGAACTTACATACAGGAAGTTTATTATTTTTTTCTGTGTTTATTATTAAAATCTAAAAATCGTAGATAAAGTACGGTACGCAACTCGTGCGAAAACGGCATTTTGCATTGCTCGTGTGGTTTTACTACTATCGCTGTCGCTCGGGTGCAAACTCCACACTCGCAAGCAAAATGCTACTTTCCGCACTCGAAGCGTAATGTGCTATGTATTACCTGTTTATAAGACACGAGAAAACAAAATTTAAAATCATGATCATACAAACTAGAAACTACAAGAGTATTGATTTAAATTTTACTCTAAATAAATGTTTTCGAGTATAATTAGCACTAGTTGTTATGTTGCCCATTTTACTGTGTTTCAGGGTATATACATAAAACAAGCAAGAAATTAATTAAATAATGTATATATATAACATACTGCATAACCCTCTGAAGAAGAACGAGATCTTGTTTTTCTTGATTTGTGGAAACTTGGATATCTGGAAACAGCCGGACTGACAGAAAAACTTCTGCTTGACAAAGTTGTAGTTGGATTTACACGGTACGACGGAGACGCCGATCTTTGGATGGAGGACGGAGTTCGGTAATTGGAGTACGGTGAAAGAGTATTACCATATGGCGAGGAATAACTAGAATATGAAGGGGAATAGGAAGAACCGATTGAACCAGTTCCAAGTGTGCTGACAATTGAACCCAAGGCACCACCAAGTGCACTAAGGTATGGAGTAGACTGCGACAATCCCTTAGACTGCGATAATCCCTTACCTGGGGGAAAACAGCAAGGTTTATTATCTGATAGACCGTCCAGCCGAAGGTTTTTAGGAGAGGATAAATGAAGTTGAGGTATATAATAAACCTAACAAATGATTATGGATTCTTTTGGCTTTAACTTAATAATAGAAACATTGGAGTTTTAACAATCAAAACCAAAAAGTGTCAAATAGAACATTAACATTAACACTAATTGTTCAGTATAGATGTTTAAAACTCAATGAAAATTCTAATAAAGCTAAATCTTGAGGGGGACATTGCACCTGAGATTGGGTAACCTAGCACTGTAACTAATTATTAATTTCATAGGTAGTTCCCTTAAGAATGCACATTTCAATAGTTTTAAACAAATCATCAAAATTTACACTCTCAGACACGGCCTCTTCCAGAAGACAATTGAACGTCGGGTAATGTTCAGTTCGCGAATGGCGCATCTTACAAGATCAATCCTTGTAACAATAAACCTTGTCAATGTGGTTTAACAATACATTGATAAAGTTTATTTCAAATCTCTAACAATTTAGAAAAGCATCCAATTTTTTTAAGGCAACAACTAATTTTCCTACGTTTTTATTAGCTTGCATTCTTGTTTGTTTGTTTGTCCGGTACAAATCTGGCAATCGATTTCTAACTAACTTCCCGAATAGCTAGACATTTGTAACTTTTAGCATAGCTCAGAACACGATGACAATGCATTATTTTAATACTTTTAGCCTTCATTCATCAGAATTTAATTGGTTTTCAGCAAATTTTGCTGTATCGAAAGTTAGTTCGGAAAAAATCCGCAAGTTATTTTATTTGTTTTGCCATATCCAATATTTACGCAATCTTCATTTTGACGGGTCTCAAATTTGTGATAGATAAACATTGAATGACAGCAAAACAGGAAATATCGATTATATTATTTCAAATATATCGATGGCATGCTTTAGATTTGGTGTTGGGGAGATCCGTTGTAGAAAGATTTATCCTTTTATAGGTTTAAAATCAGCTCTCTGGATGGTTGTCATTTATGTGAAGTAAATAAATTCGGAACTATTTTTTTTTCACTAACATTATATATTATATAACAATAACAATTATATTATCAACATTACATACGATTCAATAGAAAATTTAAAAACGTAGTATATAAAAAGTTATTTTTATCTTGAAATTATTCCTACCTAATAGGTAAGCATTCATATTCTAATATCAATCAAGGAAAAATAACTCCTTCAAACCATATTTTATTCAGAATGAGTTAGTTATTTAAACCAAAATTTTGAGAAATTTATTCTAAGTGAATTATTTTATTCAGTTTGTTGACCAAAAAGCTAATATTGACAGTGTGTAGTAACTAATTATGGTCAAGCAAAGTTTGAAACTTTTTATTTTATAGTATTCAATTTATTTTTTAGATTTTATAGTATATTAAATACTAACAATTTTAGGGCTTCGACCATAAACTAATTGCCTCAAATATCTATACACGAATAGCTGTAAAAAAGACATTTTATGTTTTACTCGAGCATTTAAACTTCTGGCAATATCAAAGAAACAGATTAGGAGTTAGGAGTAAATCTCATTGTATAGACTCAACATAAATCTTAATCTAGACGCCTAGTTAATGATATGATATAATCCTTTCCTTTTGCAATTCCACTCAATTTATATTTTCAAATTTTAACAGTTAATAAACTTATAGGAAAATAATAAGTGATGAAAAAAGAAAATTTATTTACTTCACGATATTATTCTTCTGCAAAAAATTGATGATTGAAAATAAATGTCAAATAATATTCATAAAAAGCGTATCTGTGCTTCTAAATAAGAATAAACAAGCTTGTCTCAATCCACAAACAACTTATTTCGGGAAAACCACTCGCTTTGATGCTATCCCAAAACCAATATTTTTAGATTCAAAACACTTTCCATGTTTCTTTCTCTTTTTAAAAATGAGTGAGAATTTGTTTTGACTAAATCAAGGTCATTTGAAAAAAAGGATTTTAAATGAGTTAGAACGGATAATTTATTGCATTGCTAAATAATTGCCAACAGGTTAAAACCATTAAAAACCCTAAATAAATGACATTAAAATCGTTTACTATATTTTATAAGAATAAAAAAATGTTACATATAAATAACCTAAGCTACAAATAAACAATTAAGCTAACGTCATACCGAAATGTATTTTGCATTTTGACATGAATGGACCTTAAGTGTAAAATAAGCTACAGAAGTCCCCCAACCCAAAACATGAGAGGATGCCATGAAATCTAAATCCACTAAAAACTTAACGAGAGGAACCATACACTTAATTAGATCCAAGCAGTAAATAAATAAATATTCTTGAAAAAGTTAATATTTTGTAACTGAACACATTACTTGTGAAATAAATTAAATTAAAATAATTTCAAGATAAAAATAACTTTTTATATACTACGTTTTTAAATTTTCTGTTGAATCGTATGTAATGTTGATAATATAATTGTTATTGTTATATAATATATAATGTTAGTGAAAAAAAAAATAGTTCCGAATTTATTTACTTCACATAAATGACAACCATCCAGAGAGCTGATTTTAAACCTATAAAAGGATAAATCTTTCTACAACGGATCTCCCCAACACCAAATCTAAAGCATGCCATCGATATATTTGAAATAATATAATCGATATTTCCTGTTTTGCTGTCATTCAATGTTTATCTATCACAAATTAGAGACCCGTCAAAATGAAGATTTCGTAAATATTGGATATGGCAAAACAAATAAAATAACTTGCGGATTTTTTCCGAACTAACTTTCGATACAGCAAAATTGCTGAAAACCAATTAAATTCTGATGAAAGAAGGCTAAAAGTATTAAAATAATGCATTGTCATCGTGTTCTGAGCTGTGCTAAAAGTTTCAAATGTCTAGCTATTCGGGAAGTTAGTTAGAAATCAATTGCCAGATTTGTAACGGACAAACAAACAAGAAAGCAAGCTAATAAAAACGTAGTAAAAAACAAATTCAAAACATACAGAAAATCAAAAGGAAATTAGAAGATAATTCTTTATTCATATAATGTTGTTATAACACATGTAAAGCATAAGTCTTTACATTATTTCCAAGGAATAACTTTTTATTAGTAATACTAGGCATCGCGTGGCTCTATCATTGAAGCGAGCGTATTGCAATGAAATAATGAATATTGAAATTTATTAATCATGATGAATGTCATAGTTGAAGATAAGTGAAAGAGGGCAGTGTGGGGTACTCGGTACAAAGCTTTACTTCCTAAACAAACCTATACACTATACAATACACTACAAGGCTATAAGAATCTTAACCACCCGCAATAGCTTTTAAACAATTATTATAAATGAATCACTTCACAACTCAAAAACTTCTGCTTGTATCAAGTTGAAATTTTACATGCCTGTTTCAATTGTACTTTAGACGATGTATATGAAGTTTTATTAAAATCGCTACGTTAGAACGTAACGATAAGATATCGGTAAAATGGTTGTTTTCTCTATTTTAAACGTTTAGGTCCGCTTTAGATAGTTTTAGCGACCTTTATTAATTCATAGCGGTGTCGTTGTCAGTTTTACTAAAAAATGTTATTTGAAAAAAATGTTCGTCTCATCGAATAGGTGATGATAGAATTTTTTCCCGTCGTGAAATTCCAATTTTTAATTTGAAGCTCACGTTTACGCGAGCATTGCGCGCGAACTCTTAGACGGATCACGCTGTCCAACGTACTAAGCCTAAGTATAAGTAAAATGAACATGTATACTAAATTCCAACTAAATCGGTCAACTTTTACTTAAGTTAACGTCGGAAACGTGAACGTTACACACAGACAGACAGACAGACAATATGCATATTCCGTTGAATGTAAGAAGCTCGATAATTTTCCTTGTTGATTAACACAACTCTAAATTTAAATTGTAAAAGGTAAAACGGATATAATTGTTTACAAGGCGGGAATAACGTTAAAAAGAAGTAGTCCGGTGACTACACTTCCTAGGCAGTGCTATTCATATATAGAACGAATAGGTTTTGAATTTTACTATATGTAATGAGTAATGAGGTAGAAGCATGACAATTTTTATGAAGTGTAAGAAATTCTCATCTTCTTTATAGATAAATTAAATGCCAGAAAATCAAAAAACTACAGACTTTTTCAGAGGCTTTATTTATTCAAAACACAGTTCATCAAGATCTACTTGCAGCAATATTACCTATATGTATACATGTACTTTGTAATTGCAAAAAAGGCTTTCTAATACAGAACCATAGCCAACACAAATTAATTTCATAAGCTCGGAAGCAATAGACCTAAATTTATCAATTTTAGGGACGAGAAGAGTATGGAATTAGTTTTGTTTGTGCTACTATAATCAAACAAATGTTTTTACGTCGGACTCATCCGCAAAGAAATTGACAAGTGTATTAAAGCCTAGGAACTTTAATTTTTGTTGACTTTAAGATAATTATTCAAGCACAAAACACTCAGAATGATTAATTAGATCAGTTTGGTAAATGAAAGGAATATTACGTAGTTAAATGAGAAGGTTAAACAAAATGTTACTAATCCCAGATGGCTAGCTATTTTTGCCACGAATTTAAGTGAACAGAGACCATATCACGGCCACGGCCGATAGATACATATATAGATATTGAGACAGTTTCTTAAAAGGATTAGAACTCTCAACTACTAAAGTAGGAATTAAAAATTGGTCCGAAATACTATCAAAACTTTCTTTTATAATTGATACTGAAATTCCATTATATCTAATTAAATTAATATATTATTAAACATTATTTTAAAGTGCTTAATAGGCCAGTTGTTTACATTTAGGTTTAGATTTCAGCAAGGACATATTAGATTTTCCCCCGGAAAACGATTTATTTGGTGAAATTAGTATTTCAATGGATTACATTTTAAATTTTTGTTCTTTAATATCGTTGGAGTTTTTTGAGGTAGAGCCCTACAATTTAGAACTAAAAATATAAAAATATCAATTTTGCCTTGGGGTATGATTTTTCTAGGACATGTATGTCAAATTTCTTTTTACATCACCCCCATATTTTCTCACAATCCAGGTTACAGGTACAGACGACAAAGGCTTTTTCAAAAAAAACAACACTTTTTTAGACTCGGGACCTTAAAAAAATGTAAATGAGTACATAAAAATCTCGAGGTTTTGCGCCAAAACAATTCCTTCCCTTTGTATATACAATAAATATAACAAGTAAACATGTATTTCTAGAGACGTCTTTAACAATATCGTGTTCAGAATAAACTACAAAGCATGAAATTTATTAGAGTACTAGGTGTTAAATACGATGTTAAACGTAACGTATTTGTATTAAACCAACGACATTTTTTGACTTGTTTATATCATAGTGGTAAATTTATTTAATTAAATTTTAATAGCAGTTTTTAGGGTAATGGAAAATTTAGTGTTTTAAAATTCTGAAGACCAAGAAATATGTCTAGTACTGAGTAATATTAAAAAGTAATCATTGTTAAAAAGGACTAGAAGTAAATAATATCTACTTTAATTGATCATCACAACTTAAATTAAAATATTGATTTTGCTTTTTTTTTGTTGAGAATGTGAGAGTTACAAAACTATATCCGAAACAAGAAGAACAAGCTTAGATCTAATTTGGCTTACTCTTCAAAACCTTTAGGTGAGATAGACGATAGACTGCATTATCCTTTGTTTTATAAATATGTCCTACTATTATTAAATAAATCTTCAAGGATTTTTACTTAAAATAAGACAAACTAAATGAATAACGTAAATATGTTGTATTAACTAGAAAAATGCAGCAACACCTCAGATAAAACAAGGTCAAATTTAGTGTCCATAACTCTAAAAACAAACACATGACACATTTGGAGACACAAATAGCTTTTTTCTCGCTTAACAAGTTCAATGTATTGAAACAACTGCTATTTTTAAAAAATATATATTTAAATATAGAGGAGAGATGATGAAACAATATATTATCTTTTTATCTAACTGACCTAGTTAGAAAAATTATTTTAATACATATATTTTTTCAAATAATAATTTTCACTAATTTGAAATCAAACCAAATTATTTACTATAAAATTAATTAAAACAATAAAAATTATAACCCATGCTGTTGATCGAAACTATTAAAAAAAATATATAATAATAATATTGTTTTATGTTTTAATCACAAAAATAAAATTAAACTTTTTTCTTCATTGAGGTCAACAGATATAACATTTTTGCATTATTTTAAATAAAAAAAATTGGTCCGAGACAACTCAGACAAACTTTCTCATATACGATTTCATAATTACTTAGCCCAGTGTTTCCCATTTATTAGTTTTCGAAGCTACATTTAATTATTATTGAACATTTCATTAAAATTTATCATAAAAATAACTTCTCGGCGGGGAATCGAACCCGGCTTCTCTCCGTCCGCGTTTAAAGCTATTTTCTCAGGAACTGGATTCTTCCCCGGATATAAGCGGAGAACGGCTTATATCGTTACATTCTTATTGAAATGGACTACATTTTAAATGTTTTTAATCATAATCGTCGGAACCGTTTTCGAGAAATAATTTTTTTCACGTTTTTCAGAGTTTTTGGGGAGTAGCGCCCCGAAATTTGGAGCTAAAATTCATTTCTCGATTTCGCCAAGGGGGATGATTTTTTTAAACATGTATGCACAGGCAGACATTTTTTAAAAACCACTTTTTTGGACTCAGGGGACCTCAAAACGTGTATATCCATCAAAATCTCAAGATCGATTTTTCGCGCCATCACAATACTTTTTCTTTATATGAGAAAGTAAAAAGAGGGAGTTTTATTTAAGACTGTGAAGGCTAGTCCCAGGCTCCGCGCGGGGCTCATGCTAGGAATCAGTGGCTAGGTTTCCTATTCCTATATCATGTAAGTGAAGCGATAATATGAAACGCCTTAATAGTTTGGTTTCCAAAGCTAGCTAGAAAAGAATCAAGACTACATATTATTCATTATCCATTCCATTATTAAGAATAAAATACCCTGTGAATCGCAGGATATTTAGTTGTAATATGGGGAAATTATTTATCTTTTAGAGAAGTAAAATTGGCGCGAATTTAACCTCAATCGGCGAAATAGTTTCGAAATTATTTAGCTTTAAAGTTTCAAGAAGGCGGAAGATATCAAAAAAGGAGTATAATTGGTGCAAATTTAAGCGCTATCGGAAATGACTCAATTTTTTAAGAATTTTTGCTGAGTCAGTAATATGGGCTAATGACATTATAAATGTATAATTTTCCGATCGGCACAACTACATGTAGCCTAGGACTGGTTTTTTTTTACTATATATTAAACCTCAAGCTCACAACTGAGGGGGTTATAAGTCATTTTTGTTTTTTACGTTAAAATCAATAAGAAAAAAACATTTTATTAATTACCTCCCTATCTCCCCTAAAAACATTGTTCCACTCCCTAAAATTTCGGGGACTCTTCGACATTAAATTCTACTGCTATAACAAAGACATAAACCATATTTCATGAAGGTATTTTAACAGAATTATGTTGAACAATCACTAGCTTATATAACATAGTACCAAAAAAAAAATAAAAAAAATAAAAAAAAAAATCAAAGAAATGAATTCAAACTCGGGACAGTAATAAATTAATTCAATATTTTTCTTCTCTAATTTCATGAGGTGTCTTGTATCAAAAGTAATTAATATTAATAGATACTGCGCCCTAGCGCGAGGGCGAGTTATCTTCACCCGTCAAGCTGAGTTTTTAATTTAAAAAATTCTAAAATTAAATCGGTGGTGGTAATGTGTTCCGTCTCGAGCCTCCCTTTCTTTAATTCCCAAAATATTTAGCCCCTAGAAATAAACTGAAAAGCTAAATCTAATTTGTTTACATCTAAAAGTTCTAAGTATAATTAAATGTCTTCTCTATCCACTCTAGAGGTCGATTAGTTTCATTTGTACAAAAATAATTTCATGCGAAAAACATAACTCAAGCCAACACGTAAACTTGAACTCAGAACGCATCATTAATTTTTAATTTTCAATTAACATTTGAATAATTTGAAATTGCTTTTGAAAGTGTTTATACTTGAAATCTAGCATTTCTTTTTTTTTTTTCCTCGTGTTATTATAACATTTTAACAGCATCAGAGTAAATTCGTATATAGCTGTTCCGAAATACACTTCTACAATTTTGTTTACAATTACATCAAATGTAAGCGTTGAATGCAATGATCAGCGTAAACTAACTATAAAATCGCATATTTAATAATTTTATATTGCTTAGAATTACTAGTTACGATCCAAATTAGAACACGATTAACAACTTGAAAACCAAATTTATAAATATATTGCCAAAAAAAGCAATAGCTAATGTTTAATACAAATCAGGTTCTTCTGTTTACTCATGTTGACCAACTAATATGTACTAACAACTTATTGTAAATTCAATTTTGAATTACCTATGAATCAAATAAAAATTAAAGTGAATCTACAAAAAATAATTACAATAAAATTACTTTTTTATTATAAAACATTTTTTTGTTTTCCTCATTAACTATAAAAGAGTTTATTCATTTACTTTTCTCTAACCTATGTTACTTCTCCTTTTAACCTATGTTTCGCTGCATTATATTAAGTGAGTGTACGTTTTCAATATTTACATTTGAGCTGTCTAATTTAAAAATCAATGATTTATTTATTTGATATATTTCGATCAGTATTGTAGTTTATATTTTCTTATAGTCTTCGGACCCGAAATTTCAAAGCTTACAAATTTCGCTTAAAAACTATAATGAAATCTTTAAAAAAGCAAAGCTAGGCTAATGCAATTTGAAACGAGTTACAAGGAATTCATAAAAACATGTTTTAAACGTCTTAAGGTATTAAGTAATTTTAAGTATTCAAAGAAGAAAAATAATGTTTTATGACTTCCTTTAACGCTCTATTACAAATACTGACATGTAACTGAGAGAATTGAGGAGAATAATAACACTGTTCTGCAAAATTTAACGAACTTTCGGGCCCCAAGAAAATTTTATCTGAACTTTATGTTTTCGAGGTTGCTGAATCCGAATGTGAAGTCACAATTTCTCCTATACGTACAGTTTTCCCTGAAAATGCGCCTAAAGTTCGGAAAAATGGTGTTATTGGGGGTTTTCGACCCAATTTTTCGCCATATTTGAGTCTTTGTATTTCTATTGTTTTTTCAGCTATACACCGTCCCACAGCTGCACTCCGTCGTACTGTCTTTGTATAAGAAATATTTTGTGACTTTTTTCTGACATTATTCTAGAGAATTACAATATATGTGACCGAGGGGGGTACAAGAAGCATTGGGGGAAGGAGAATATTGAATTTTAGCATATCATATTTGATTGAGAAAAGTAAATAAAAGTTGTGGTTTTGCCACATTTTTTTTTATTATCCACTCCCCCCAATGGTTCTTGTACCCCCATCGGTCACATATATTGTAATTCTCCAGAATAAGTCACAAAATATTTCTAATATAGCTGAAAAAGCAATAGGAATACAAAGACGATATGAGAAAAAACTATTTTTTTTTTTTAATTCCTTATTTTTCAATTTTCTTAAAAAAGTATAAGGTCAGCACAGCAGATTGTTTTTAACTTTAGATTCGTGTTCTTCAGGGGTTGAAGATATTACAGTGCCCAATATTTTTTTTTTAAGCGAAAAATTGGGTCGAAAACACCCCAAAACACAATTTTTCCGAACTTTGCATACACGAAACTGTACATATACGAGAAATTTTGATTCAGCACACAGCAAATACTTTAGGACATTATCATTCTGAAGCTTTTTTTGCAGAACAGTGTAAGTGAACTAAATAAAATAGATTTCATAATTTCACTGATAATAGGAGAACAACTAAGTGGTTGTTACACATTTGCATTATATTTATAATTTTATATTTTTATATATTTTTTTATATTTATAAGATTTTAATAAACTGATCAATTTAAAACCTCGATAGAAAAAAAGGAAAACAAATTGACCTCTCTTATTTACGAAACCTCGTGTTAGAAATTACTAACTTATTAAAACAGATTTTGATAAAGTAATGGTGTCAGAAATTGTCTTAATATTAGCTTTTCCAAGAAAACAACTTAACCTAATGCAGATGCAGAAAATAAGATATCCTTATAATATTAAATTGTTTTGTGATATAAGTAAGTAAATTTCATTTCTTATTAACATTATCAATTGACAGGCTTACTAAATTAACGGCAAAAAAATTCCTTTTTATAAATTTTAAACTAAATAACCAAGGCAAATTTTTAAACTTTCAGACTTAACATATTATTATTTTATAGAGAAAAGGACCTAAAAAGGACGAGGATGGTTTGGAAGTGGTAGAACTATAAAGACTGGACGGTCTTGCAGAGGAATATGATCTTCTAGATCTATAAGACATTTTGCGATCACGAAAAAGAAACTACCAGGAGATACAATAAACTTTTGATGTTAACACACGACGCGACAAGAACCGCCCCTCAACTAGTCTACTACAGATGTAACTTCAGGGAAAGACATGACGGAACTAAGCCAAGTCCGAGCAGTATTCTTGATCCGACGCGGTTTACCAGGGCCCAGTCAGTTAGCTCGGAAATAGAATCACCCCTGACCTGATCTACCTCCCCACTACATCAAGATCCAAGTGGCCACCTGTGTCAAGGAGTAACAACCCCCGCAACTTCTCAGAGACAGTAAGACGTCGCGTCTTGGTATAAGGCTGACGTAGGAACAACTCAATTAATCACAGTACAATCAGGCTAATTATGAACATTCAGAATTTTTTTTTTTCTGAAGCATCGAGGCGGGGATTTACCACGAGCTAAGTGCCTCTACTACCCTCTTCAATTATTTTCCTAAAAAATATAATTAGCCAAGAGAATGCAACGCTATTCTAATAATATATGATTTTATAAAACTTTAGTGGAAATATCTTCCTATTAAATAACATTATGGTATTATTAGGTAACTGAGTAAATAATAAAGCACGTTTAAGTAATAATCAGTGTATTCCCTGACCACAAGAATAATTACAATTTTTTTAACAAAAAAAAAATTTAAAAAAATAAGGTACCACAGGAGAGACCACCAAAGTGCCTGCTGCGCGCAGCAGGAGGAAGCAATATTGGACGTGGTCAGTACTTGAATGGGTGACCGTTTTTAACTAACTGATTTTATCATCATTCTTAAAAAAAAAAAAAAACATTTAGTCCAGTCGACAAGTACATTTTACCTTGCAAAAGGTCATAAAAACTTTTTTATTTTTTTTTTATTGTATGTACCTAGACATTAGTTAAAAACCCAAGTTTTCGACCTCCTAGACCCCTTGCTAACCCAGAGGGGGGCCAAAATACGCGAAATTTTAGAGTTTCTTTTAGTTTTTTCTTTATAACTCTTTACCTATATGTCCTGAAAAAAAAGTGATCGTACCTTTCTGTAGAGCACTAAATTTGCAATAATTTTTATATACCACATTTTTTCCTAAACCCTATACTTTCCTAAATATAGAGCTTCAAAAATGCAATCTTTTTTTATATAGTACGTTTTTAAATTTTCTGTAGACTAGATAAAAAACCACAAATTAGGCCAATCAAATGGTGCACAAAATGGGCTCGAAGTGGAAAGTTCTGGTGTAATTGATTTTAGTGGTTTATTTTATGTTTTTGGGGGTGCTGAAATATGGGCGAATCTGAAGTTGTCCGACAAAATTTACCCCCGCAAATATGAAAATTGTCAAAAACAATTTTTTTTTGTGGTTTTCCACTTATAACTTGCAAAGCAATCTATTCACGCAAAAAGTGGTCCAGTAGTAAAATATAGATGAGAAAATAACCTTTAATTTATGTCTATAACATTTTTTTGTACGTCATGTGGTTTTCACGGAAATGGGAGTTAAAATATCGGGAAAATCGGTAATTTATGAAAAAAGACCAGTTATGCACCATGATTTAACGAGCCAATTTTCAAAGAAATCTACGTATTATTGGCTTATGATAATATACGAAAATTTTTATTTAGAATTTGGATGGGTGTTAAAAATAATTTAACAATACAATAATTTCACAGGGGTACGGGGTACAAAAGATAAAATAGTATGTACCCTTCAAGATGCATGTCATTGGAAAGCTCTTTAAGAGTACAGTAATTGTTGTTATGTACAATGTTGTCATATTTTCATATGAGAGAGGGGTAAAATGGAAAAAACGCAATAATAGCATAAAAATATGTAGTTTTTTTTCCATTTTACCCCCCTCTTATATAAAAATATGACAAAAGTGTACACAACAACAATTAATTTACTCTTAAAGAGCTTTCCAATGACATGTATCTTGAAGGGTATACACTATTTTGACTTTTGTACCCCGTACCCCTGTGTACCAAATTATTTTTAACACCCATCCAAATTCTAAATAAAAATTTTCGTATATTATCATAAGCCAATAATACGTAGATTTCTTTGAAAATTGGCTGGTTAAATCATGGTGCATAACTGTTTTTTTTTTTCATAAATTACCGATTTTCCCGATATTTCAACTCCCATTTCCGTGAAAACCATTTGACGTACAAAATAATGTTATAGACATAAATTGAAGGTTATTTTCTTACCTATATTTTACTACTGGACCACTTACTGCGTGAGTAGATTGCTTTGCAAGTTATAAGCGGAAAACCAATTAAAAAAAATTGTTTTTGACGATTTTTCATATTTGCGGAGGGGAATTTTGTTGGACAACTTCAGATTCGTGTTCAGCACCCCAAAAAACACAAAATAAACCGCACTAAAATCAATTACACCACAACTTTCCACTTCAAATTACCATTTGACTGGACTAAATTTGAAACCCGTCAAAATGAAGATCGTAAGATGTAAAATCAAGTAAAAAAACTTTTTTTCCGAACTAACTTTCCATGCAGCCAAATTTGCTGAAAACTAATTAAATTCTGCTGAAAGATGGCTAAAAGTATTAAAATAATGCATTGTTATCGTATTCTCAGCTATAAGTTCTGAGCTAAAAGTTTCAAACAGTAGCGTATCCAGGGGGGGGCACGTGCCACCCCCCCCCCCCCCCCCACCGACTGGCCCAGAGAGTTTTACCCAATAGTAAAAAAAAAAAAAAAATACGTCGTATTATTTGTTTTAATACATCTTTTTACATTCACCTCATATTCAATTTCACCTCAGAAATGCATAGAAAATGCGCTGTTTTGAGGTCATATTTTCAAAATTTTCCGGGGGCCCTCCCCCAAATCCCCCGCTATAAATCCCCCCCCCCCAATAATTAACTGCAGACAACGCCCATGACTTACAGTAAGATATTGTACTGCAGTAGGCATCAGAATAAAATTTTCTTACGAATACGTTCTGAAACAGTTGTTGTTAATGGGGCGGGGGGATATTTTTTTTTTGGGGGGGGGCAGCTGCTTTGTTAAATAAGTAACTCCCTTTTCATGTTTGTTACCACTACGAATCCCCCCCCCCCCCAATCTAAACTGACTTAGAATGTGCCCCCTCCAGACCTAGCTGCAGGATACGCCACTGGTTTCAAATGCCTAGCTACTCGGGATGTTAGGTAAAAATCGATTGCAAAATTTGCACTGGACAAACAAACAAGAAAGCAAGCTAATAAAAACGTAGTTAAATCTTAAGAGTATCCATAAAATATCGTTTGACACTCGAGACGGAGGCCATCCACGAAGAGGAAATCCTCAAGGAAAAAGCCTTCGGATTTCCTTGAGAATTTTCTCTTCCAAACCCTCACCCACACACTCCCGAAAAAGCCTCCGGGATTTCCTTGAGGATTTCCTAGAGAAGTTCCTCTTCCAAACCCTCGCCCACATACTCCCGAAAAAGCCTCCGGGAGTTCCTCGGGGATTTTCTCTACCGAACCCTCGCACCTTTCCCAAAACAAACTTCGAAATCTCAGAGGCCGACTGTCGTCAAATCATTTACGTGCCGCATCTGACAGCGTAGTTCCGACCTGCGTTACTGCCTCAAGGTCGCCTACACACAAGAATCCCTTCTTGTTGAAGTTTGGACTGTTCAGTCCAAACTTCAAGGATTACCTCTTTGTTTATGGCCGCCTTAAGGAAGCATGAAGCCTGACGACAGAAGGAAACAAATTGTGCTCTGTGGTCTATGAACCGGAAATCCAAACACCCTTAATGAATGGAGCTAAAGAACATCTCAATTAAACCAAATCTTTTAAAGCCAGTGACATAGACAACAAAGTACTATAAAGAAGTAGAAAAAGAAAATTACAACAGAACATCTCTTTACCGAAATACTGTTTAACCGGAACGATCGCAAACCGGTACAAAAAAAAAATTAAGATAAGATAACGTATATTTGTTTAATTAAATAACAATACTTTTTACTAACAGAGTAGCAAAATAGAGAGAAAGATAGTTGATTTTTACAAAAAACAATAGGCCTACTGCAAATAATGTAGTTATTAAAATGTGTATACTTAAGTTTATGTATGTACATATATCCGTTAAATGTATGTTCCATTCCAAAATAAAAAATGTATATAATATGTCTTATGACTCCTTTAGCTTTAAAATTACCCATTATTTATAAACCGAAATTTTGTTTAATCGAAATCATTCCCGCACCTTTTATTTCGGTAAACAGAGGTTTTACTATTTATTTGGTTCAATATAAATTCACGCTTTTATCGTTAGTGAGACACTATGGCTGTTTTTCATTTTTACTGAATGTTGTAAAAGCGTTTTTTTTTCTCTTTTTTGTTCTTTTTTAAATTTAATACACCACACACACACATACATATATATATATATGTATATATATATATATATATATATATATATATATATATATATATATATATATATATATATATATATATATATATATATATATATATATATTATATATATATATATATATATATATATATATATATATATATATATGTATATATATATATATATATATATATATATATATATATATATATATATGTATATGTATATATATATATATATATACAACAATATACACTACATTGCCTGAGCCAGTGCAAATTTTTCTCTGTTTCTGTCTCCCGTAGTTTAAATTGTTTGGGGTATATATATATATATATATATATATATATATATATATATATATATATATATATATATATATATATATATATATATATATATATATATATATATCTATATATATAAAAGTCAACGTATGTGTGTGTGTGTGTGTGTGTGTTTGTTCTTTATACAAATCTACAGTTTTAGTCCGATCTCGATGAAAATTTGCACACTTGACCTTCAAAGCAAGGAAACAATCAAGGTCTACATGAATTTTCGAAATTTCAATTTTGGTACACAGGGGTACGGGGTACAAGTAATAAATACGGGGTCAAAGTAAAGAATACCCTTCATGATGCATATCGTTGAAAAGCTATTTAAGGGTACAGTAATTGTTGTTATGTACACTTTTGTCATATTTTCATTTAGGAGGGGGGTAAAATAGAAAAATATAGCTATATCTTATTTGTTCTTTATACAAATCTACAGTTTTAGTCCGATCTCGATGAAAATTTGCACACTTGACCTTCAAAGCAAGGGGAAAATCAAGGTCTACATGAATTTTCGAAATTTCAATTTTGGTACACAGGGGTACGGGGTACAAGTAATGAATACGGGATCAAAATAATGAATACCCTTCATGATGCATATCGTTGAAAAGCTCTTTAAGGGTACAGTAATTGTTGTTATGTATAGTTTTGTCATATTTTCTTTTAGGAGGGGGGTAAAATGGAAAATATAACTATATCTATATATAGAAAGAAGAGTATCTATATAAGAGAATGTCTTTTATACAAATCTACAGTTTTATCCCAATTTGATGAATATTTACACTCTTTTTCTTCCAAACAAGGTGAAGGTCACTGCCTACATCATTTTCCGAAATTAAAATTTTGGTACACAGAGGTACGGGGTACAAATGTCAAAGTAATTGATACCCTTCATGATGCATATCGTTGAAAAGCTTTTTAAGAGTACAGTAATTGTTGTTAAGTACGTTTTTGTCATATTTTTATTTAGGAGGGGGGTAAAATGGAAATGTATATCTATATCTATAAAAGTCAACGTATGTGTGAGTGTGTTTATGTTCTTTATACAAATCAACAGTTTTAATTCGATCTCGATGAAAATTTGCTCACTTGACCTTCAAAGCAAGGGGAAGATCTCTGTCTACATAAATGTTCGAAATTTAAGTTTTGGTACCCAGGGGTACGGGGTACAAATGTCAAAGTTGAAATCCCTTCATGATGCATAGTGTTGAAAAGCTCTTTAAGAGAACAATAATTGTTTTTACGTGCATTTAGGGGGGTAAATGGAAAAATATATCTAAAAGTCAACGTATGTGTGTATGTTCTTTATACAAATCCATAGTTTTAGTCCGATCTCGATCAAAAAATGCACACTTGACCTTCAAAGGAAGAAAAAATCAGTGTCTACATGAATTTTCGAAATTTAAATTTTGGCACACAGGAAACAGGGTACAATAATGAATACGGGGTCAAAGGACTGAATACCCTTTATGATGGATATCGTTGAAAAGCTCTTTAAGATTACATTAATTGTTGTTATGTACAGTTTTGTCATATGTGCTTTCATTTAGGAGGGGGTAAAATGGAAAAATATAGCTATATCTTATATAAAAAGAAGAGTGTCTGTATGAGGGTATGTCTTTTATACAAATCTTCAGTTTTATCCCAATTTGATGAATATTTGAAAAAATATTGGAAAATGACAGCCTACATGAATTTTGGAAATTTTAATTTGGTACACAGGGGTATGGTACAAGTAATGAATACGGGGTCAATGTAATGAATACCGTTGATGATGCAAAAGCTCTTTAAGAGTAGAGTAATAGTTTTTATGTATTGTTTTGTCATATTTTACTTTAGGGGGGGGGGGGGATTTAGGATCTTTAAAATTAGCTTATCAGAGAGGAGGGGGTATAGAAATAGGTGGGAGAGATAGAATCTAGATATTCTTGCATAGTAAAATAATTTATATGTTTCATTATGGTTGTTTATAAACTTATCTAATTATAATAACACTCCGTAGCGAAGCACGGGTACCCAGCTAGTATATATATATATATATATATTTTTTTTTTTTTTTTTTTTTTTTTAAATGAAAGAATTATTACTTAACGAAATATGTTCAGTCTCATGTAAATATAAACTATTTTGGAACATACCATATCATTACTATAGTAACGAACTTGAGATGAAAAATCAATTAGAAACAAATAAAATTAGTTTTATGTGGGAACATAATCTATTGATTTATTACTACAGAGAAAAAATAATTGGCGTCGTTACAGATGCAAAAGATTTTATAGTACAATAACCTTGCCAAGCCTAATTGCCAAAGTTTGTAACCCTCACATTAGAATTTGGATAGAAATGCTAGATCATACGATAGAAGATATATTTGTACATAAGGAAAACCATTGTTCCAATATTATCATACAAAAAAAAGTTTTATAAAAAGCTCTGAAAAGTTTCAAACAAAATTAAAATTTCAATAAATATACTCATAAAGAAAAGTTAAGGCAGATTCACAGGCATGCCATTGAATATGGTTTCATTATTATATAGTTTGGTTTGTTATAGTTTAACAACAATATGGGCTCACTTAGATTATTTTGGTTTAAGTTTTACACAACGAAACTACATTGACAAACTTGGCGAATGCTGCAGGCAAAAAATTCTAGTCAAAACTATCAACCCCGGCGGTGCCCTTTAAAAAGAATATCACTGCAAAATAATACTCATCTCAGACCACGACCTATTTCACTTAACATGTTTTACATTAGAGACAACCATTCTTAAAAATAGACTGAATTTACAATGGTTTGTGGGTCGTAACAGATGACAATTTATAACCGGCTTCTAAATACTTAAGCACAATGAAATAAAACTGACATTTACCTGACCCATTTCCCTTTCATCTCAGTATATGCCAGCTCAGTATAATTTACTTATATCTGTTAAAATATACTTTGTTATTGAACGGAACTCACTCGTAACTCGTATACATAGCGATATTAAATTTAAATTCATAGTAATCTGATTAATTTTTATAAATACCTCGGAAACTAGATTTTTCCTTGGAAAACGACACATGTACACGGTTAAATTCGTATTAATAATAGATGACAATAAAGAATTTTTTTATCAAAATAGTCGGAATCGATTTTTTAAAGTTTTTAGAGGGCAGCCACCCGCAAATTTAAACCTAACTCTATGGAGGACCTAGGCCTACCAATTCTGAGGACCCCACAATATAAAGCAAAAATTTATTTCTAAATTTCGCCTCGGGGGATTTTTATTTTGCTGAATATGATGGCAAATTTAAGGAAAAAGTTAGTTTCTTTTTCACGATTTTTGAGGGTTTTTTGGAGGGCAATACCTTCAAATTTAAAACTAACTCTGTGGCGCAACAGCCCTTGGAGTGCCTAGGCCCTAGGCCTACTAATTTTTAGGACCCCAGAATTTAAAGCAAAAAATAATTTCTTAATTTCGCCTCGGGGGATTTTTATTTTTATGAATATGAATATGATGCCAAATTTCACCGAAATAGGATAAATAGTTTAAGCTCTTCGAAGACAAACTACTAACAGATATTTTTTTTTAAACAAAACCGCACTTTTTAGACTCAGGGGGACTATAGAAGAACCTACATGAATCCATTCAAATTGAACTTTTGCACCAACGTGAAAAAAAATTATTTCTCGAAAACAGTTCCAACGATTTTGACAACAAAATTCTAAAATGTTGTCCACATAAATACGAATCCAACGATATAAGCCGTATTCCCGGAAAAAATCTTGTCCGAGATATAGATGAAAATAAATAGTTTTAGTTGAACACCGAAAACAAAAAGTAAACAACTAGTTGTTTTTAAATAATACATTAACTAATAGTCCAGTCAAATTACACAATGACAAAGAGAAAATTATTAAGAGGACGGGAACAGTTGGAAATGGTAAAGTGGTGTATAATAAACGTAAAAAAATTAAATGCGTTAGCAGGGGTGTTGCGGTATGAATTTAAGGGGGGTGAAAAGGGGTGAATTGGGTATTATTGCGATTTCCGGCGAAAGTTGACGTTGGAGAGAAAAGTGTTCAAAATAAAAATTGTAGATCATAAAAATATCTACAACTTTTGTATTTATAATTTTTTCACATAACCTCAAAATAATCGAGAAAAATGTGAAAAACCGTGTTTTTCGTTTTTTATTTTTCATTTCCTCAAAAATAATTTTATTTTGACGAAACTTGGTGAAAGTATACCTTTTCGTGTCTTAAATGTACAGAAAATATTCCCGATAAACAAATTCAGAGTTTTCCGAGATAATCACGTTTTTCGCCCAAATAAAATATTTTTCAAAGGAAATTATCGCAAAGACTTCTTTGAAGTCTCAATTTTTTCGTTTTAACATATACTTTTAGGTAAAATAAAAAAAGAAAATAGTCCCCATTTAAAAACATGCTCAAAAAAGGGAAAAATCAAAAAATGGCTTTTGCAACAATCAATTTTTTAGTAAATGTTGATAATTTGTTGAAATTTTTAAATAATCTTTAAAATCTGGTTACATCATTGAATTCTCCGGGAAAAAATACAAAAGACCCTGCGTTTCATTATTTGATCAGAAACTTTTTTTTCAACACTATTAAGACGAATTATGATATTTCATTTAATGATATTTTATTATTTAAATATTGGGTGGGGGGAAGGGGCTTTGACGTTTTATAAGATGCACAGGAGAGAATTAAATTGACACTCCAAGGGGGGGGGGGGGCATGTGAATGGTTAAAAGGAACCGAAACTTTAAAAACTGAGTACACCATTAAATTTTACGGGATAAAAATACAAAAGACCCTGTGTTTCATTATTTGAACTAGAAAAATTACCACCAACTGTTGGAGTATCTACATAACACTCTTATAAAGGACATACGTGGCTTGGAAACGAAATAACACCAAGAAAGTGGGGCGGCTGGAAAGAAATTATTGTCGATAATTCGAAAATTCTCATGCCACTTTTTTCTGACGATTCAGTAATACCTGATGAATTATTAAAAATAATTTCTTGTAGCTGCGAAACCAGTTGTGATAGCACTAGATGTGGTTGTCGAAAGCATGGACTTTGATGTACTGATTTATGTTCAAAATGTCGTGGATGTGGTTCAGACAATTGTTTTGTAGAAAAATTTTTACAAGATTTCGATGAAGATAAAAATATGAAATTGAGCAGCCTGGCCTTTGCTTGACTGCAGAAAATAAATTATTCGAAAAATCCTCAGGTTATCCAAGCGATGTTGAAAAAACTGGTCAAAATATTGAAGAAACAGAAAATGAAATTACACCAGTGTTAAAAAACTTAAGTGAATGTAGTTTTGTAAATTTATTAATTTGTAAAGTAAATATTATCTTGCAAATATATAATCTGAAAATTTGTTGAATAAAATAAAATATAATACAACATTTTTATTATAGGTCTATTAATCCCACGTCAAATAATGAAACAAAGAGTCTTTTGTATTTTTTCCCCCTAAAATTTAATGGTGTACTCGCCCCCCCCCCCCCAATGCGAGGGATTTATCCCCCCCCCCTAGGGGTGTCAATTTAATTCGCTCCTGTGCATCTTATAAAACGTCAAAACCACTCCCCTCCCCCCAATATTTAAATAATAAAATATCATTAAATGAAATATCATAATTCGACTTAAATGTTGATAGCAATAGTGTTAAAAATAAAGTTTCTGATCAAATAATGAAACGCAGGGTCTTTGTATTTTTTCCCGGAGAATTCAATGGTGTAACCAGATTTTAAAGATTATTTAAAAATTTCAACAAATGATCAACATTTACTAAAAAATTGATTGTTGCAAAAGTCATTTTTTGATTTTTCCCATTTTTGAGCATGCTTTTACATGGGGACTATTTTCTTTTTTTATGTTACCTAAAAGTATATGCTAAAACGAAAAAATTGAGACCGCAAAGATGTCTTTGCGATAATTTCCTGAAGGACAAATTTCCTTTAAAAAATATTTTATTTGGGCGAAAAACGTGATTATCTCAGAAAAGTCTGAATTTTTTTATCGGGAATATTTTCTGTACATTTAAGACACAAAAAGGTATACTTTCACCAAGTTTCGTCAAAATAAAATTATTTTTGAGGAAATGAAAAATAAAAAACGAAAAACACGGTTTTTCACATTTTTCTCGATTATTTTGAGGTTTTGTGAAAAAATTATAAATACAAAAGTTGTAGATATTTTTATGATCTACAATTTTTATTTTGAACACTTTTCTCTCCAACGTCAACTTTCGCCGGAAATCGCAATAATACCCAATTCACCCCTTTTCACCCCCCTTAAATTCATACCGCAACACCCCTTCTAACGCATTTCATTTTTTTACGTTATACCCCACTTTACCATTTCCAACTGTTCCTGTCCTGTTAATAATTTTCTCTTTTTTTGCCTCAAAATAAGTTAATTCGACTGGTCTATAAGCATCATGTGGCTTTATCATTGAAGCGAGCTTAATGCAATAAATATTTAATTGGATTGGAGTAGATGGTAGTGCCAGGTGGGACTCTCACTTCACTTGGAAGGATCTATAGGAGGGTTACTAATGGTGGGTTCACAATCACAGGGAGCTGATCGACATGCGTATCTGTCTGTAACGATAACAATATATTCATGTTTTCTGGGATCTGGTACCGAGGTTATATGAGAAAGTTCGTCTGATTTGTGTCGGACCGATTTTTTCTTTATTTATAATCAAGTACATTACGTTTATGAGAAAGTTTAAAATAACAGAGACAAATCAGACTAACTTTCTCTTATAATCTCGGTCCCAGATCCCAGAAAACATGAATATACTATTATCAATACAGACGGATACGCATGTCGATCAGCTCCCTGTGACTGTGAACACACACACACATAAATATATATATATATATATATATATATATATATATATATATATATATATATATATATATATATATTTTAACACACACACACATAAAATCAGTGACCACAAAATGAATAAAATACCAAATAAAAAATATTTTGCATGTAAAGTACAGAGAAATATTGAACTTGAAAATCCCTCATATGTTTCTCAAGCTATACAAACACGAACAACTGTTATTTCACAGTTAATCTATAATTCTAGACTAAACAATGAGCTGCTTGGGGGTGAGAAATGATAAATGAAATCTTTATATTTTAAACAGTTTAAGAACAAGGGTGTAAGTATATATTATATTTCACCAGTCAATGTGACAGGAACAAGAGATTTTGGCTTGGCTGGTGAGATATTACTGTCTTGTATACACACCCCTACCTCTAAAAACAAGGGAGAGAAAAAAGAACTTAAGTGAGTAGAAACAGTCTTGATACTCTTTCAAACAGTTCTGAGAAACTGTTATTAATACCTCGTAAAAACAGATCAACCAAGCTACAAGTGATAATTGACTGAGGCGATAAATACTGTAACTAAGTATAGAAACAAGATTTTTTTGACACTAGGTAATAAATTAAACATACGGTTAAACAAATAGCAATGTTATTCTGATAATTAATATTATAACAATAGGTACATCTAAATTTAAAAACAACTGTGTTCACCATAATAATTAATGTCAATAAAATACTTAATATGGATACTTTGGTTCTTCATCTGATAAAAAAAAATAAAAATCAAGAAAATAATTGACATCCCATAACGTAAGACTGATTAATAAAATTGTTGCCAGCATAACACTCAACATATTATTATATAATTGTAAAATTATTTGTTGTTTAAATAACAACATTTCGTTTGAATCAGCCCTTTTAGAAGACAATTTGAAGAGTAGAATGTATCAGTTTGTGAAAAACCAAAATAGCTAATATTTACAGACCACTTTAGATAGTCAACTATTTGTGGCAAATTAATTTGTATCTTCTGTTTTTTTCTAATCTGTCAATTTGGCCTTTTGTTAAAAATAATTCTCCTTAATGCTGTGTGAGGTCTACAGCTAATGTTGAGTCTAAGTGATTTAGGAATTTTATTTTAAATACATTAAAAGACCAAAAGAAGATTATGCAATGTAGGAAAGAGTATTTAAAAGACATTTTGAAAAATGTAGAGACCAGCTAGATAGAGCAACGATCCTCCATTACAAGAAACAAGACTGCCAGAAAAGAAGGGCCTATTGAAGAAGAGAAAGAAATAGATTTATTAGAGCTGAAGAACCCACTTAACAAAACGAAAATGGGTAAAGCAGCAGGCCATGATGGAATTTTATCATGCATATGAGGGCTAATGGTGACAAACTCCTTTCCTCTAGAAATTAATAAAACTGGCATGGGAAGCAAAACAGATCCTTAAAGATTGAGAAATTGGAGTAATTATCCCCGCATTCTAAAAAGGAAGTAATCGAGAGAACATGGCCATTTTAAGGGGGAAAAGTCTAATTCTGTAGATGAACAAGCATAAGAACAGGTGCAATCTTAAAAAAATATTTAGGCTCCATCATCACATTATAGTAATAGTTAAATCAATGCATAAATAAATGTGAGGACAACAGGAGCGGGTAAATTGTTTCAATCACTTAACAAAAGGATTTATTGGTAAACGAGAGGTTTTTTAAAGACTAAAATAAGTTAAACTTACACAAGTCTACAAAGCTAGGCCACAAAAGAAAATAGCCTATGGTAGGCGCTGGATGGCCTGTGAAGATAACATCAACTCATAACTTCAAGAGCGAGGTGTAACCTGGATCCGTACTTGGTGTTTTGGGGAAGATTGGTCTGATTGGAGATCTCTTATGATAAACCTCTAAGAGGTCGCGATTAAGAAAGTAAGTTTTATTTTATTAGTTATTCTGGGGTGATACGTTATTATAATTAGTTACTATTTTTTTTTTATAACCTCTTATGGACAAGCCTTTTAGTTCAAAGGTAAGCCCAGTAATGCATAAATGAATTAGTGATTGCTATTCAATGTAATAAGAAGAAAAAATTGCTTTCAAATGACTATATTCTCATTATTGGCTAGATCAAAATCAGGTTGAACTTAAATAGATTGAAAATCAGGCTTTAACCATAAACAGAAAAGGAAGGGAGATAAAAAAAAATATATATAAAACTTTGGCAAACTATCATAGTGTGTGCACTTGCACCTCAACCTCTCTAAAGATATCAATTTCAAAATTCAGAAGAAAAAACTGATTTGGCAAATGACCTCACTTTCTAAAACAAGAGAGAAAAAAACAATAAACAAAGAAAGGTCTATCTTTGTACAAGAATAGAAACCAATGATGAACAACAGCATAAACAAAGTGAGCGTCTTAAACAACTCAGCCTTACTCCTACAACAGATACCTAAAGATTCTATTTAATGTTATTGATATATCGCCATGCTCTAAAAAGTATTTATACTATGAACCTTAATTAAAAATCTCCATCATTTAAAGAGTTACCCAAGTTGATGAGTCCAGCACATAACTCTCAACCTGAACAGTTTTGAAATTATATGTCACATGCCATATAAGCATGAAATTATTTTTTAACACCCTCATTTCGGCCATATTGGTTTTCACAATGCCAGATTGTTTTTTTTGTTTTTTTTGTTTCTTTTTTGTAATAATGGTTGCATAATTTTTTCCTACTCTTTAAGATCTTTAAAACTATGTATAACTTGAATTATCTTGAAGCATTTACTTAAAAATATTGAGAGCAAATATTTTTTTATCTATAAAGGAAAAAAAAATATTAGGAATAGTTTCAACATTTTTATAAGCATTACGAGTCTTTATAGATATGATAACTCTTTTTGTAGTTTAAACATGGTAAAATAATTATCAAATTATTATTATATTAGAAGAAGAGACAGATAAAACTGCACTTGGTCTGCATCATAGCTCTAAAAACTTACATTATCATATCATTCCCCATGGTAAGTGGCTAGCGTTCAATTTCTGGTGGCAAGGTGAATTAATATACACATAGTAAATGTATAGAGAATCTAAACAAAACTTGATTTTGATGGATTTACATGTTTTAAGGCCCCTGTTCCTTTTTAAGGGACAGAGCCTTTTTATGTCACTGCAAACACATGGAGCATGAACTAATGAGCTGATTTCGATAAAATTTGGCAAACATCTTCAGAAAAATCAAACCATCAGGTAAAATCAAAAAATGAATTTTAGCTCTAAATCTAGGGATCAGACCCCTCCCAAAATTCCTGAGAACTCATAAACGATTTTGAATATTTTGATTGAATTATTACAATTTAACCATTTTAGTAGTTTTCCTGGGAAAAATCTAGTTTTATCATTTTAAAATTATGTTCAATAATAAATAAATTAAATGAGATGTTATGGAATTTAAATTCAGTATGTAAATTCTCTATGTAGTTTGTCAGACCAATTTTTTTAGGAACAATTTGATTATTTAAATATAAGAATGAATAACTATACATTTTAACTTTTCTAATGGTAAAATATACAATAAAAATGTATTAAGTGAAAGAAATGAACTAGGTCAAACCATTTGGGTAATATATAAAATAATAAAAACATATAATCAATAGAAAAACACATGTTGACATGAGAAACAAGGATTCTGTTGAGTGGAACCACCTTCCCACACAGTTGGCACCCTTGTCCCATAATCAACAGCTTTCTTGAGTATTTTTACATTCTGTAGCTTGCGTTAATATGACGCAGGCATGGTTCGAGTAGAAAACAATTTAAACATTATTAAACGTTTATTAATACAAACGAGTTTTCAAAATTATAATTGGGAATTTCGTCTAGAGACACGAGGCAATTGTAGAAAAAATAGAACTTTAAATAGAATTATTATTTTAAGATAAAACATTAAATAAAACTAAAATATTACATACAGATGTTATAGTTCTATTCTAAACTGACAAACAGAAATTCACAAGCCAAAAGACAAGTTTTTATTTAGATTATTACATACTTTTTTATTCGCGTTATTCACTGAGCCATTACTATTACATATTTAAATAAGTTCCTTAAATGATTTTAATAGGAGGAAATTAGGGTTCTGTAAAACCCCAAGTATGACTTTATTAAAAATTAAATGTGTAAAAAGTAAACAATGGCCTACCTCTAGGAAAACTCTACGAAATTTAAATAAAGGCATTACTAAAATAAGGGAATTTACTTTCTTAAAAATTCACTAAAAGTAATTTAAAACTGCATCTCAAGAGAATACTGCTGGAGAGAGAGGAAAATTTGAGTAATGCAAATAAAGAGATAAGGCATCAGTTTATTCAAATAAACGTAGATGTTAGTAATAAAAAGAATAAATAAAAAAAGTGTCAACTAATAAAAAATACATGGAATGGGTAAAACTATTGCACTACATTTTAATTGTGATAATGTCTGCTATAATTTCTCATCAGGACTTAGATCTGAGGTAATTACATGTTTCCTATGTAGTTTTGACAAACATTTTGTGGTGTTTAAATAATATCATAGTTCTATTACCAAGTAAATAAATAACCTCAGTTATTATACTAAAGTCAAATTCCGTATTGCATAATTGTATGCAGGGAGACCCACGATAAAATGTCATAACGAAACTGGCGGATTTTATGGGTCAAATGCAACAAAACAAAGTCGAGTAAGCATATGCCCATTTCTCAATAGTTCTCAAGATATCAATTTATTTTTTATTTTTAATGTGTTTCACAAAATTTTTTAAAAAATGCCAAATATCTCAAAAACTAAATGAGATAAAGAAATTGGGCTAAGGAACAATTTTAAAGAGCATAAAAAAACCTTTCAGAATTACTCATTTATTTCCAAATTATCAGCTACTAAGCATCTTTTAAGTCCTGTTACATTGAAAATTTGGATTTTTTAAAATTCGATCACGAAATTCCTGAGCTTTCTACTAATTGAGGGATGCTAAAAGTGTGGCTGTTTCAGGAAAAAAATCTGCTTTTCATAACCTTTCTAATGGTATAATTAAAGTTTAAGATCAATGGACTAGATTTTGAATTATGGTGGATTGAATGATACCAGACCCAGACGTGAAATTTTTCGGTCAGGATCACAACCAATTCTTGAACAAATGTAGAAAAGGATTCCCCAAACGAAAATACTACACTTCGGGCTCATATAGGAAATTTGCCGCTGAACAAAAAAGTTCCTTAAACATGGACCTGGAACAGCTTTGTTTTCGAGATATTCACGAAAAACATTAAAAAAACATCACTTTGGGCGTTTATCCTTACAATTCTCAAATACTGCGCTTTTTACTTTAATACTCCATGAAGCAAACCTTGTAGAGAAAATAATTTTTCGTTGACTGATATCAATCCCAGCTCGACATAATCTTGTAGAGAGTCGAATTACACTAATTTTAGTTCTCTACCAAAATCCTTTAAAATTGAGCGTTGATGAAGATCACCTTAATAGATTGACTAATAAAGTGACTGGGACGTAGAATTTTGAAATTTCACTAAAAATCAAGGGTTATAAATATAAATCAGGGGACAGAACTGGGATTGATATCAATAAACGAAAAATTATTTGCTCTACAAGATTTTTGAGATATTTGCAAAAAAACATTAAAAAAAACATAATTTTTGGACGTTTAACTTTCAAATTCTCCAATATTCTGCTTCTGACCATATAACACCTTGAAGAAAACCTTGTAGAGAAAATAATTTTTCGTTGGCTAATATCAATCCCAGCTCTGTACAACAAACCCCTGATTTTCAGCGAAATTCTACGTCCCTATCACTTTATTAGTCAATCCATTAAGGTGATCTCCATCAACGCTCAATTTTAAAATATTTAGAGGTAGAGAGCTAAAATTAGAGTAATTTGACTCTCTACAAGATTTGCTTCAAGGAGTATTATGGTAAAAAGCGTAGTATTTGAGAATTGTAAGGATAAACGCCTAAAAGTGATAATTTTTAATGCATTTTTACGAATACCTCAAAAACAAAGCTGTTCTGGATCCATGTTAATAGGAACTTCTTTGTTCAGTGTCAAATTTCCTACAAGAAACCCGAAGCCCTTTTTAGGGTCCATAGGCAAAACCAAGGACCCTTATATTTTTCTGCGTGTGTCTGTCCGTCCGTCCGGTCACCTGCTCTCACGGCTACACCTTTCTCCGATCACTTTGAAATTTGGCATGTATGTGTCCTGTACCTACCCACATATTAAAAAAATAAAATTAGGGTAAACAATTTTTTTTTTTTTTTTCGACACCGTGAGGGGTATCATATGAAAGGGTACGTCGAGCTGATTACAAAAATACTTAATTCTTTGGTAATAACTTTGATAGGGCGAGCGTAGGCAAGTTTGAAGTGGGTGTGAAACGTGTCCCCCCCCCCCTTCTATCTCGCTTATGTGAAGTGCAAAAAATCTGAAAAAATTCCTGCCCATTCTTCGACCAAAAGTAAAGATATCACTTTTTGGAAATTTCGAAAAAAATATTATCTAATTTTTTATTGGCAAAATACTTTTTTTTATAATTATGGTCTTTTATCAGACCCTTAGGATAGTTCAAAGTAAGCTTTTCAGCATTTTAAAAAAACACTGTTAATACACTTTACAGTTAAACACTATACAGTGAGGCCTACGGACCCTCGCTGTGTGCTGACTAGCACACACTTGACCTGTTTATTAATTTGTACAATAATTGGTTGGTTGTGAAATAGTGAAAAAAATTTTTGTGAAACATTTTTAAAAAAATAAGTAAATCGATATCTCGAGAACTATTGAGAAATGGGCATATGCTTACTCGACATTTTTTGTTGCATTTGACCCATAGAATCAGCAAGTTTCGTTATGATATTTTATCGTAGGTCACCCTGTATATTCTTGTAGTCAGACAATAAACTGATTAATCCTTAGAAGTGTGTTTATTTATTTACAGTAATAAACCATGATTCTACATGTTTCCCTATAGAAGGAGATAATAAAAGGTTAAAAATAGCTGTAAACAATAATAATACATTTAAAAGATTGAAAAAAAAAAACCTATTAATTTTTGAAAGATGGAATATCCTATTGCATCTAATATTTACTCATTGAACAAGAAACTAACAGTAACAACCGAGCCGAAAAATATACAAAACATAAAAATATGAATATAAGACTATTTCAAATCAGGAGTCGCAACTGAAATAATATTGTATAAAGCATGTTTCCAATGATAGATATGGATATTTAAGAGAAAAGAATCCAATAAGCAAATTCTTAATTGTACATGCAGTTTTGACCTTTTCCAAAACAATAATTATTCCTTCACCATTAATAAGCATGTGGTTTCTGGATAAGTGAATACTCTGATCAAAGAGCTTTTAACATTTTTAGAATTAAGATATGAAACAAAAAAAGTCATATGCATTGATATCTAGCAAAATAAATAATTCAGGGCTAAAATACTTGGCATATTTTTACTTACTATCGATCAGGACAAACATAAGCAATTAGTACTATCAATCAGGATTAGCTGCTTTGGGAATACAGACTAGGTTTATAATTTTTATATTTACAACCATGGAAGTACATTCTCATAACATCGAAACTTACTCTCTTCCAATGATGGGTGAACAAATTTAGCAATCCATATTATTTATCTTATCTCAACAGATTAGACAAATCCTCAGTTTACTAAACCATAATAACACGAAAAGCAAGAAAATAAAAGTGACAATACAAAATTATAACGGACACAGTTCTGAGAAATTTGGAAATAACTCTGAACCAAAATAAACTTAATTAAGAATTTCTCGGCTAATATCTATTTAACAACAAATAGGACAAAAACTCTTTTATCCATTAATGCAGCAGCTTCAGGAAAGCAAAAAGAACTAATGAGTGTTAGAATACAGACACACCACAAGATGACAATACCATATATAAAGAGTTAAATTGCTAAGAAACCAAACAATTTATAGTTCAGAAGTCAAAAGTCCTATTGACATGATTAAATAAAATTAAGTTTGGGAGTAATTAAAGGCCCATAGTACAGTAAGAAAAAATTTTGCAATCTGTTTAATTGATTAAAGGATACAGCTTCGCTTATTAATTTACAGTCACCAAGAAATAAAGGTAAGGGCTTATAGTAGTTACATATAACTCATAGAAACCAAAATACCTAATTACTGAAGTACTTTTTATGCAAAAAAAAAAAAAAAAAAAAAAAAAAAAAAAAAAAAAAAACAGACTGTTTATTTCAGGGTGAAACAGCAAGCGCACAAAGGATGAATGGTGCAAGGCAGTGTCATGTGTTACCCTTTTTAGCTTTTACTTGAGTTACAAGACTGTGAATGTTGGATTGGAGATTGGATACCCGAAGGTAAAACAATCAATGAAGAACACTATACTTGAGAGACATTACTTAAGGTGAAAGATGTTTTTGGCCAAGCACAAGATCCCTTTCTTGGAACATCAACCCTATTCACCTGATCACACCCAATACGATTTCTTCTCATTCCCTTAAGTGAAGTCCTCTCTAAATGGAACCAGATTTAAGACTGTAGATGCAGTAAAAGCAGTAGCAACCAAGGTCATGAAAGGGCTTTTAGAAGATGACCAGCACTGCTAAGAAAAGTGGAAAATTAGTTTGGAGAATGTAGGGGTAGAGGAGGGAGTACAGTAATAGTGATAACTTCAAAATTGAAAAAAAATGTCAAATAAAAAAATTTAAAGGAATCAATCCAGCTTTTTCTAGCCACACCTTATACATATCCCCTCAAATGAAACTTTTTTTTTTTGCCGAGTGCAGATATTAATAATAGTAGAACGTCACAATTAATATAAACAAACACTACCTTGGATAAATTCATGTAATTATGACTACATGATAGATATAAATTCTTCTATAAAAGAATGCATCACGGACTAAAATCTTGTTTTTAAAGTCAAAATTAGATACAGGGTTTACAATACAAAATGTTTTCGTATTGTAAGAGTAAGCCAATCTTAAAGTAATTTAAAATATACGAGGGCAGTTCGGAAAGTAACCTTCGATTGGCGGGAAGTAGTGGGAGTAGCGGCACCATTGTTGCACACACGTACACGGCAGGGCAGTCTGCATCATGCCTCAGTCAAATGAATGTCGTTCGAGCACTAGATTGGTTTTTTTGCATCTTGAAATGTGCGCACCAAAAAAACTTCCGCTCTAATGCGAAGTATAAGTTTTTTGGTGTTCGGTAAAACTTTTTGGCACCCATCAAGCACAGAGCTTCTGGTAACCCAACTTCTCTGTCACTACTTCGTATAACACAGTCCTATAAATCTGTGGAAATTCATTAGACAACTCCGAAATTGTGAAATTTTCACAAGCTTTTCCATCAATTTTCTGAACGAGTTCATCTGTGTAACTAATGATGGCCTACCACATCTCTCTTCATCGTAAATGTATTTTCATCCACTTTTAAATAAACATCCATTCACGAACAACTCCTTCAATCATAACACTTGGTCCATACACGTCACAAAGTTCTCCATGAATACCTGCTGCCGAATATTGTTTTGCGGTAAAAAAAACCTTGTAACAGCTCGCACTTCGCATTTGGACAGAAGTTTTTTTGGAGCTCACATTTCAAGATGCTATAAAAACCCAAACTAGTGCTCGTACGACATTCATTTGACCACGGCTTGATGTAGACTGTCCTGCCGTGTACATCTGTGCAACAATGGCGTCGCTAGTCCCATTACTTCCTGCACGGTGGCCAATCGGAGGTTACTTTCCGAATGGCCCTCATACATACTTTCCATTAATCTATTGGGAGCTGATGATTGTTGTCTATTAATAAATTTAAAAAAAAAAGAAAAAACAAACTTTTATATGGCACGAACATTTAAAAAAAAAAAAATCCTCTGATAAAAAAATATTTGTAGGTAAAAAAAAAAAAAAAAAATCCAGCCACATAAGAGGAAAATAATTAATAATTATTAAAAAATAAACTTTTTTAAAAAACAAAAATTAAATATACTCCTTTCATTTAGATAATAAATAACAGATGTGTCATTATCAGACGAAACAAATACCCAATATAGTCCACTTACTTTAATAGCTTACGTTGCGCACAAAATGGCCTAAGCAATTTGCTACCTAGACAACTAATTTAGTTTAACATGTTGCCAATATACAAAAGTCTACAACCAAAACTTTACACCAAAAAAAAAAAATAATAATGTGCTTTAAATATATAATGCTCAAATAAACCATAAAGTTTGTGTAGATAATAAGAAATAAATAAGGTTTCTATTCTTTATTTATTAAAACTTTGAAACAATTATCGATAAATAAATAAGATTATTAGATTTATCAAGAGATTAATGAGATTAGATTTATTCAGATATTGGAAACCTTATTCATTCTCAAAGTTCAAAGTGAATCGATAAACAACCAACTGCGATATTTAACTGCACCCCCATGCAGTGCTAACATACCTTGCGCATGAGAGCAGCTCTTCTCAAGTTTATTCTCCTCTAAAATCAATAATTTTTGTCAAAATGTAATTTTTTAATGGAAATTCACTCTTCCTTTGCAGTAGTGAAGTTATTTCGTGGGAGAGGAGTATTGCCAGGGGTGCCATGTATGAGTTAACTACTCAAGAAAAAACTAAAAGAAATGGTGGTTCAGATTATCACTGGTCACCCTAATTTGGCAAGATAGAAATATTTGTGGAGATCCTCAAATTCAATTATGTCACAAATTATGTCAAAAAAGAGAAAACACCTGTTCACTAAATGAAAAAGTGTCATGCCTTCTTAGTAAATTTAACCCTTAATTGCTTTAATAAAAACACCTGCAGCCTCATTGATAGTAATATTGCTGAAAAGTAATGTCAAAAAGGTAAATGTTAGTCTCTAACAGAACTATTGAATTTTTTCAATAAGGGAATTGCTAAGTTATAAGTTAGCTGAAAAATGAAAATACATGGCTCCAATACAAGGACCCAGGGCTCGATTTGAGGCGGAACGGCGTTCCGGGACCTCTCTCTCTGATAAATAAAAAATAAAATGATCGAGATTAGGATTTTTTTAAAATCCTTAGTTAAAATGTTGTTTGTCAGTGAGTGACTACAAATTTGATTAAGGATATCATGTATTAAACTGACACCATAGTATTACCCTAGACTAGCTCGCAATTCATTATCAAAGGCTTTATTTTAATGGCAGGGATCGTATTAAATAAGTAACTGTGCAGAGACGCTGTGCCGGAACTCCTCTGAGGAGAGTGAGACAGGGAATGATTTTGTTGATTTAATTATTCGTGTAAACCTAATATTTATTTATAGAGAGTATTGTGACATGCTAATCAAGAAATTGTTTATAAAAAATACTAATAAAAATGACATAAGTTTCCACACAAAACCCACCTGATTACAGTATGGGTTTATGGCTAAAACTGCTTAAAATGCTGTTTTGAACGTTTATTTTTCAAAATTTTCCCGGGGGAGGACCCCCGAACCCCCCTTCTATAGAGGGAGGGGGAGGGGGGTAGAGAGACGGTAGGTTGTAGTTCCGGCACCTCAATTTCTAGAAATCGAGCACTGCAAGGACCTATAATCTAATGAAGCTTATAGAAATTATGAGATAACATAAATTCTATCAAATTTCGTGGCAACCCACTGCATTCTCTCTCCACACAAATCCACCAGCAAAAGAGTTAATATAGAATAACTAGTACTATGTTCACACATCGTTTTGAAAACGATCCACTAGTTCAAAACGCTGTGTGAATAGAGAACGACAGATCGTATCAGTTCAAATCCGCTCCACCAAAAATACGTGATCGGAACAGGGAACCGTATTCATAACGCTCGTATGAACAGGTCAATGAAGGGATCGAGATATCAGATTATTTTAATCTTTTTCCACTTTTTTTTTTTTTTTTTTTTTTTTTTGTGAGCTTCCATTTATTTTTATTTTTAAACTGCAAAACGTTTTTAAACAAAAGTTAATACTATAAAGACCCTTTAAAAACTTTTAACAATTTGTAAATAAAAAGTAAAAATTCGCGAGTATATTAGGTAACAATAAAGAAGGTATTACTTATGATGTCACCATTATGAGATATAAAAAAAAAAAATTTTGGATCACCTGTATTTTTTGTTGTGTGAACATGTATTGTTTTAACGACTAGGATCTGAAACGCTTTCATAACGATGAGTAAACAAAGTATAGATTAATGTAAATATACTGCACAATTAACACACCATTTCAAATTAATAAATATATTTGTTCCTTTAAGCTGTTAGTTGATATTATGAGTGAAGGTTGTTGTAGGGTTCAAAGCACAATTAACACTCAAACTTTTATGATGTACTTTTAGAAGCTGTAAATAATTTTTATTTTGTTTTAAAATCAAAATTACTGCTAGGGAGCTGCATACCATATCTTGATTTCGTCAAAGTTTCTTTAATAAAAGAGTATTTTATTTTTATTTTATTAGTTATTATACTATATTAACATAATTTAAAGGAAACATAAGTTTGAGAAAGGTAGGTGCTAATTGTTTTGCGTGTGTATATAAGAAAATCTTCACTTTAGTTATATTGCTTCATTTTACAGAAGACAATATAAATATAAATATATATATATATATATATATATATATATATATATATATATATATATATATATATATATATATATATATATATATATATATAGAGCAAATATGAATATATTTTTTCTATTTTATCCGGGATCAACAACTTAAAGATCATTTAATTATATCATATTACGTCAAAAGGATAAATTTGTGCTAATATAAATATATAATAGTCTCCTATTTCAAATAAAAGTGTTTAGAGCACTGCTGGAACCTATAAGAATTAATAAAGTAAACACATAGATTTATTCTAAAACAGTAAATGCTAACCTGTAAGCAGTTGATTCTGAATGAGACATCCACATCATTGCTGGTATCATTGGCCTCGGAATTCCTTTCTGGATCTATTTCCTGAAAAAAAATAGAAGAATAAAAATAAAATAAAAATTGCAATAGCAAAGTATTAATTTAATTACATTTATGGAAAAGGAACAAAATGTCTGACATTGCTTTTCACCCGAACCAATCACTACTATAAACATAGGCAAAGTAAGGCAAATATACTAGGAGTGGCGGTAATCTCTCATACCTACCACTCTATCTCTATCTTGTGACAGCAGTCACAACCGAATTTATCTACGAGGACTAATATTCTTCCTAGAGGCCCTTCCTTAAGCCCTTCCTAGTTGCATATACAGTAGTTAATAAGACTAATGAGCTTTGCATATTAATCTGAATAGAGGGAAGTAAGAATGGCACACTAATTAGGTATGTGGTAATGTGCAAACAAATCTGACAAATAGGACCATATTTTTTTTACCCACTCATAAACATTGAATAAATTGAGAGAAAGAATTGTGACGGTGGAATAATTTGATTTTGATGGATTTACACATTATAAGGTTTCCTGAAAATCAGATTAGTACTTTAAGTTAAAGGTGTAAATAAATGTATGTTTGTGCCCATGTGGAAAAGAAACTAATAGACGCAGAAGGTTGAAACTTATATGGGGCCAACAATGGACTAATTATGACCTACCACCCAAATTTCATTAAAATTGGACAAGCAGTCTTTAAGATATGTTGAATGACAGAGCGACATACAAATACGGAACCAAAAGTGTTTCCTGATATGTGAAACGGATTTTAGTCTCGGAATTTTTGAATTCTTAAAAAAAATATTCATTTTTCAGAACAATCACATAGCCTCTGTAAGCTTGGATTTAAATTCAGTATCACTATGTATATTGATTTGTCAGACTGATTTTTCTTCTTAAAAATTCCATGGTTTTCAACAAACATAACATGGCAACTGCATCAGGCCATATTACTCATTTACTTTCACCCTCTGTTAAAATCAGATGCCTAAATGCATCTTCTTTAGTAACAACAAATAGTTGTTTATTGCTTTTTAATTATAAATTTAACCTTTCTTCTCTTCTTGCGATCCTATTCAAGTTTTCCTCCCATTGGAGGTGATCCTCCATGCAAGCAGTTTAAAAAGAACAGAATTTAATGTGAAAGTGACTTGGCCTTGCATCCGGCTTTGCAGGGGAACTGTTTAACTCAGATAGTTTAAAGAATCCCACCTTTTTTTTCATAGAAAAGGGTGGGAATTAAAAAAAGAAAATAATATTTACATTTTTCTAATAATTAAACAAAGAAAACCATTTTTTCTTCACAGCCTACCAAGGGTAATTCTGAAAGAAAAAAAATTGTCTCCACATTTAAAATTTCCCCAACATGAATGCATTTTAGCCATGAGGGAAAATTTTTCATCTTGTGTCAGTGGTACATTTTTCAAATGCCCATGTTTTGAAAACTACTTGGCAGATGTATACTAATTGATAGATGTTGTTAATAAAAAGTTTCTTCAAAAAAATATTTTATCGGTGCGCATAATAGTACATTACGCGTCGAGTGCGGAAAGTAGCATTTTGCATGCGAGTGTGGAGTTTGCACCCGAGCGACAGCGAGGGTGGTAAAACCACACGAGCAATGCAAAATGCCGTTTTCGCACGAGTTGCGTAACGTACTTTATCTACGATTGTTAGATTTAAATAATAAATACAGAAAAAAATAAACTTGCTGTATGTAAGTTCGTATCTCTCTCTTGATAAAGATGGCATTAATTCATTAGTTGTATTTTTTGCCAAATTAATTATTTCTGGAGGAGTATTATTCTCCACATTTTCGTCAAAGTCACTTGATTCACTCATTGTTTTTCTCTAAAAAACTCGATATAAACAGTTACTTTAATAAAAGAACAGCAAATTAGTTTTGTTAAATGTAAACAAACTTGGTAATCGTGCGTAAAGATGAAGAATTCCTCTTCTTTACCGCACTAGTGTGGTAAAGAAGAGGAATTATTCAGAACTATGAGACGCGCATGCGCAATGAATACAAGTACGTAAAGAATCACTTTCTACGCATCTAAACAAAGATATAATGTTTATATTTTGTATCAATCGTAGATAAAAATATTTGTTTGAAGAGACTGTGATTCTTTTTTTATGCACTCCACTAGGGCAACAACTAACAACCTTTAACGAAACCACTAATAATGCAAGATACTCAATTGCAGAGGTATGAGCTAAATAAATAAATAATAGAATCAAGAAGTAAAATACTTACATCCATGTCTACCTTGACGACACCTGTTGATCTTCTCTTCGGTTTCCTTCGCCTCTGAATAACACCCTGCGTGGCTTGTCCTGTCCTGCTGTCATTCTCCTTATCTTGTTCTAGGCACACAAAATAGAAATAATCAAAAACTAACATCCTATGAGATAGCGCTCCTTTAGAACTAAAAATAAATTTATAATTAAAATCAAATGCAATAAGATGTGAAGGTAGGTTATTAAAACAGACTTGAAATGTACCTATTAATATACATTTTTAGCATTGCTAACATTTAGTAATAAGAAAGCCAAGGCTAATAACGTAGCAAGTTGCAATTTATACTTTATTCTAGTTATATCTAGATGTATGGTTATCTTAAATATATAGTATACAAACACTTATTTATCAAATTAATTTATTATATAATTACATTTTATTTTTATTTTTTTATAATTTTTTTTGTTAATTGAAATATTCATAGTGAAGGTTGATAAGAAAAGAAAACACTTTTACTTGTTCAATAATTGAAATATTGATAATAGATACATGCGAACTAACCTCTATCTTCAGTTCTATTCCTCCTGAGTGGTAAAGTGACTGTGGTTTCACCAGTTTCAACAGAATTCTTTGTTGGTGATTCCTTGACAGGTTCTTTGTCATTTTCTTCATCTTTAGTAGTCCTGGCATCTTCCAGCATAAACTATAATCATACAAAAAAACACAAGGGAAACGATTAAATAAAATGGTAAACAACAAATCAGTGAGCAACAAACAGTAAGTGAAAGTATAAGCCTTCTAAATTAATTTTGAAATGTTAATTGGTATTATAAACATTTATATTCAGGGTAAAACAAATCTGAAATAAAGGTGAAGAAAATGAAGGTGTTCAGTAAAAAATATTCAAATTTGAGTTGTCATTTTTTTAGAATCAGATACATGCCCAAGCCGACTGGTTATCAACAAAGACATAATTCAGAATAGACAAATTTTGGTTTAGAATAAAAGTATTTATTTTTGCTCTTCTGAAAAGTTGGATTTTTTTTTAGTTATAATTGTTATACATTTCAGTGTAGAAGTATTGTGTAGTTTAAGATATCCAAATTATATCATGAATTTTAAATAACTTTTTTTCTTGCAAGGTATGAAACAGCAAAAACAACAGCAAAAACAACAGCAAAAACTCAGGCAATCTTGATTTTATATAGAAAATCAGTATTTAAGTGGGCAAAATGATGTAAATGTTTCCATCCTGTAGTCTTCTTTGTTGTTTTCCTCACGTAAACCTTTGCTCTCTATTGAATTCTAATACGAATAACAGTCAACAAGTATCACCTTTAGACCTCTCTCAGTGTTACTAGTTGCTTTCAACCAGCCTTTCTTTTAGCCTCTAAAAGATCTCCTGTTCTAAATTATAACGTCGGACTCTCTGTAACTGTTGCCCAAATTGTTGCATTAGTTGAAGTTGGCAGATGTCAGTGAAATGCAGCTAAAGAGCTGAATTTGACCGAAGCAAAGGTTCGACGAGCCATTCAGAGAGTGAGAGCAACAGACCAAGCCGATGACCACTTAAAAAAAAATCACTTGCGCCACTTCTTTTGCTGTTGAGTTAATTCTAGACTCAAGAACAAATTGATACAAAAATAACATAAAAATGCTAAAAAAATTATATTCATTTAGTATTTAAACATTTATTCATGTATTATTTAAGCACTATTTTAATTATTGGGTTTAATAAAAGGGTATTTTGGGTAGGCATTGCTTAAGATTCCCTTAACACTAAATTTGGAGGTATTGTAAAGAGCAATTTTGGTAGTCTGAACCCCTTAATTCTAAAAAAAAGGTAAATAAGAAAAAAATTAGTTAAAAAAAATAAATGAATAAAAATAAAGCAATTCTCCTGGCATTCTCTCAATTTTGTTTGGGGAATAATTAATACTTAACAACTCATCTTTATAAGCACCTATTATTTGTATTGCAGAAATTTAGGGTACTTCTTTACTTCGGGTGATCTTTTCTATTTTTAATATTAAACAAATTATTATTTTCATTTTTTGTTAAATAGTAAAAAAAACTAAATTAAAGTTTTGTCTAGTAGGGATTCACATTGCAATAATCCGTTAGTGAGAAATAATAATAAATAGCAAAACAAGAATTATTATTGATTGATGTACAAGGAAGAGTTAAGTAACAACAAGAACTTGGAAAAACTTAAGGTTATTAACGCAATTTAACACATTATCGGCAAGTGAAGTATTTAGTTAAACTGCAAGAGAGGCAAACTTATTTTTTCCCTAATAGGTTATAAGTAGGAGAATATTCAGTATTTCAAGTAATTTTAAAATATCAATATTATGAGTTAATAATGTTTTTGGCACTCAAGAGTTTGAATTGTAGGAATCAAAATAAATAAGTATGAATATTTTTTTATAATATGCGTTCGCTAAAATGCTCTTAAAAATAAAAAAAAAAAAAAAAAAAAAAAAAAAAAAAAAAAAAAAATTGGATTAATCCTTTAATTTTCTTTTCTGACAATAATATTGAAATTAGACAGTTTAATTTTGAATTATAATTTTCAAATAAACTAAATCAAATAATCTAGGAACTGTTACTCGTTTATTAACAACATTACTGCCTTTAGATAATTAATAAGGTTAACAACAAACATTAAAGTACATATTTATAAAGAAAACTGTATTAAAAATATAAATATTAAATGTCGTTAGAAAATATCACTTATTCTCATTAGCTGATATCAGATAAATTTCGAGTTTTTATTGAGATATCGGTATTGTTTTACAAAACTGCCGCTTAGTATAGGGGGAGAGCATAATGAACCACTTTTAGAGACCCAGATTCTATAGTATTGCTCCCTCTAACCCTTCCTTGCTCTGAGAGTTACTATGACTGTGCGAACATAAACAAAGCAAGTGATAGGAAATGGTAGTTTTAAAAAATTCTTATTATTTTTTAAAAAGTCAATAACTGTCATTGTTATGGAAATTTATAAACTTTTTTATATTTTCTTTACAATCAGGTTCAATTCAATGTTTTTTGTGAAATCAAGCAATATGTTAGTGCAAATCATTGCATAAAAATTAATCGATATCATTCAACCAGTTTTGCACTCATAAAGTCGAACCAGTGGCGACAGACATACATACAGACAGGAAAAAAGTTAAGGCCAGATTTGGTTTTCGTAATGTATAAATTGAAGAAGTATCAAAAAATTTTGCAATTCTGAGCAATAATAGATTGATTAACTTAATAAATAAGCTAATATTTCATGCGAAAATTTGTTAAAAAAAGTTGTTTATTAAGACGACTCAAAGGAGAGTAAAAATATGTTGCTCAATAATTAACAGTATATCTATGTAATGTCTAAATTTATAATTAAAATCCTAGAACATAATAATTAATAACGTTGATTATACCTGCACCTAAATGTTAATTAATTCTATAAACACTTATAACTTAATCAATTAATGCAACATTAATATTAATGTGTGATAAACTGAGAGGAACACAGTGCAAATATTAATTCAATAACATTAATGACCTAATTATCAAAAATTAGATAGAAAAAAAATACCTTAATTCATCACAACAATTAAAGCAATAAAATTACTCTTTCATTTAACATGACCTATTAATTAATCAATTTAATAATTAAAATAACTTATATGGTTAAAATGTAAAACAATTATTTGTTTAGATACTTACTTTAGTGCAGTAAAGCCTTCTCATTTTGGTTATGACTACTTTATTTACAAAATTTTGAAAAATAAAAATTAAATAAAAAACTGCGGAAGCTCTACCTTTTGAATTTATAAGCAAAACTAAACATTTTCAAAAGCAATAAACAAAATATATACACATTTAAAATTATGAGAGGGGAAGTGAAAATAAATATTGTGAAAGTTAAAGGATTAAATTATTAGTATTAAAAAATATATAATAATTTCATATTATCTAATCACAGACGAGTGAAAAAGTAAAAATAAAACTGACACATTGATTTGTATAATACCTATACTCCCTGTTAATACAAGTTATATTTGTAAGTATTTTTAAATAAAATTAAAATCAGAATTATGAAAAATGTGTACAACACTTGAAAAAAGAACAAATAAATTTAAAAATATAAATTAAATTACGTTAAATCTAAAATACTTTTTTTTAATCTGCACAGAGATAAGATAGAAATTTACACTTAAATAAGATGTATTATACAGCTGACAATATGCAAAAAATAATATTGCTTTTAATAAATATAATATAAATTTATGTTAGTTTATAGAAGGTTCAAGTAAACAAAAAAATAGTTAACTGAATAAAATAAAAGAGAATATAAATATAAAAATTTAGTTTCTAATGTGTATACAACACAAATGAAAAAAATAAATAGAGAATAACTTTTTAACTTATGTGATTAGATAAAGGAAAAGGTAACAATAAGGTTTTTCTTAATGAAACATGCATGAGCCATGTGCAATGAAGAAAGAATGTATCTACACTATTGAATAAAGTTGATAATGTGAGTAAGATAAAGAAAAAAAGCTTCAATTTCAACCCCACCATTAAGTGTTTTGTGATTCAACAATCCCTTCTCCACTCACTCTAGATCCTAAAATGTATAAGGATAGTTAACCCCACCTTAACTTTTAGTTTGATCTCCCCACTTATGAAATTTTGTTTTGTTTTTTAATAATATTTTGTATATGTTTGAAGAAAGAGAAGTGGGGAGTGTCTTTGTATCTGAAAGTGGTGGGTGATTGAATCATACTTAGCTCAGGACAATAAGGCAATGGAAGGGAATTCTTAATCTGTATAAGATTTGGTAGAGGGGAAGTATTTAGTAAGTGGCAATGCTTGGAAACTAGTCAGGGAAGTCACTTAATGGAAACATTAAGAGTTCTTCTTGTAACAAGTTAGAACTGGAGGTAACAGATATGATTCACATACAGAACCCCCACCCGCTACAAACTAGGCTGAATTCAGGGTCATTATGTACATCATTATAAAGCCAACAAAGTAAACTAATAAAAAAAAAAAAAAAATAGTTCCACTTTCTCCCAAGTAATTTACTATAGAATATTATGAAATGTTTATTTAATTTTTGAGTGTTATAAATGGATAAATAAAAATATAGTGATTTTTTTCATCATTCTATTAATTAAGCTTTTGAGATTCACATAATTACATGGCTAATAAACCTAGATCTTATGGAGGAGACCGCATCAGAGATTTTGTAATTACTGCTTTAATTTTAATTAAAACAGAAAAAAATAATACCTACATTAAAAAAGTAGAAGAAGAAGTAAGAAAATATAAATGAATACAACTTGAGTGATTTAAAGTAGTTTTCTTAAAAGTAATTTATAAAAGTAAAAGTTAAAAATAATTCTTTGACTTGGAAATAATTGCCATATTTTAATGAAGGGAATTAATTATATTTACAATAAAAACAATAACAAAATAAAAATATGAAAAAGACATCAAGCATAATATAATATGTTGTGTATTATAAAACAACATTTGAATAGTAACTGAATTATTTTAAACTTTGACTTTTGCAGAAAGTATAAGCAAAGAAATAAATGTAGTGGGTTATTAACATTTAGAACAATTAAATTAAATAATCTAATTTAAATATTTAATCATTCAGAAAAATTCTAAACTAAAAAGCTGCCACAGTGTACGACTAATTTGTTATACATATATTTATTATATACATTATTCAAATGTAAAAGCATTTAAAATGTCCAATATATAGTTATTTTTATAAAACTAATAAAAACGATTTAGATATATAAATGCTAACAATAACTGTTTAGCTGACTGAAGATTGTCAAAAGCAGATGATTTGTATTAGTAAATATTTATTTCCTGTTATGAATCACCAATCTCTACTACTACATTAAGATAGTGAGTAATCAAAAGAAACTTTCTCTGCTACTAAGAAAGGGAAGGTAGTGGTAGTCTAAACATCAGAGCTACCTCCACTCAAAATCATTAAAAAGAGCATTCCAAACTCATTAGGTGTTTAGTAGTAGTAACTAAGATTTAGGCACCTTAGTAAACAAGGGAAACTCCACAATCAAATAGAAATAGTAGTCACCAAACTGTCTTATCTTTGAACTAGCATGTTTATATATATATATATAATAAGCAGTGTTAAACAAAATGTTAATAATATTAATAAAAAAGTTGTTTCTTATAAGACGGAATGATTCATCAGTTGTTAATATTATTAGTTTTTTTGTCTTATTCTCTTTTTTTTGTAATTATTTACTTTCTAAAATTATATTGGTCAATACTACAAATGTTTTTCATTAGATCAACTTCATTATTTATTATAAACATAGTACATGTATAGAGTAAAGTATTGCAAATGAAGAAAATTTGATTGAGATTTTGATGGATTAATATATTTTTTTAAGGTGTCTAAAGTTAGGGCATAGCCAGGGTGGGGCAGCGGCTCCCTGGACCCTTGAGGGTAGGGGCCCCCAAATGTGTAATCACCCAATCAAAAGATTATCACTCACTTTAGCTGTCTGGCCCTGGATCCTCCAAAAGTCTACTCATTCCACTGCCTAAATTCCAAAATGTCTATCTAAAATCTAAGGTCTAATATGGCCTGAAGCGTAGAACCTAACCCCTAACTGGTGAGGTTTGGTGTCACATACCCATGGAATACTTTGTTGATAAATTATCACTAGAGGGTTAGGGAGGGGCCTGTGTCCTCTCGTGTACCTTCAAATCAGTTTATTGTCTGTTGGTTTGAAGATCTTAGGTTGCGCTAAACGTGAGTTGTTTTGTTTTTTGGGCTATTTCCAGAAATTCAGGGTATTCCTAACCCAACCTCACCAATTAAATTACTCTTTTCTACTATGTAATTTGTATAGTAAAAACTGTTTTTATAAAATAACAATTTAATTTTTAATTTTTTTACTAGTATTAACATTAAATTTCATAAATATTATAATATTTCCTCAAAATTTTAGTTAAAATATTCAAATTATTTAAATTAAACAATACACAAAATTTGTATCGTACTTTTATTATTATTATTATTTTTTTTTTTTACTTTTCTTATTTGTTGTGGCCCCATTTAGTTTATGTGGAAAGAATTGTTTTAAATTATAAATAAAAGTTACTTTTAATACTATATGCAGCTATTTGTTATTTATCCCAACTAGTAAATTTGCTGAGAGGAGGGGAAAGTTCTGGGTATCTGTAACCCAGCCTCACCAGTTAAGTAACATAAAAAGCACCTCACCAGTTGCGGGCTAAAGCTGCGTCCACACCGGACGCGCATCGTGTTTGCAAACGTTTGCAAATGTTTGCAAACAGGGATGCGCGGCCGGTGTGGACGGCACCGCGCGCACGAACGAATGCTTGTTTGTGTTCGCGGGCGCTCCGGGTAGAGTCGGTACATCAAAGGATGTTTGCTGTTTGTGCGCGTTTGGTGTGGACGATTTTTGAGCAAACTCCTTGAGCATTCGCAAACAGCCTGTAGTTTGACTTGGAAACCCGGGAAATGTATATTTTTTTTCATTCGTATTACTTATGACTATAGCATCAAATAACTATGTATAATTAATAATATATACTAATTAATAAATAGTGATTGAAACTAGAGATGAGTTTATGTAAATCCAATATTAAAAATAACCGGATTAAATAGAATATATATATGACATAAAAGTCCAAAAATGTGTCTTACTATTTTTTAAATTATGAGAGTCCGTTATAGATTACACCCAAATATATATATAAATAATGATAAATTAGAAACAAATTAAACTGTCGATAAATTAAGAATATATTTATTTTTGGGTTGACACGAACGACTGAGTTAATAAGAAAACAGAACAAACTAAATATAAATAAAATGTAAACTAAACATAACCCAGGTTAAGGGAGCAAGGCTATTCCAGGTCCGCCACAAAATAATTATATTGCTTCCAAGCTTATTACTTAGGCTGTACTACAGGGCTATAGGCCCGAGCCTCCTATGGGCCCTCATAAGACGAAATATTACATTGATATTTATCTTTTTTCCACCAAAAGAACAGATTTATATTTGTATACAATTTCTATATGTTTTGGCGTTGTGTTTTTGTAGAAATAATTATCTAAAATCAGGGATGATCAAGGAGAATTTTTTTTTGACATCCAGACTCTTCGTCGTCTATTACTATTGCAATTTTTTACTAACTCACCAATGATAATAAATAGGCCGCGCTTATACCGCGTTTTGATAGAACCATATTACAAAGTTAATGCAAGTGCAATATAGTTTTATTTAGTACTTGATGATGTATTGTGTAAGAAAATAATGAAAAATAACTGGGAACAAGGACAAACATTTGCAAACACCTGTTTGTCAAGAATGCGCGGCCGGTGTGGACGCGGCTTAAGCTACTGAACCAATTTTAATTTAAATTTGAATATTATATTATGGGCGCTGCCCTTCTAAGAACTGTGAATAAACCACTTCCAAAATTGTTTGGTTTGTATTAGCAGATAAATCAATAATACATTGAGATATTTTAGCAACAACAACCACTGACACCCAAGTAAGGTTAGAATATATTACAAGATTTAATACAGTATGAAGTAAGGAATATTTTACATACTGTATTCTTTTATTTACATATTATTATCAGCTTTAACTTTTTATATTTAAAAATAAAAAAATAGCTAATACATATAAAGGGATTCTATTAACAACTGCACTAAGGTATGGTTATTGAGCAATATCAATCACTTGATGAACCAAGGCCATGAACTAACTAAATACTGCTTTATACAGAGAACATTTTAACTGTCAATAACCATATTAGAAACAATGGAATTTATGGCTCTTTTCATTCTTTACACCAGATGTTACTAGGAGGTCATACTGGGGCTTTATCCTTATCTGATATGTCAAGGTTCATTGTTGAAATATCTAGGAATTTCTATATACTGAAATTCTTAATTAATTTTTACAAATTAGTTATTTTATCCACCCATAAATTTTAAAAAAATATCTTTAACATATTAATTGCACAAAATTATAACATTATTTATTTTTCATTTGAAGTGGATGTTGTAATCCACATCCAAGATTTGCCTAATAGGGAAACTCTAAAGCATTAAGAATATTAGAGCTTGAATCTATTTATCAATAATGATGAAAGTCAAATGTGTCATAGAGATAATTAGACTTAAAACCACATCTAATAATATGAACTATACTAATGTTTTATTAGAAGGATAGTCAAAGACAAATCCCCTGTGACATTCAAACGGGAGCATTCACTTAAAATATGACAAAACATTTTAAAGTAAGCAGAAAAGCAAAGTTATTTGTATTACACTCATTTGATTGTACATTGCTTGACAGACAATGTTTGATCAAATATAGTTTTAATAATATAGGAATAAAGACACTTCTACACTAAAATTAACTTGCAGTCATCTTCAATAACTATTTGTCGAGGTCGAGGTTTGTCTATATATAAAATAGGTAAACATTATCAAACATTAAAAGTTAAAAAAAAAATATATATATATTTCAATGAAATTAAGAAGTAAATATTTTCTCACACTCTCTATAAATGATTACAGGAAATGAAAAGATCTGTGACTAAGTACTAGTGGAATCATATTCTGAAAGATTTTAAGTGTCGACATTTAGTCACTAATAAGGAAGTTGAAAAACAAACAGGGATGTTTCATTCACACTCATGTTAGGCTGATTCAGTCTGGATGGCTCTAATATTCTTGTAGTTAACATAATGTAGATAATTCTCTCTTTCACAGAATATAAAACTACTTTTAAAAAATGTACAACTTATCACTTTAAAAAGCTGAATAATAAAGTAACCAGTTGAACAATGATCAAAATATATAAGTATGAAGCAAAAGATAATTAATAATTAATAAAAAACTGCATGAAAGTAGTAACACATATTATATTCATGATAATCATGAATAAGGATTTGCTACCAAGTACAAAAGCAAATCTAATTTTTAGTTTCTTATATGAAGAGAAAGTATTGTGATGGCGCGAAAATTCAACCTTGAGATTTTGATGGATTTACACGTTTTGAGGTCCCCTGAGTCCAAAAAAGTGGTTTTTTAAAAATGTCTGTCTGTTGTCTGAGAGGACAGATTTTGACGAAATTTGGCATACATGATCAGCAAAATCATACCCTGAGGCGAAATCGAGAAATTAATTTTAAGCCCCAATTTCGGGGGCGCTACCCCCCAAAAACTCTGAAAAACGTGAAAAAAAAGTATTTCTTGAAAACGATAAGCGAGATTAATGCAATAAATATATTTAATATTTAGCAAATTAATAGTTAATCATGATGAGTTTATAGTTTAAAAGGATGATTGGAGTATACGGTAGTGCCGGGTGAGAATCTCACTTCACTTGGATGGTTCTATAATAACCCTGCTAAAGGTGAGTTTACAGTCACAGCTAGCAGATCGACATGCATATCCCGCTGTGTAGATAACTATATATTATATATATATATATATATATATATATATATATATATATATATATATATATATATATATATATATATATATATATATATATGTGTGTGTGTGTGTGTGTGTGTGTGTTTTCTGGGATCTGGGGCTGAGATTATATAAGAAAGTTAGTCTGAGTTGTCTCGAACCGATTTTTAAAACAGTTGTGACCTCTTTATTTGATGATCATAGTCAGATCACCCCATTGAGGTATATATTTATATACTCATTTTACAATTAGGGTACTCTGACAGAGTGGGGAGTTTTGAACGAGATTTTGAATTCTAGAAGGTAGGGCCAACTAGGTAAACAAAAAAATGTCACTACTCTCCAACCTCTCCAATAGGCTTGGTGGCTTTAGTTTTCACCTCAAATGGGATAGGCCAAGCTGAGCTGTCAGAGTAAACACTAATTATTGCTATTATGTGCTATTTTGGTTTGGCAAGCCCACTACTCATTTTAACTTTTAGTAGTATTTTCAGTTCAGAGTTAAATTTCTAATTGGTATTTTCCATCACAATATATTCATCTGGCTTAAACTATGATTTGGTTTGTCATTGAACTCAGACTGTTGTATTCCACAACAACTTTGTATTTTTTAACTAGGAGTGTCTAAAAATATGTAAATAAAATAATCATGGAATGTAACAATGATCAAAATATTAAAACTAGAACCAACGATTTCTGTCAATATGAATGCAATTATTAGGTAAAGTAAGTCAAAGAATTGAAGCCTGTTCTTAGAAAATATAAAAACCGATGTTGTTTCAATGAAACACAAGAAATTCATTTTTGAAGGAATTAAATGGAAAGTTTTATGAATTAAATGAAATGTGGAGACTTTGATAGGGGTGGGGGGGGGGGATAAAGACTGCAAGAGTAGGTCTAGAGGAAAACACTTTTTTTGCTCAGGAGGATATTCGAACAGCCATCTCTCAAAACACATGTAGAATGGGATCAAAAAGAGTTACTTGGCAATAGAATAGATGGATGAAATCAAATTTAAATATTAAAGTTAAACTCCAAAATTGAAGATTTAAACAAGGTTTCTTTAAAAGTTCAGTTCAAATTAATCAAGAATCAGAATATATTATATATTTAATAAGATAAAAAATGGTAAAACAATTTCTTACCATTGTATAAGACTTGAAAGTAAAATTATTAAAAATAAAATAAATAAATATTAGTATTTAACAAATAACAGTAAATTAATTACACATGAAGCAAGATAAAGTTTAATTTTTCCCCTATTAAAAATTTTATTATTATTTTTAAAATGCAGTACAAGCACAAATCCCAACCTCATTTTGTTAGCAGAGATAAATACTGAATTTATTAAGAAGTTATAATTCATTACAGATGTTAAGAACATTAAACATTTTTACTATTATAATGTTACAGTACAAGGATAAAACAATAATAAACATATAGTACCACATAAAACCTTGCCCTGGTATTGAGAGGACTTAATTGATTTTAAGAAATATTGTTCCTTAAAAGATAGAATTGTCTACAAAATAATGCTAACAATATTAAAACTAATTTCTAACCCAACCGACTCATAAGCAAAACTTAAGAACTATGATGAGAGGGTATGTTAGCGAGATGCTGTCAAATAAAACACAGTGTTATACTAACGTTTTGCTAAATTGATTAGCATCATCAAAGCAAGAAACAAAGTATAAAATAAATAAATAAATAAGGTCTAGGTTGACTCTACGACATTTTATAAAGGAATGAATGGAGGTGTGGTTGAAAATGCAGAAAATAGGAAAGGGTAATGTTTGTTAGGAAGGCAGATTAGCTGAACAAGATTTACGTAAAATACTAACTATAGCTAGAAATACAATTATGAAAAAGTACTTAGGTATATAAAAACATGGAAACAAAAAAATATAATGAAATCAAAAAAAACATAATATACTGTACTAGAAATGATTAATTAAATTTGTATAACTGTTGCTTAGATTGATGGTGTCAGTTCTGAAATTTATGGTATTGGGAGTTTTGAAAATATAGTAGATTTCAAGGATATTACGTTTAAACTTGTTAGGTTATACAATAAAATTTCTCACTGTGTTTTATTTGACAGAATCTTACTAACATACCCTTTCATTATACTTGAACTGTCACGAACCACCAAAATTAATTAAAATCAATTATTAAGAAGTATGTTAACTTAAAACTGATCATCAAGAAATTTTATCAATAATATATAATATCAATAATTTAATTATTCTCTTGAATTCTCCTGGGCTGAATTAAGATTGCAGTTGCTCATTTGCATTTATTTAGGACTCCAACATTTGAAAGCTTCAGGTAAATGTCGATCTACACCATGGTTTTTCAAATGCTTCTCCTTCAATAAATTTTTAAGATCTATTGACAAGACAAAACTATTTTTTGGTGTGAAACAAATGTAATTTCTTTAAGAAAACAAGTACTTTTTTATGGTACCTTCTCTACAACTAAGCGAAATAAAATCATGGACAACAGATAATGCACTCGAAATCACACCTTTACAAAATTACAAGTATATATTATATAAAGTAATTAATTTAAGGTTCTACCAAATTTTGATCCATTTAAAATGTTAATGAAAGCCAATATAGATATAAAAACAATTTTACCACAACACCATTTTTCAATACCTCACTTCACCCACAATTTGAAATGTTAAACAAATTATTATAACACTAACTACATATAAATTTAATAATTTGTGTGTGCAAATAACTGTAACTTCTGTTCTCTACCACTTACTTTGTTTACATTGATACTGCTAATACTGTCATTTTGTAAACTGTTTACTTTGACAATGGTTTAAAAGAAAAAAAGAATGAGCTATTTCAATTGCCTTTACTATTTTTTTTTTTTTTTTTACTACTTAGAGATACTTTGTAGATTAAGAATATGTATGGGTTTAAATATTTTAATGTGCTTAATTTACTTATTTGTGAGATTAAATGAAAACTTAATTAATAATAAGATAGATTTTTTTTTTTTCGTAATAAATAGCCTTCAACCTGAGATTCACAGGGTATTTTATTCTTAATTATGTAATGAATGAAATAAGGTAGTCCTGATTAGTTTTCATAAAAGGCTTTAGAAACTAAACTATTAAGGCATTTAATTTAATGGCTTGACCTACATTATAATGCAATATATCAACACTCGGAAACTGTGATCCACTGATTCCTAGCACGATCCCTGCACAGAGTGCAGGGTGAAGGCTAACAAGTCTATAAACTAAATAACAAAATATCTTGAACAGAACACTCTTAATATACTATGTGCCTTCTGTATGGAACACTATCACCGCCATGGTAAATAATTCATGAAATACTCGTATGTTAGGATCAACTCTATCTAAGATAACCGAATCAAGTTCTATATTTACAGGTTTGACGGGTGACGGGTGTGATAGGGTTATCCTTAAATATTGAGAATTATTGCTTAAGTAATACAACTTTTAAGTCTAGTTATTTTTCAAAATACTAATTTACCTATTTTAGATTGATTACCAACAAAATTTAATAATTAAGAAAATTACTTAAAAATTATTTGGCAATAATATTGTTTAGTATGAATGGCAGGGAATCTATATTCAGAAGCTTTGGATTAATTGCTTAAAATATAATAATAATAATAACAAGTTTTAATAAAGCTAATAGCTGAAAATAAAAGCATTAACAAACTAAGCAATATATACATGATATAGAAATATGCAGATCTTGAAAGTTTTTAGTATCTGAATTTATAATACAGACAATGTTAGGAGAAAAGCGGTAATGCTATTTTTAAGTTGTGAAATCTAAGAGAAGAAAATAGTAAAAAATAAGCGAGTAAGTTGTAAAAAGAAATAATGAAATTTATAAACTTTGTGCACCTTTAATATTTTTACTTTCTCTACATTTACCAAAAAATGTTCGCATCAGGTACACGGTTGATTTGTATTAAGAAAGAAACCTTTGGTTTAGCCTAACATAAACTTGCCTGTCTGCCATCGTGAAGCTGGGGTGTAAAGATGGGGCGTGGGGTTAAACATGACAAATTTAGGGGCAAAAAAATGTATAAGGTACACGGATTCTAATTACGGAAAAAGCTTTTATTTATATTGAAGAAACGTGGAAAAATGTTAGCAGACAGTGTGCTAGGGGCATACGTGCCCCTTGAGCACGCCAAAAGGGCTTTAATAAAAAAAATTACGAGGTACATGAATTTAAATTATTTTATTTTAATATTTAAACATACCCACAATTTAACAAATGGCGGACAGAGTAGTAGGGGCTAAAGCCGTGGCAGACGATTTATTAAAGCGCGTTGCTTCAAGATTTTTATTCAGGCTCAACACTCTTGATATTTGAGTATGGTATAAATATTGATATTATACAATAACAAAATTCGTACATCATTACAAAGACAAAAAAATATATGTTTTTTATATTTATATTTCTATTTATTATCTAATATCTAATATAATATAATAGATAAATATGCCAGTTTGATATATAAGTCAAATTTGGATATAAGTATAAAAAATCACAGGGAAGTACTTGCGTCAAAGTACTTTTTAGGCTTTTGTAGATGATTATGCATACCTGTTATATCATTATGATTTTTTTTATTCGACCTCAGAGGTCCCTGGTTTGATCCCCCGGGGGGTCACAATGTTTTTTATTGGTAATAGCAACAAGGTAAATTACAATTTTTAAGGAAAATGTTTGTTATTATGTTTAAATATTAAAATGTGATTTTTTTTATTAACTCCCCTTTGGCGCGCTCTGGCGGCACGCACATAAGCCCCTAGCAAACTGTCTGCCAACATTTTTCCGCGTTTCTTCAATATAAATAAAAGCTTTTTCCGTAATTAGAATCCGTGTGCCTAATAAATTTTTTTGCCCCAAATTTGTCATGTTTAACCGCACGCCCCATCTTTACCCCCCAGCTTCACGATGGCAGTCAGGCAAATTTATGTTCGGCTACACCAAAGGTTTATTTTTAATACAAATCAACCGTATGCGAACATTTTTTATGTAGCCAGCTCTTAGAATATTATACTACAATTCAGCATATAGGGAAATAAACAATATGGCACATTCCATAAATTTAAGGCCAAAGCAAAAAATTAGTATGGTTATTTACTCTATTGGCATAGCAATTTAGAAATTTCTTTTTCATCTGAAATCAGCACATCATGACTGATTTCTTTAATTAATTCCAAGATCAAATTTAAATAATGCGAATAAATAAAATCATGAATACCATAATAAAGACATTCATAATTAAACCACAGAAATATATTATTATTAGTAAAATAAATTTCAAGATCTTCATATTTATATGGTGAGATTGGTTATGAAATTTTAAATGTTACTATATTATTGATATTTCTGTATTATCAACGTTAATACTAATTTACCTATTAAATAGATGGATGTTCATTAATTGTACTTTAAAGAATGAAGAAAGAGGAACTCCATTATTTAATTTACCAGAAAAAAACTACAACCAATCTCAAAAGTATTAAAAAGCAAATGCTAAGAAGATTGTATACCAACATTCCATAAATATGTTACAAAAATGGTTAGTTAAGCTGAATAGGGACATGCTTACTATATTCAAGTCAGCAGGAACATGAAAATACTATTAAAAATATCTCTACATTTTTTCAACACCTTCTGGACTTAAGAAATAAAGAAAAAGGACAATATTAAAGTTTTCTTATTAAAAAATTAATTAAAGCAATGTGTCATTAAGGACAACTTATTCTGTTGAGGCTTTTTAAATCCATCATATTTAATCTCACGTTACGTTAATCTCATTTACGTTCCAGGTCTTCCACTGGTGGCCACTTCTCAGCGGTTGTCTTGAAATTAAATTCCAGAGCTAGGGGGTCTCATCAGGGGAGTACTTGATTTTGTCACATAGTTGTAATTCAAACAAAATGTACACCTCAACGAGCACTGTGAGCAATATTCAGAGCAATAAACTACCAATGCAAGCTCACTACCAGGATTGGCCATAAAAAAATTAATTACATTTTGTGGTGGGAAAGAAATGATAATGCAGTTATAAAAAGTAAATTATAAAGAATTTTCTGAATGTCATTTAGACTTTGCTTAATCATAATCTATTTGCCTATTTGTGAAGCTAAGCCATAATTATTAATGAAAGGCTTCAACAATACATTTAATTATTACTATATATAATTTGAATTATGCAATTTCTTGAAAGCCTCGTCAATTTGAGTTAAGTAGTGGATATCAATAAATATATGTGTTTAATGGAACAGCTGCAAACAATTTCTTTTTTAAGTTGAGTATAAACTGAAGTTCTTATTTAATAAAAATACTGACAGAGGTATTAGATGATTTTAAAAAAAAAAAATAAGGAGGAATACTTTCTTATTAGCATTGGAACTTGTACTCAATGAAAAATTTCTAAATTGGTTTAAAGAAGATTTTGTGGAGCTTAAACAAATTAAAGTTTACTGAAAAACTAATGATAATAATACTGGTTTTGACAAATATAGCAAGTTGTTATTACAGTAGAGTCTCGCTAATCCGGGTTTAACGGGACCGAACCCAGTCCGGATTACCGAAAGTCCGGATTAAACGGAATCAGTTTTAATTTGTCAGTAGAACAAGCTTTAGTAGAGTAAAACTATTAAAATCGAGGTTTTTATCGAAAAATTACTTCACCAGTACCAGTCATGTCAAATATCAAATGAATTAAAATAAAATGACAATCTATTACGCAGGTGGCAGGTATAGAAGGGACTTCCTGAGAAACAGGCTGAGTTCCGATATGAAATTCGAGGAGCGATAATCATTTCACAAAAAGTTGAGACATTAGACATTTTTGGCTTGGCAAAATTTCATGGAACTGGGTTGAGCAGCCGCTACATGTTTCTTAAAACCCTTCCCCATCTCAGTCACATATAATTGTACTTCCTGGAATACACTTTCATACATCTTCCGCCCTACATTTCTATGGAACCGAAACAGATTTATCGATGTTCTTACTTATTCTTAAATCTGTTAATTTATTAACAAAATACCGGGTATTCCTCGTGTTAGACTGTTTGTATATTGTATATACACCTATAAACTATACTAGGAACAATTTTATACATTTTAATAGACAATAAAAGAAGAAACTCCAATTATCTTAACAATTAATAAATCTTAACAGGCCCTTGTTCCAATTTGTACATACTTTTTGGCCCGTCCGGATTATACGGATGTCCGGACTAGCGAGGTCCGGATAAACGAGACTCTACTGTAGTCAAGTAAAATCTCTTAGCTTCATTTAGTTTAATGTATCTTATGAGACAAGATCAGAGCTAATTTTAATATCATATATAATAAGTTTTATTGTAACACCAACAAACAATAAATTGAGATTGTAATAAAAGGTAGCTTCTTATTTATTTCAATTTTTATAGAATAGGTAATGGAACAGTCTTATAATATATGGCTATTAATAGATTGAGATATGAACCATCCACTTTCTCCTCTTGTAAACCGCTAAGAACGTAAAGATTTTTTGAGTACAAAGCTTTCGTGCTAATAATAACAACTTAAGAATATTATTATAATCAATAAGGAAAATATAATCCATGCTGACTTGAATAGTGTGGGAATGTACAGATAGTTGTTTGTACGGGTTAGTTAGTGATTAATCACCTTAGATCCATTGTTGACCCTGAGCCTCCATGAAGGTCTCCTATCCCCCACCACCATCACAGTTCCTTTACTGTCCTTTAGGATGGTAGCACTCACCGTGTGGGCGCCTCCACCAGGAGCTGATTCCTTTGTAGGACTTTCCTTAGATTCAGCTGTGCTTTCTACCTTGTCTCGACTCTGCGATGAGACTAACAAACTCGGCAGTGTGAAAACAACTTCAGGTGAACCAGGGGGCTCCTAAAACAATTCAATAAAAACTTAAAATATCTATAATATATTTTGAAAATTAAAAATTGAATATTAATCTAGAGAATGTCCTTCTGTGGCGGGAGTTTTCATAAACATTTTCATGTTTAGACAAAATTCAATGGTCAAAGGAAACTGTGAGAAAATTTAATATACCGTATTTCTTAGAATTTAATTTTTCCGTGGTAGGCTGTAAAATAGTAACTATAGAGCCTAAAAAACATAGCTAAAATCCATTTTTTCATTACGTGGACTTAAAATAGTACATTACGCGTCGAGAACGGAAAGTAGCATTTTGCATGCGAGTGTGGAGTTTGCACCCGAGCGTTAGCGAGGGTTGTAAAACCACACGAGCAATGCAAAATGACGTTTTCACTCGAGTTGCGGACCGTACTTTATCTACGATTGTTAGATTTAATAATAAATACAGAAAAAAATAAACTTGCTGTATGTAAGTTCGTATCTCTCTCTTGATAAAGATGGCATTAATTCTTGAGTTGTATTTTTTGCCGAATTAATTATTTCTGGAGGAGCATTATTCTCCACATTTTCGTCAAAGTCACTTAATTCACTCATTGTTTTTCAATAAACTTGATATAAACAGCTACTTTAATAAAAGAACAGCAAATTAGTTTTGTTAAATGTAAACAAACTAGCTAATCGTGCGTAAAGCTGAAGAATTCCTCTTCTTTACCGCGCTAGCGTGGTAAAGAAGAGGAATTCTTCAGAACTATGAGACGCGCATGCGCAATAAATACAAGTACGTAAATAATTACTTTCAACGCATCTAAACAGAGATATAATGTTTATATTTCTTATCAATCGTAGATAAAATCTTTTCATTACTCCTAGCTGTAAAGAAAAATTTTTTAATGTCCTAGGACGAAAAGTTTTTATTGTACTGCTGGCAGTTGTCAAAACTTCCGTTAGTAGTGCTGCAGTCTTTGTAGAAATGGTTTGTACGATTTAATTCCACTAGATGTCAATGAGTTTTATTTATCATTTCTTATAGTGTAACCTCTTTTTTTAAATCTTAAGTATGTACTAATATTTGTTATTATTATATTGATTATTTATTAATAATATTTAATGTTTTTTCATTGTCTGCTACCTTGGAAAAAATAGCATATGCTGCGCGACTGTGAAGTGTTTTTTCTTTACCTTGGCAATATTTACTGTCTCGCTTCGCTCAACAGTAAATGTAATTGCCGCGGTAAAGAAAAAACTCACTTCAAAGCCTAGTAACATAATATACTATTACTTTCTAATATGCAGAATTAGGGTGCGGCTTAAATTATAACAGTTTAATTTTTACAATTTAAAAGTACTAAAACCTAAGTGCGTTTTAAATTTAAAGTAATATGGGACTTAAACTTTAATAATAAGAAAGACGAAGCAAACAATAAGTATTCCAGGAAGAAGATTAAGAAGATTACGCATATAAAATAATAATTGAAAATGTAAAACTAATGCATAAAAACTAAAAGAAATGATAACTGATTTGCTTTTAATGGTAACCAATAAAAAAGGCCTGTTTTTATATCAGAGGTACAAAAACTAAAGAAGCTCTTTATTTATTATCTCACACCCTCAGAAATACTGTCTAAACAAAGATTGGAAACTTACAAAATGAAGTATCATCTTAAAACTGTACTAAAATTAAATAAATCAAGTTATTTAAATTTTTAATTAAATAAATATTTTACCATAGTAGAATTATATACTTATAGGTTTAAAGATTAAATTATTTCATTAAGAAATTAACAGGTTTGGTTGGTACAACTGGTAGATAAGCAGCTAGTGGTTTGTTTACATTCTGAAAACAAACTGATTCCCGACGCAGATACTCACTCTTCCCTTGACTATTGTGTAGTGTTAGCCTTTCGTAATAAAATGTTGGACGGTTCATTGGTGAATCATAATAACTTTAAACTTTATACTTCAGGTTAATATGATACAGTACATGTTCTTTTTACAATTTAATGTAAAACTAACCTGCTGAATAGGAGGTGTAGAAGCAGCAGATACAGCAGCGATGGCTGCCTCCTGCTGTTTCTTCTTAACCAGCTGCTCAGCAGATTTGATCTCCTCCAATGTAACTCCTTGTGTTGACCTTCGAGTTTCTCTCACCCGCTTCGCATGTGCCTTTCGCTGGGTTTCACTCTCCTCATCTCGCACCGGTGGTACAAACGATCTGAACAGTATAAAATAAAATTGAAGCAACAAGTTGAAACAAAAGTAACAGTTTAAATTTGTTTCTTCATGCAGCATCCAAAGTGGAATCTGCAAGAAAAACTGCAATAAGCAAATAGAAAAAGTAAGTGAAGAAATGTCTTATGAGAAATTATCAGTATAAGAACTTTTCTAATAATATGTTTTTGTCTTCAGATGTTTTTAGTAGATTTCAATTAAATTTTGAAATACTGTAGATGTTTAAAACATAATTCCTTCTTTAGTACTCGGCTTCAAGGTAGCGAGTCTTATAAACACTTTTTCTAGATCACATCAAACAAGACAATGCAGTTTTCATCACCAGAATATAAAAAAAAAAATATATTGTAATTAATAAAATATTAATGTACAACTAACACCATTCAAACATCCATTTTAAGTAGAATACCCCTCACCCTTTATTTGCAACACATTCAAATAAAAGAAAAATGAAATCAACCATTTAAATTTAAAAAAAGAAGATAAATTAAAGAGAAAACAAATGCAAAAAAAAACACGAACCAACTTTAAAAAAAAAAACATGCAAAAATAAAATATAAAATAAACCAAGCCATATTAAATTTCATAGTCATTTACCATAAACAATTAATTGCATACAGTATGAAACCCCATGACAATATTTTGCTTACTTTACACATTGACACTTCATTCATTTTTGAGTTTTTAATATTTTAGAGATGTATTAACATCAAGGCTTTATGCCTTTCCCCTGATTCTAGTCAAGATCAAATTATACCTCGTAACAAAGAGAAAATAACGCTTTTGTTCAACTTTTACTTTCATTATCTGTTTGGAACCTGAGTTGCTGGATGTAGTTAATTTTTACTTTTCCTTACCTTTAAAGGATTAATCTTCACACACAATTGTGTGAAGATATGGTCGTTGTGGCGACCGCCACCTTTTTGTACCTAATTGAACCCGCGAGTCTCTTTTTGTATTTAAAACAAATATATACGTATGTAGAAGGAGTGTTGCCACGCCGGCCGGAATTTCCCTGGCCCAGGGTAGTGGAGTCGTCTGCCCAGCGTCCCCACTCTGGAGGCGCTCCTTGCGCACTTCGCTCTCCTCCAGGAGTGTGGGGTGGCAGACCCCCCACCCCCCTGGGCTATAAATACCGCTGCACCAGGCTGAGAGCTCATTCTTTTCTCTCCTCTTAAACTTGACTCTTCCTTTTCTCTTATACACCTCTCACGCCTTTCCAACCTTCCCTCCTTGCTTTACCCATCGGGAGTGCTAGCTTGTTCGGTGCCGCGGCTGCTTGTCAGCTTCTCCCACCAAGAGTTAGCGCTTGTCTGATGATAAGGGGATCCTCTGCTTTACCCATCGGGGGTGCTACCTTGTTCGGTGCCGCGGCTGCTTGTCAGCTTCTCCCACCAAGAGTTATCACTTACCCGGTGCCACTGCCTTTCCACAGCACCTTCCTTTCTAACCTTACCTCAAATCCTTTAACCGAATTGAACACGCAATATAGTCGGGCCCTTCTGATATTATAGCCTACCTACAGAGCCCGACAGTCGTTAACCACGTCTCCCCTCCTAGTTGTATTACAACCAGGAGTGTCATCATCATGGTTTCCAGGCCGAAACCTGGTGGTGCCACTCTTTCGAGGAGCTTCCCATTTGTTTTAACAATGCTGGGTGGACATTGAGCGGGGGGCCTGGTCCAGGAAATGAACCCAGAGCTGAGGTCACCTTCTGACCCGGCTCGAAGCTGCTTAACTTGCCTTATCGCAAGGCGAGCGCTCTAGCCTCTGAGCCACCCAGGCCCCCCAGTGATTATACTTGGTCTAATAAGTTCTTCTAGCCAATTGCTTGAGATTCTGTTGTGTTGGACTTCTGTTAAATTCAAACTTTATACAATTTTTGTTTCTAATAGATATCTTGAAACAGAAAATCAGGTTTCCATTCTCACATTAAAAAAAAAAAAAAAAGTCCAATAGCACAAACAATTTTTTTAGTAGATGTAGCGTATCTGGGGCATCACGTACACTAATAGAAAACTGACAAATATAATGCATATATATAATTAAATTGTTTCCTGTATATTGATAAAAATTGCATTATTTATGAATACTTTTTCATTTCAAATGAAGAAGTATCCATAATATTGGTGCATTTTTTATCAATCTACAGAAAAGAATTATACTTAGATTAGATTTTATTAGTGCCAGTTTTTTTCATTTCTGTACATGATGCCCCAGATACGCTATAGCAACCAAATATGAAAAAAAGTTCAATGTGTAAAGTAAGTTTTTTGAACATAGACTTCAATTACTACTTCTCTTAATTATTAATAAATAAATATCCCTAATGAGATTATATGTGTTCTTTATTAGGAGGCATTTATTTAATGAATGTAAGTTAACAAAACTTTAATCTCATCAATAAATTTCAAGCAAATTAACATTTGACATCATGCTGCTTCAACACTGAAGCAACCAAAATCAGAACAGTTGTTAAAGTACAAAGTTACATTTACTATTCTAGATCTAATTGAATGATACCTCAATAATAAGCATCTGCGAGTTCTCCTGAAAGTTGACTATCAATAAAGAAGGTTGAACAGTATCTCAATAGAAATACCCATTGTTGGTATGTTTTGCTGTTCACAATTATCTTCGTATTGTTTAAAAACTATTGTAAATTTTACTAATTAAAATTATGCGCCAATCTTTGAGTAATTTATTACTTATAAAAATATGAATGCAAATGTCAAAATATTAATCACTTTAAGGCAATTTAAACTATGAGTAAATTTGTCTTTTGTTGTCTTACAGAAAAAAATAGTTACGGTGTAAAAATAAAAATTAAATAAAGTTCTTAATATATCGTTACTTTTTAAATGAATTTAATTTAGTCCAGTTTAAACTTTTAACAAGCATTTGTAGATCCACAGTTCTCAATGAAGTCTGCCTGTTTGTTTTTAATAAAAAAAGAACATGTATATATCAAAGTTTGTTGAGAGATTAGTAAATTAATGACTATATTATTGTCTAATAACAACAAAAATGTTTAAGACAAACACACAAAGTGTGCTGAAATCGCAATAGCCTCTGCTAACTATTTTACTTTGATATCTACCAATATTTCTCTTTCTAAGAAAATATCCAGCAGCAAGAAACCTGTAATTAATACTTGACCACCACAATTTAGTTAGTGGTCACAATCAGAGAACTAGAGGATAGCAAACACAAAATATGTTGAGCCACAACTCAGAAGCATAATATTACATAGTTGAAATATTAAATTAAATAATACGATTAAAAGTGTTGAATATTTCAAAAGTAACGATTAAAAAGGAGAGATCATTTGCAAATGAATTAAAAAAGAGAAAAATATAATGCATAGTTTCATAATTTCATTTCCCTGACCTTTGAATGATGGCTACCCTAATATCTAAGAAGTTATACATTTTACCTAAAATAATTTATGATAGAGTACAGATGAAACCTGATTAACATTCATATGAAATTACACCAAAATATAATTCATATAGATGTTTTGGAAAAAAAAAAATAAATAAATAAAAATAGTTGTGATTAGTATGCAAACAAATAAATAATTTTAGAACAAAGCTATGATTTTCTAAATTTAAATTCAACCCTAAAAAATCCCTGAAAAAAAAAAAAAAAAAAAAAAAAATAGATAAACTTAATACATTTAGTAATTTTATTGGCTTTCTTGAATTGTATATAATATTATGTGTGCTATTAATATTAGGTGGAACTTACAAAATAGAAATCGAAGAGAATTTTTTTTTTAATTTATTGACAAAAATACAAAAGCAAATTTTTCAATTTGAAAAATTGGCCATAGTAATATTTTGACAATATTACTCTGAATTATATTATCTACAACTACGAAAAAATCTCTTTAGAAACAACTAATTAGAGATAAAAGCAGAAAAACGTATATTGATAGAATTATAACAAAATTAAATGCTTACAGCATATAGATGCCGGTAAATATTCATCAGGTACATTACAAAAAATACTGTTAAAATATGTCTGTTATAAATTATAACAAACCTAATGTTTCAGTAATAATAATAAAAAATTGTTTATTTATATAACAAAGTATTTGATCTCAGTGCGCTTCAAATCATATCCCACAAAAGTTGTTTTATTTTTCCTTTGTCCCCTTTAAGTTTTATATTTTTTTTAAGAGTTTCAGACTGTTCTTATTAGATGAAATCACATTATGTAAGGATTCTTAAATTGTGACTTAACAAACTTTTAATAATGGAACAGCATGACTAATCTATAAGGTTTGAGAATATCCCAAACAAGGGATAAAATATCACCTTTTTAAAGAAAAGTAAAATTGGATAATTTATTACCCCTGCAGACTCTAATGTAAAAAAAAAACTTGTTTTGTATTTAATGAAAAAAAGCCTCAGTTTAAAAAAAATAGCATTGCACTGAAAAACAGAAGCCACCTTATAAACAATGGATGAGGAAAAAGGTAATTAGGTAAAAACTGCACCCCAAACATGAAAGAAAAAAAGCAAAAGATAGTAAAGAGGTAAAGAAAAAGAGAAAGATGGAAGAAGATAGGGAAAAATTCAATATTATATCCATATTTACGTTATACATAAAGTTTATTGGTTCAGGAAAATTATTGGAATGTTAAAGAGAATATAAGATGACTTAATAAACATCCAGAACATAATGCCGACAGAAATTCATTTAATCATAAATAAAATAGGTTTTAAATTTTTAAAGGATAAGGTATAATGATTTAATAAAAAAAATTGTCTGCCAATTAGGTGAGGCATATAGCTTCTTCAGATCCTGTTATTGGACGAATGGTCACATGACAATAAAGTAATGAAATCCCACTAGGAGTTAAAAGTGTGGTTGTTTGGATCTGTTTCCATTCCCAGTGGAGTCACATTTATTTTTATGTAACATTACATTTGCACTGACGGTTGAAATTAATGTGAGACCATTTGTGCATTAATTTCGACAAACAATCCAAATTTGTTAAAAGTAGAGCAAGCACATTTAAAAATTATATGATAAAAAAAAAGTTTATCACATAAGGAAGAGGCGCAGAAGGTTGAAATTAATATGGGACCAATAGTGAGCAAATTAGGTCCTATCATCCAAATTAATTATAATCAGACAAAAAAAAAAAAAAAGAAAAGAAATTCATTGAACGACAGACAGATACGAGACCAAAAATGTTCCCTGAAGTTTGAAATGGATTTTTCTGTCGGGCATTTTTGGATGTTCAGAAACATTAAAAAATGTTGTTTTTCAGAATAATCACAATACTTCTGTTACCTTAGGAAGGCTCGGAAGCAATAATATTTGAGTTTTAATTTAATAAATGAACTAATGCATAATATAAAATATTTTTGTTGTATTCTAAAAAATCTTTAGCTTGGAACCAGTTATTTCATACCTATAACAGTTGGCATTGGTCACATTCCAACATAAAATGTGAGAACTAGCAAAACAATTTGTTTATTTTTTATTGATATATTACTATAGAAAATATAAACCTTTTAGAAATAGAAGAATATGGAAATAAAAATTGAGAAAGGAAAAAAGCCAAGCAAGTTAGTGAAGAAATAAAAAAAAGGAAATAGTGAGAAAGAAAAGTGAATAGATTAAAGAAGAGGAAAAAGAAAGAAGAAAAATAAAAACCAAAAACCAGATAAGACGTGAGAAAATATTGTGTTTTCTCGCTCAGTCACTCGGAAGGTTAAGAGGTTTACGCACTTGAAGAAATTCTTGAAGATTGTAGCAGGAGATCTCTTGCCAGGAGACGCAGGCGTCGTCGGTGTAGAAGAACTGAAAATCATCCCACTACCACTGAGTGCATTCACTAATCTACGATTGGGATAATATAGGAAGAAAAAGATAATATTAAAGGGTTAAAAACAAAATTTAGTTAAGAAAATCAACAACAGAAATTCATTCAAGGTTAGGCTAAATCAGAAATATAGCATTATAATTTTATAAAAAATGATTAGCAAAAAATATATTTTTAAAAAAATAGTTCAAAAACAGATTATATTTATTAATTTTAATCAAAAATAAAACATTACTTTGGTATTAATTTGTAATTTGAAAATGTTGTTATTTTAACTAGAAAACAATAAAGAAATAATAGCTTTGATTCTTGTCACTGGAGGGATTAAATAACTCTATACAATATTATGTAAGTATTTTCTATGGATATTACTGGTAAATATTTTCTAATCTACATTTTAAAGTTTAATGAAATAATGCAATTTTAATTTGTGAGATATATATTAAGCTTAAGGTATGTTCAGCTTGGTGAAAGATGAGGGTAGAGGCAAATTACAATGAGCTGGTCACAGAGAATTAGCATTAAGAAACTTGCAAGAAAAAAAAATTCTGGTTTGCATTGGCATAGCTAGGGGGTCTATCTAGGAGGGCTTAGCCCCCCCAAGAAAAATTTGGTTGACGTAGAAGTCAGGTAAGTAGTAAGGATAAGAGACTACCTTTACTACTAAGTACATGAAAGTAAAAAGTTGTCAGTAAAAATAAAAATTAAAGAACTTATGAACTTATGTTTAGCCATAATTTGAGGCCTAACTTGGATATTTTTTCAATAATTTTTACTACTATATTACTAATGAAGAAATACACCGTTTACAAACTAACAATGTTACTGATCTCAGAAAAATGAACAGATAAAAACTAGTAGGGCTGGCAGTCCCTTGGATGAGGAAAGGAAACCGCTAATGAGTTTACTCATCTAAATGATTCTTATCTGGTCAAAAAATTTTAATTTTGAAGGAAATTAACAGGGGACATATTGGGAAAATAAGTGGGTTCCATTTCAGTGCATGGTTTTTAAGATATATTAGAAATGACAATTTATATATTATAACACATCTAAAAACCAATTTAATAAATGCCAAATTATTAAATATTTAAAGTTATTCCAAAAGAGAAAATGACAAATAAATAGGTAAAATTATTACAAATAGTACATTTTTTTTTTAAATGTCTTCCAGAATGTCAAAGCTATTATTATAAGTTAAGGAATTCGTAAACTATAAGTTAGAAAGTTAAAAAGATTATTTGCTTTAAAAGAATTAATGAAAAAACACCAAAAATAAAAAGAGTATCCAAACAGTACACCTAAGCCTAAATTAACAGTTAACATGCTCTCATAGAATATTTGTTAAGAAAAAAACAACAAAAACTTTATCTTTTATACTGGAATAGAAGGAAATGTTGAAAGTGATGAAAGAAATAGAATAAGGGTAAATAATTATAACAAATAGTAAACATTTTATAATAATTAAATAAAGAACAGCAATATTAAAGGAAATTACAATGCTTTCCCTACACCATAAGGGATTTGTGCAAAAGAATATAAGGAAACTGGGGGTAAATAAAAGAGCTCTTAATATTTAATTTAAAATGAAAGAAGATATAAAAAAAATTAAATAAGAGAGCTATAGAATAAATTAAAAACAATGCAGTAAATCGCGAAATTTTATTTTACTATGTATATATTAAATAATCATTTTCCTAAAATCATTAAAACATCTAATTGATTAAATATAATAATTTGTAGTAAGAGTAAAAAGTCTGTTCTTATTTATTTGGTTAATTACTTGATTACATCAATGATTGAATTGTACAAATCAGAGATTAAATGGAATCTTGGATTGTTTGGCAACTACTGATTTATACTTAAGCCTTTTAAAGCTATGAGGAAATAAATTATTTATACTCAAGGCGCAGACAATCCAAGAATTACAAAAGCCTTGCGACCATCATTAATTTAAAGTTGTTTTTTCCCCTTACCAATAGGTTGCCTTATTAATAGGCTAAAGGGGGAAAAAATTGATAATTCGTTTCTTTGTATGTACCTAGTACTTCTGCGAAAACTGTACAGACTTTATACTTCTCGGAAAAAAATAAACTAACTTAGTGAATATAGATAAGTGAATAAGAATAATAGTTGCAGTAACATACCTCCTGACTTGGTTTGTGTGTTGAGGACTGGTAGTGGGTGTAGAACTACTCGAGGTCGTGGTAAGGGTAGATGCAAGTGCAGTAAAGGAAGGAGTAGATGTGGTGGTAGGGACAGGTGAAGTAACAGGACTGACTGGGCTTGGTACAGTACAAGGAACAGGGCTCGAAGGTACGGGCGGTGCCACTGTAGTTGGACTAGTAGGTGTTGTGGCAGGGCTGGTCACAGGTGACCTGGTATAACCTGCAGGTGTGATGGTTGGTAGTGTAACACTTGTACCTCCACCATATCTCGGGTCTTCTTTAACTTGACCTCTCCTAGAAAAAAACAAAATAAAACATTTACAGTAGAGTCTCGCTAATCCAGACCCCACTAGTCCGGATATCCGGTTTATCCAGACGGATCTCAATAATTTTCTAATAATGTACAATCAATAAACTTTGAATTTTTATCAATAAGATGGAATGTATTTATCCTAAATCAATTTGTAGGTTTATATACTGGGCCTACATTGAGACAAAACTGTCACTTTTGTGATAAAAACATAGATTTTTAATAATTTTACCCAGTAAAAACTAGTTTTACAGACATTTTAAAACTGATTCCTTTTAATCTGTACTTTCGGTGATCCGGACAGCCCCGGTCCCATCAAATCCAGATTACCGAGACTCTACTGTATGTGAATACATAATTTATTATTTAAACTGGCAACAAAGAGTTTAACAATAATAAGTTTATATTAATTTACCGGATTATAATTAAAAGTAACATTTACTGCTAGTTTTATAAGAAAAGGGTAAAATAATTATTTTAAAACGTCTATTCACTAACAACATCACATTTTTTTTTTTTTTTTTTTTTTTATGACGAATTAAATAGGTAGGGAGTCTCTCAGAGAAAGAAACACAAAAAGGAACTGAAACTGGTTTTTCCCTTCTACTTTTACAGGTACCAATAATAATGATTAATTTAAATTTCACTTTTAAAGAGGCATTCTCTTGCCTTACTACAAATATCAACTCCACTATAATCTTTATAAGGCATGAAAGAAGAGTAATATTTTATTATTTGACTTGAATTATTATACTATTTATTTTTTTAAATAATTTCTTTTTAAACTGAACAAAACGAATTTAAATTGACAAGGTCAAACTAAAGTTAATTGTTATTAAACTATGATGTAAAAATAATATAAATCCCTTGTAATTTTTAAATTATATTAATGGTCTTAATTTTTATCATTAACCAAGCACACGAAGGTAATCAAGTTGTGCTCCAGAGACAGCATGATAATTTAAGTAAGCTAAAACCTAAAAAGCTATAGAAAACTGGCATAGTGATAGGAAGGAGTGGATATAATTATTTATGGGATAGCAGACAAGCTGTAACGCACTTGCGTTATTAAAACAAATAAGCTTTCCGATTAAAAGCCTAGCCCCAAGGATCTGCACATTTAAGTTCATACATTAACTGCCCAATAATAATTTCATCCAAGACTTCTCACTTTCTCTGTATTTAAGTTTGAAATATTACGTACATTTAACAAATATTAAACAACTCCAAAATCAAATTATGAAAACACGGTAACCACCTATCCATACTCATAAATGAAAAATTAAGAAAAACTAAAAAAAAGGAGAAAATGAAATCATGCATCTTAAACATTGCAAGCAGTTTATAAAAGTTTTTAAAAAAGATAAAAGGCAGGAGAAAAAAAAACAAACATACCTCAAGAATAATTGAGAACACAGAACCCAGAGAGTTGTAAATAATAAATAAAAAGAAACCACAAAAAAAATACCCTTAATATTAACAATTCCCTATTCAAATTTAAACGGCTATATAACCAAGATCCCATTACAAAATAATATGTATGCAGTAAATACAATTTAATCAAGAGTTGCAGAAAGACACTGCCTTATAGAATAACTTTCTTTTAAATAATAACTGAAAACTAATTAGAACAGGCAGTCACAGAAGAAAATACTCTCTGACACCAGGATTTAAATTATGAATCTATATTTTAGGATTTTGGTAGTATTCATACTACAGAAAGATTAAATTTTAATTTAAATCAAATTATAATTATTATTAACTACGGGAAACAGACAGAGAAAAGTACACTCCAGCGCCGGGATTTGAACCATATAGAGGCCCATGGTTCAAATCCCGGCACTGGAGTGTATTTTTCTCTGTCTGTTTCCCGTAGTTAATAATAATTGTAATTTGATTTAAATTAAAATTATGAATCTATTAATTTACAGTACAATGCTCTACCAATTTAGCTGCAACAGAGAATGGATTTTCTGTATCCAAAGCTAATTAATAGTTTAATGTGACCTCTTTTTGCCCATTGGCTCTTAGGACTTTGAAAACAACCCCCCCCCCTCCCCCCAGGATATTAGATTGGAGAGAATGGACAAAACTTTGACCTTGTGGGCTGAACATCAAACAAGGAAAAAGGTTCTTTGAACTCACAAATCACCCGAGGCAAAAGCACCTCCTAAGGTATTTAAGTATTGCGTAGGCTAGTTTTAATCGTAAGTAAAGTTTAAGAAGATTTTTTTTTTTGCCAAATGATTTTAAAAAGTATCCCTTAGTAGTTTGTGAAGGTTGTTCTTAATACAAAACAAATAAGATAAAATAAGGAAATGTAAAGTAAATATTATGTATTATAAACCAATAGAAAAAGAAAACAGAAGAATTATAAACCTTTCACCATAGCACTTAGAGATTACTTTTGTCAGAAGATGGTAAGTGAAATCTGATTATGTATTAAGTATAAAAAGTAAAATTAAATAAATAAGAATTTAGAACAAACCAGATACACCTGAAATTCAAAAATAAAAAAAGTCAGTTCATTATAATTTATGTAAAAGCACACTCCTCTATTAGAAGGTAACTTTTTTTTAATGGAATATGCCAGAATATTTACAGGTTTTAAATTATTTATTGATTCTTCATGGAAAAAAGTTTTAATAAATATTAAATAGTTTGAGACTGGAACACTGACAAACTCGTGACACTGACAATATTTCAAATATGTTCTAATGTCAAAAACACCTCTTTTTATAAGACCAGTCCCTTGGTTTTTACTGTATCATAAAGCTGAGTTTAATGTTTAAAAATACTTAGTTCTAATGTCCTCGATTATATAGAAATAGTAAATTTGTTGCTTTAATTAGTTTACTGTAGTCATTGTATTTAGAACTAAAAAAACGGAAGTAGCAATTTCGCATATTTAAAAGAGAGGGAACAAGTATATAATGCTGCTTTATTTACCCTTTTTATCATTATCTTCATTTCAATAAAATATAATCAATAAATATACTTATTTATGTTAGGACAAATGAAAAGTAACAGAATAAAGAAATTGAAGAGAATCAGTTTTAAGTTTTATGACAAATAAAACTGAAAAAGTAAAAGTAAACCGATAAAACCAAAAGAGAAGAAGTCAATATGGACCATTTCAATTAGACATCAGCAGTAGACTAGTTATGTTCAGTTAGAATGGTTAAAAAAGGTGTGTTATATGTGAAACATTGCCTCGTGCCGCCCTTGAGTCATTGATGACGGACGGAGCAGATGCGGTAATTTATTTAATCCACATGGCTACACTGGCTCTCCCACCCATCTGAGAAAGTATGTTTATTTATTATTATTAACAGCAATATGTCATATTAAAAATAACATGGTAGCATGTTCTAAATTTTGTCATTTTAATCAAGAACAATTTTTAAGAGTTTTAGATATCAAGGCATATTTAGTTAAATGAAATAATTAAAGGTTTAGAATTATAATTATATGGATATCAACTGTGAATTAAATACAAATTGAGAATAAATTTGTTTCCATCTTCAAGGTATGAACTTTTGAAATGTCAGTAAATTCATAACTTTGATTTGAACTTTTGACTGATCCCCACTATCCTCAATTGCTGTTTATATTAATATGAAGTAATTCCATACATATGATATTAAACATATAAATTTTAACTAACCCAAAAATCTTAATACATAAAACAGATGTAAGGATGCATTAATAACCAAATTCTGACAAAACGAGATTTACAAGGAAGTAATAAGAGATAATAATGAGATGAAGGTGTTGAATATGTCTCAGTGCTTCCAACATACCTTGCAAAGTGCTTCTCTTTAAGTGATGCTGATCTCGCTGGTGAATTGATGACAGAATAATTATTGTTACCGGCATTTATTTTGGCTCTTAATTCCAGATACCTCCTGTAGAACCTTGAGAGAGCAAGGGTTGTACACACAATTAGATATGAAAAAGGGGTTACCAACACAAAATTAAAAACACATTAAACACACAACACTTATATAACAAGCAGTTAAAATATAGTAAATAAATATGTGTAAAATAATTAAAGCAATATTGAAACAAAAATGTAAAAAAAAAATCAAGGCTTCTGTAATTTTTTTTTTTTTTCAGAATAAAGAACCAATAATAAAAGTAAGTGGGAATGGTTTTTTGATTTCAGCATTCACAAAATTACATAACAAATCCACAAAAACGTTTTTGGCTATGATGGAGAAAGCACAGCAAGCATAGGTAAATATTTTTATCTCAGACAAAAAAGCCTGTGGCGTTGTGGCTTGTTTCCACATGGTCTCTAACACTATTGACAAGCAGAGCCATCTTAGTTAAAAGTTAAAAAAAAAAAAATTCAAACAATAAAACCATTATATAAGAGGTTTAATAATAAAAAAAAAATTAACGATTCATTAATAAATTAAATTATTTTATGCAAAATGTTTAAAATTTATAAAAGTAAATAATATTGAAATTAAAAAGTGATTAGTGAATTTTTCTTTTACTACAAACAAACTCATGCACATTGTATTTATGCTTGAACTAACTAAGACCATACTTATAAAGGATTATTATTAGTAAATAAATACACAAGGTAAATGAAATTGGATACAGGTAATCCAATTTTGTAATTGATAGAAATAGGAATTTCTAATAACATTGAATTTACCACATAAAAGAAAAACATACAAGGATAGAACATAAATTGGGCCTAGCTACAGAAAAATAAAACAAACAATGTCCCTTACTATGTACATAGGTATGGTAACATATATTGACACGACTACTTCTAATTCTAATTAAACATTTAAGAATAATTGATGGATATATATACTAATCATTCTTGGCTTCTTTAAAGTTGCAGTCCTAGCAAAGCTTATACAGGTAGTTTCCCGAGCAGATTACATTATTATTAGCAGTGTGACATTATTAATTGAAAGGCATATCTTAGTTAACTATATTGAAAAACAAAAGGAAAATCAGTGACCACTTAGGAGAATTTTACACCCATCAATTTAAGAAGTAAAACTGGTATAAATCCAATGAAGCAAACTTAAGTAAAGCCAAGGATTTTAAGTTGCATTATACCAGTAATGTAACTCAGAAAAAACTGAATTCAATAAATGATCAGATATCATGTCCTTAATATTTCTTTTTTGACTTCAAGAACCCTAGTATTTTTATTTTTTTTATTTTTATTATTATTATTTTTTTTTTAAAAAAAGAAAGATCAAACAATAATTTTAACTTTACCGAGTTATAAGAAAAATAATTAATTTTTTATGAGGACATTGACAGAAGGTGACTATGTTTGTTGAAAATTGAAATATCTATGTTTAATAAATTTGATCTAGTTACTTAAATATTATATTGTCAGTAGACCTGAGAGAGAGGAGAGAGCAGAATATACATTGAGAGCTGTACGAGATGTTGTGCCATTTTGTGTATTAGATTTGTATTTTAATTAAAGAGAGTGATTCATTCCAATTTGAGTTATTTATCCTGTCCACTAATCGAATTCAACATGTTAGTGAGCAAATGAATTGAAATAATGTGATCATTGCATTAAAAATAATTATCCATTGTGTATAAGTTCTTAAAATTATGTGCAGAAAGAAATTAAAAGACCACACCTTATGATTGGTCCTTTCTTTTGATTGCTAGAACTGCATCATAAAGAAAAGAATATATATGCTTCTAAAGCATTATGAATCTCCTGAAAGTAATACTCCCAAAATGCACCAAATCTGCCCTTAACATCATATAAAAGCTAATTTACGAGTGCCCAATTTTTTTAAAAAAGTGCCAACAAATTGAAAAAAAAATAAATAAATAAAAAAAAAATAATAATATAATGATTTTTTAAAATAAATATTTCAGTAATATAAAATCATACTTTTCATCTGCTTCAAAGCTCTGTGTTCTTCTAAGTACGACCTCCTGTGGTGTTTCTGTTTTCGGCTCTTTCATTCTTTCACTAGTTTTAACTTCTCTGTCTGATATCCCTGTAATTCAGAAAGTAGCAATTAACAAAGATAAAATCCAAATAATAAAAAAGAAACGTCTAATACAGTAATAACCTGGACTTAAGTAATGGGCATGACTGCGAAGTATACCTTGAGTTAAAAAATTTGTAAGTCGAGGAATGTACTTAGGTATATTCTTAAATGGGTATTTGTTACTAAGAAAAAAAATGGAGGACGTAAGTAATAAATATTATTGAAACACCTTTATAAAAAAATTGAATATTTATGTACATACAAAGTATTTTTTAAAGGGAGATTTTTTAAGGGATAAAAAACTTTTAAAAACGATAAGTGCAATAAAAGTTATTTCTGTCCGATAATGGTGTTAATCTGTATTAGAATAATTTATAATGGGTATTAGTACAATACAATGAATATAATGTTATTTCACAACAAAGTTAAAGATTCATGTTGACAGGCTCCGCATGCTTCTTCATATCAAATTTTGATAGATAATCATATGAAAAGGGAGGTTTTAAAGTTAAATAATCTACCGCCTGATCACTTTCAGAGGCAGTGTAGGGGGTTAAGTAACTTTCAATTTACATAAGTCGAGGTATTGCTGCCCTTTCTTTTAAATGAGGTAGTAAAATGAAATAACATTTTAAATAAGAAATTCCACCCAGTCTGTCTTAAGTCTACTAACACCTGCAACCTTCTAGAAATAAAAGTAACCTTGCGAAGAATACTATAGATAAGAATTCCCCATTCAGGCCAGATAAAAAGTCTAAGATAGTTTTTTCACAATAAAAAGGAATGAAACATTTTTTTAATACATCAAGAAACAACTTACTTAGGGGCAAATTAAATTTAGGAGTGTCTTCTTTACTCCTGAAGGAGCCAGGTCTCCTCCACGAGGGTACATTGTTTTCATCATCTTCTACAGGAATTGACCTCGGCGGTAACAGTGGAGCCTGAAATAATCATAGGTTTACCAATTAAAATATAAAAAAGTTATGAACACAACATAATTCAAAATGGTGTTTTTCACTGTAAACCACCTGTTAAATATCTCTCTACCAAAAGTAATGACCACAAAATGGAAGGAGAAACAACCAATTGTGTGAAGTCTAATGGCAAAAAATGTTTATTGTTACAAATTAAGAAATTGAATAGATCATAAATTAAAAATACTTACGGGAGTAGTAGGAACTTGTTTGGTGACTTCCACCGGAGGTGTTATCCTATTTGAATCTTCCTTCTTTATATAATTTTTCATCTCTGTAAAGAACAGAAAAAAACTATGTAAATATATATATTTGTAATATAATTTAATACGGTTTTTATGCAAAATATACACACATGCATAGGAAAACAAGAAAACAATAATTCTAAAAATAATAAAATAAATAAAATGTAGCAGTAAACCTCAGCTTTTTTGTAATAGCTATACAATAAAGGACATTTCTTATTTTTGTGATATAAATACCCCCTTACAGTAACAATTTAGGTGAGGTAAAAAGTATACATTTAGCTTATTATAATCTTGTGCAAACAAAAACAAATTTTACCTAAGAGCTAAACACCTCTTGGTCCAAAGTTGTTGCACTATCAATTTAAAAGTCATTATCTTAATTATATTTTGTTACCTCATAAATACTATCAAACATTGCAAAAATCATACAAGACTCAAAAAACACACACTCACAAAAAAAAGAACGATCACAAAAAAAAATCAAATAAACAATAAGATCCTAAACAATCTGAGAGAATTAAGCATAAAAATAATCAGCCCGATAAATCAAACAAAATAGATATTGATACTGATACTGTATTTAAGTCCCATAATATCTCATTTAATTTTTTTTTTTTTTTTTTTTTTATAACATACTCAAAAGGTAGTGGTTTACTTTTTGTTTTGGATTTTCAATAAAATCAGATTTAATTTCATCAATATCTTGGAAATTAAATTTTTTCCTGTTAAACTACTTATGTAATATGATTCGTATTTAAATGGACTGAATTTTAGGATTTTTTTTATCAAAATCGTCGGAACCGTATCCGAGAAATAATTTCTTTCCGTGTGTCTTTTAGAGTTCTTATGGGGTAAAATTCATTTCTCAATTTCACCTCAGGGTATGATTTGTCTGAACATGTATGCCAAATTTCATAGAAAACATCCCAGTAGTTTAGGCCCCTGTATAAATAGGACAATTAAAACAAAACAAAAAATAAAAATAAAAAAAATAAAAATAATAATAGTAAAGAAAAAACATCACTGTTAGAATAAAACAAAATTAACGTGTCAATCTGGGTAAAAAAGGGTTGCCAGGAGAAAAATAAGTAAAGCCTCACCAGTTGGCCGAATTTCCTCATCATTGATATCACTTTCACATGAAACATCGGAACTTTCTAGATCTGATGTCTCTGTGCTTAGTGATTCAACATCAGTGTCTGCTTGCAACAAACAATTAACTTCTATCAGTTCTTATCATGAAAATATTCCTTTAAATATTTTCTATGAGCATATATAAAATATATTTAAATTATAAAAGAGAAATGGATTTTTTTTTTTTTTTTTTAAATAATAATAATAAAAAAAAAATTAAACTTAAAACTCATTGTCAAAATAAGTGTGAATAAGTAATTCCTCTTTTAGAGACACACATTTCTATAGCAGACAAATTCAAACTTCAGTCATAGTGGCTAGAGTATATCACTTCCAGCTAAATATTTACCTGTTATGATTTTTGAAATTCACTGAGCTCTTGAATCTTGAAGGTGATAAGTATGAACAAAACTAGTAATTTCTATACTACATATCAAACAAGGAAATAATATATTAAATTATTATTATATTTCAAAATTTTAAAATCACTGTTGCAGAACAGGAGAAAAGAGTACCCTAAGACAAATCTAACAAGACCACTGCTATAAAAGGCAAGTCTCTTCAAAATCAGAGCAAGACTGCAGTGGTTTAAGCAAGTTTTCTACTAGTAAAAAAGGACGATCACTTCAGGTGAGTTCTAACGCATGTGGTTTATCTTGGGATTTTTAAATAGTCAAAATAGAAGTAATTCAGTTATTTTACATAGTTCTACATCCACATATTCTCCGAGTTTCTTTGTTTGTAACCACTAACTATTATTTTTAAATAATAGACATTATTAATAATTTCAGGGCTTCACCTTTGATTGGTAAAGGTTGACTCAAGATTCAAATGTAATGATTAAACTTAATAGATTTAATTATTGGAATTAAGAACCCCCACATAGAGATCCTCAATTTTTTTTAATTTAGTTTCAATATAGAAATTCATTGTACATGTTGATACTTATAATCTCAACTCACAGGGAAAAATAATTATTTTGGGTTTAACACTTGTGAGGGAGAGATAAGAACGAAGAAAACCAAAATAAAATGCCTACTTAAGCCTCAATTGCACAGGGCGAGGTGTAATAAAGCTGGCTCGTAAACTCCCTTTGCTTAAGCGAGTAAAGTTTAATGGTGGGCTACTTTACTCTTTTGCAAGTTTAGACGCTGCTACTGAATTCGGACTGTGTAATAAAGCTAGCTAATACACTCACTCACTGAAAATAGAGTGCCAAATCTTGTGAATGATTTGTTGGCAAGCTATTCTCTGGTGAGTTAACAAGCTGAGTGTAATAACTGTAGCAGAGTTAGTAGCAAATAGCTAGCACACTAGTTTACTCGCCAGTGAATAGCTAGTTAACTTGCCCCCATGTAATTGAGGCTTAAAAAGGTGAAACTACTTGGATAAGAAAGTACTAATAATTAAGAACTAAATTGCTCACTCACCGATTCTACTTTGGTTGTCATTGGGAACGGGTTGTATTTGAACCTCTATTTGAGGTACTTGAGGAACTTTGTTTTTAATTTCATCGTTTGACTCTTCATATTTCTCAGTCTCCAATCTCTCTAGACGTTCTTTCCTAGTTTCAATTGACTCAATTGATCTGAAACACAATCAAGAAAAAGTAGAGCAGTTGTCAGATTTTTAATACTTAACCATGACATAGGTGTAATCCACCATTAGATTTAAATTGGCTTTAAGAATAAGGTTCAAAATTTGTTTGTAGAAGGATAAAGCCATGTAATTATAATTTTAACCTCGATGTCAGCCTCAAATCCTAGGCCTAAATGTATAGGGGTCAAGTGATGTCAATGAAATGGATAGGGGTCAAAAAGTTAGGGGTTAACTAAATGGGCCCTTGAAGAAAATACTCAGAACTGAGTAATTTTCTAATTTTTGAACTTCTGATATCCATATAGTCATACATTTTTCTATTTTTTTTATGAAAATGTCTTAAAATTAGTAATTATGATGTAAAATGACTACCAATTCCAGACCAAAATTGTGTATTCAATTGAAATAAGTCTGAACAAATGATTTAATCCTACTAATTTAATCAGTGTTACAAACATTAAAAGATTTCTAATGCTTTTGGATTTAGTAATGCTTCCATTCCTTAAGGCTAGGCGCACACTGGCGACAAAACAGTCCGCAGACTGTCTGCGGAGAATGTCTCCCGGTGCAAAAGACGACCAGAGGGCGACAGTTGTGTCGCTGCACCCTCGCACACTAGAGACAAAACAGTCTGCAGACTGTCTGCGGGCTATCTGCCCCAGTGCAAAAGATTGTCGCTTGCGACAAAACTTTTGTACCGGGGCAGACAGCCCGCAGACTGTTTTGCCCTCAGTGTGCGCACTTCCATGTTATTCAATTGCCTAGGTCCAGCGAAAGACAGTCTGCGGACAAAAAAGTCGCAGGCTGTCTCCTAGGCTCGATGACACTTTTGTCTTTTATCTGTTTTTGTCTCCGGTGTGCGCACTCCCATATATTTTATAAGGCCTTGAGGTAGCGACAAAACTGTCTGCGGGCAAAAAGTCACCAGTGTGCGCCTAGCCTAATAGCTTTTAAGAAGTCTGTAAATATAAAATTTACTTTTATTGTCTTAATAGAATAAGGGCTCATTTATTTTCCTGCATAATTTGAAATTATACTTGTCTTACTTTAATGCTTTACAGTCTTGTAAGAATGAGGTTTGAAAAAATTACATTCAAGGATGAGGCCTTATCAAATACCAGTTAATGCAAATATTTGACAATCCACATTAACAGTTGGTAGATGTAATATAGACAGTTAAGGCTAATATTGCATCTATTATAATTGATATGAAGGAACCTACAATAAATCAGATCATTAGACCAAAAGTTACATAAAGATTAGCTTAATGCAAGTTATGTCTTTTTCTTGAGGATATATAATATCCTGTAAAATTTTTAATAAGTGTAAGTAAATTAGTGTATAATAAGTACTCACTGAATATTGTTATTATTCTTTTTCTTATTATAACTAAGACGAGATAAACTAGATTGTTTCTTGCGTAACTCTTCTAGGTATGAAACCATTTGACTATCGGCAACATCAAACGCTGTTTGCCCCTGGAAAAAAAGTTATAAACATTTTATAAATCAAAAGTAAAAAAGTAACTTTTATTGGAAACCATTTGAAAATTATTTAAAGATAATATTCAAACAAGTTTTATGTTCCATGAATAACTTCTTTAAATTTAAATTTTGCTGCTTTAAAATTAAACTTTTGGTGGGCACATCAGTAAGTATAGCCTCAACTTTGACCTGTAGGATCACTAACATAATTACCAAACTGATGGGGCTCCATATATTCTTCAGATGTATCCTGCACAGTAGGGGTGGCTTACCAAACCCCTTCATATCTCCTACTCGCTGTTTTTCCAGAAATTTTTATTTTACTAAAGCATGGGCATTCTGATGGACTGGTACGGATGGATTTTTTAATTTTTTTGTACAAGATTATTCTTGGGCCAGTCTGACAAACTGATTTACCATATATAATATTTTACATAAGTTTAATCATAATGGAGATTTTAGTAGTTAATATGAAGACAATATTTTGTAAATGAAGGAAAATTAAAATAAAGCTTAGTAATTCTAGAGACCAATGTGCCTGCAATAAATTTATACGCCCACCAGATAACCAGGTTAACACTTACCAGTTTCATAGCTAAGGTTTTTTTTTTTTTTTTTTTTTTTTTTTTTGAGGATGATAAAAAAGAATCCAAATTAGTACTACATTTTATGTCTAACATTTGAAGAACAATGAAACAACTAAAATTAGTAGCTTGTGCAAAATAAAACTTACTACATAATTTTTAATTTCAATATCACAGAAGTGTTCTACAAGGATTTTACACGCATCTTTCTGGCCCCAATGAGCAGCTGCATGGAGTGCTGTCCAGCCATCAAAATCTACACAATCTACGTCGGAGCCAGCTTCAAGGAGAATACTGCAACAAAGAGGTAATCATTTTAATATCAAACTTATTATTAATCAAGATTTTATAAATACAGTGAGAGTAAGATAGCAGATATTAACTCAAAATAGTACATTAACTCACTAATAACAAGAGGATGATAACTATCTTATTATGTATTTTATTTAATAACTACAGGTTTGTAGTAAAAAAAAACTAAGTATGTAAAAAAAAAAAATAAAAATAAAATAATAAATGGACCCGTCTAAGAGTTTTTCCTCACTAAACACAAATATATAAATGACAACCAACTAAACAGCTGATAAAATAAGCGATATTAAATATTTCAAAATGTAAACAAATTCTTTCCTATATAAAAAATAATGAACCCATTTGAAAAATACCCAAGCTTGTTAAACTTTATTCTTTTTTTATGTTAAACAGTTTCTATTGATACTTCATGTGTTTCAGATGTATTATCTATTGAAGCAATCATACAGGATCACATTTCCGTCCGATTATTATTGATAGAGGCTCAGCCACTATCGCTTTGCCACTGATTTTGTTGGCATTGTCTGTTCCCAGCTCAGGTACTGTATAAATGGACCTTCAAGAAGTATAAGTGGTGCAAATTTCAGTGCAATCATTCATTTTTTACAAATCTGACTCAACAAAATGGGTTAATGATGTCACAAATTTATGATTTTCCTGGTGGCACACTTACAAGCACTGTGATTTTTGTACCACCAAGTTTTAACTCTCTATCTTAAAAACTGTGGGAGTAATGCCTGACACAGACAGAGAAGCATCCAGCTAAAAATCTCACCTACTAAAAAGGAATAATTCCAATTAAATCTAGGTTTCGGATATTTTGGGTGAAAACAGTACTCCTACATACCTTTGGAAAATGTGAGGAAAATTAATTAATACTATACAGTGCTAAAACTGCATGCTTTAAGTTAGATAGATAGATCCCATTTATTACCATATCATACATGCATTACTTTCATTACCTTTTGGTAAAGCTTAAAACGATCATGCATTGTTATTGTTCTTCTCATGTAAGAGGTATAACTGTGAGTTTACAGAAAAACAAAAAAATCTTTTTAAAGGACAACAGCTTTGCTTTATTAAAATTAACACTGAACACCCATTGAAAGCACAATTTAAAAAATTAATATTATATAGAAGCAGTAAACTCTTAAATATAAACAAATTTTGCTACCAAAATTATTACTTTTATTTATTATTTTTCAAACTGCTACTCTATAGAATAATATACATATTCAGATATCAAATAAAAATATTTTAAGACAAAATTCTCTCATATTTCTTCAGCTAAACACTCCCCTTTAGATGAGTGCAATTACATAATATTTATAGTCGTATTTCAGTTTAGGCATTTAAATTGATTAATATTCCTATTATAATTCATCCATTGTAACGAAACTCAGAATATACTTAATACAAATTATACATTTCTATTTCAACCCTATAAAACAGTTCTGGTGCTGGTGCTGCTTCCATGCAGGCTTTCCAGTTTACAAGAAGTGCACTACAGTTAATATACATATCTAAACATTATAATACACTCCCTCAGAGAAAAAATAAAATGGTAAAGTTTGATCCCTAGCCTCTAGGTGAGTTCACCTAGACATTTCTTCACCCTCTTTTTGTTGTCGTTCTTTCTGCAGTTTCTAGCTTTTACTACCACCCATATAATTCAGGATTTACCCCTACCCTTCTCTTCCACCCCAGTATAAAAGGTTTTATAGATATGTCTGAAAAGATAAACTATTAATGGCTTTAGGAAGAAATACTGGTTATGAAAAAAAATGTGTAGGTATTGAATCTCTGTTTCAGGAGCAGCAGTGTGTGTGTGTTCATCTCCTTACCAAAGACCAATAAAGTGAGCTTGGTTAGCTACCAGCTGAAAAAAATAATTAGCCTGTGGAAATGGAATTGATACTTGTTAAGATAGCTAAATACTAGCATAGTATGTTAACAGTCTGATAGATTGTCATTGCAGAGTGGAACAAAAAGTTGAGATATATATATTGAAGCTGAAGCAAGTGAGTTTAAAGTTTAGCGCAGGGTTCCTTGTAAATAAAACTAAGAAAATGGAGATACGCTCATATAAAGCCTTCTCACCCAGGGTGTCCAAATTAATTTGGAGACTAAATAAAGAAGAAGGAGGTGGCCACATCAAAATATTACAAGTCTACGCACCTACAACCGCCGCCGAAGACAACGAGGTTGAGTCTTTCTACAACATGCTAAACACAGCTCTAGAAGAGGACAAATGTAGGTATACCTTGATAATAGGGGACTTTAATGCAAAAATAGGTCAAGGGGACGACTTTGAAGGCCTAGGAAAGCACGGTTTCGGTTCCCGTAATGAGAGAGGTACTAAACTGTTAGAATTCGTCGAAGGGCACCAATTATACATAATGAACAGCTTCTTTAAAAAGCCAGTCGAAAAAAAATGGACTTGGGTCAGCCCCGATGGGCTCACAAAAAATGAAATTGACTACGCTTTAAGTAATAAGAGGGAGTTGGTTAAAAATGTAGAGGCTTCAGATAAAATAAACATTGGCAGTGACCACAGGCCTGTGAAGTGCGTTATTAGTTTCCATGGGCCAGCTATTCGGAATATAACCCATAACAAACATTCATCTAATGGTATATCAATCAGAGACTTAAATATAGATTTAGAAAAATATGAAAGTGAACTAGGGAAATTTTTACACTTTGATTTTATCGAAAAGGATGTTGAGAGTTACAATACAAACCTAATAGAAGGGATAAAGTCCACAACAAAGGCTTGTGGAGGAGAAGTCCTTCCTAAAAATGAAGCAAGACTACCTAAAGAAATAAAAAAGATGTTGGATAAGCGAAGGAAGCTCAAAAGAATAGGAAGAGAAAAAATAGAATTTACAGAACTTTCTAAATTAATTAGGAAAGAGTTGAGGAAATGGAGTAGCGAAAAGAAAATAAGAGAACTCAAGAAAGCAATTGAGGCTGGTTCTAGCATTAAGAATTTACAGAAAAGTCAAGCCGTGGGAAGAGAAAAAATCAAAGGAATGAAAGATGAACTAGGAAACCTAAAAACAGACAGGAGACAAATTATGGATATATTAAGTGAATATTACACTAAGTTATATAAGGAAGGTGAAGAAAACAAATACTTGAAAGTAGAAGAAACACCTAATTTTATAGATATTGAAGAACCCCCAAACATTTTAAAAGAAGAAGTAGAATGGGCAATTAGAAGTATGAAGAATGGAAAAACCGGTGGTAAGGATCAAATTTTGGCTGAGGAACTTAAAGCAGGTGGACAAACAGTGGTGAACGCTGTTACACAACTGTATAATATTTGCCTTTCAGAGGGAAAAGTTCCACAAGACTGGAACGAATCACAGCTAGTCTTACTACATAAAAAAGGGGATAAATGTGACATAGAGAATTATAGACCGATTAGTCTGCTATCAGTTATTTATAAAGTTCTAATGAAAGTTATTACAAAAAGAATGGAGAAAAACCTGGATTACGATCTAAGTATCACACAGACCGGAGGTCGTAAGGACTTATCTACTCTTGACAATATTTTTGTCATAAAACAAATTATAACGAAAGCTCAGGATTATAACTTTCCCCTTTTTCTTATATTCATAGATTTTAAAAAAGCCTATGACTCCGTATACCGAAACGCCATTATCAGAACTCTCAGAGAATCCCAGATCAAGAAGAAATATGTAGAACTTCTTAAATTTATTTACGATGAAGCAAGGATGGAAATAAAATTAGGACAGGAAAAAAGAAAGGTGAAAATAGATAGAGGCATAAGACAAGGAGATGTGCCCTCGGGGAAAATATTTATTAAAACATTGGAGCTAGCTTTGAGGAAGCTAAATTGGGACGGGTATGGATTAAATGTAAATGGTAGATGGCTTAATAAATTGGAGTTCATGGGCGACATTGTTCTAATTGCTAAAAACAAAGAAGAAGCGGAAGTAATGTTATATGAAATCGAGAGGACAAGAGCAATAGGACTGGAACTGAATAAATCAAAAACAAAATTACTGACTGTTAACGTGGACGAAAGTAATAACATAATCAGGCTAGGAACAGAACAGATAGAGTTCGTGGAAGAGTATGTTTATTTAGGGAGCTTAATATGCAAAGGGAAAGAAGAACAAGAAAAAGAGGTCAGCAGGCGAATAACTAACACATGGAGAGTATTCAATAAGTACAGGCATTTATTTAGATCTGATGTTAATATCGAACTGAAGAAAAAACTTTGGAATATGTGTGTAATGCCTGTAATGACATATGGAACGGAAACATGGACACTGAAAGAGGAAACAGTAAAAAGAATGAGAGTTCAACAGAGAAGAATGGAAAGGTCTATGCTCAAAGTTACAAGGAAGGAGAGAAGAAGAAATATTTGGCTACGTCAGCAGACAGGATTAGAGGATATTGGCAAAACTATTTTTGAAATAGCTAAATAATATATATATTGAAGCTGAAGCAAGAGAGTTTAACTTGCGCAAAAAAATTGTTAGTTTTATGATGGCATCTATTCAACGATGCCACTTCCATTAAGGCTACCCTAATTTTTATCTTACTGCTGGGAAAACACAACATGGGTCCCCCCCGGAATTAAACTAAGACTTAATGCATTAGTGAATGTGAAAGCCATACACTGTTGGGGAACCTTATAGAAGTAAACATTTACAATAATAACAAAAATGATCCCAGGTGTAGAGTATTAAAAAAATAAACATATTACTAACTGCATAACTTTAACATATCCCTTGGCTGCTGATACATGTAACGAGGTGGCTCCAGTCTTGGGATGAACTTTTTCTTGGAGCCTGCCACTACTTAACCAATTCTTTGCGTCCTCCAACATTATCCTTTGCTCTTCTGTTCTGGCATCTTCAGCATCTATACCTATAAAATATAACCAGAAAATTGTCAATAAATTACAGGTGTGTGTTTTTTTTACTTTTAAAATTGTTCATGGTGCACAAGTTTCCCAAAATCTCAGTTGATACAAAACTGTTATGTCGATAGATAGCTGACATAACAAGCTGACATCAGCTCCTCCTGTGGCTCATCTGAAACGGAATCGTGTTTTCTCTTCATCGCATCCTCTTAGGCAGCATTTCACTATATAGTATTTGTTACCGCTGCAACCAAATGAAGCGCCCAATATATCAGTTGTGAATTTAGTTTTAATTCAGACTCTGTAAACAACTGAGTGAAAAATATATATAAAATTTTATAAGTCAGGTTGTCATGTTAGCTACCTGTCAACATTACAATACATCTACAATATTTTATATTTTAGCTGCAGAGTGCTTCTATTATAGAAGTTTACACAAATAAGGAATAACAAATTGTAACTATTCAACTAAGTTTCAGGTTTCATAAACTTGATACAATCTAAACACCGTTGATTTTTGTGTTGAGATTTGAAGATCTATATTTATATTTATGATTTACAGATTTATACATATTTTTGTTGGCAATACTGTCCTTTCATTAACATATTTTCAAGTTTGAAACGAATGTATATAAAACCTGTTTTAGTTTATTGTCAAGTTGGTCAACTTGGTTGTACAACCTATCACATCGTGTATCCCCTTGAATCAACACATTTTTTATCAGACATAAATATTAAAAAATTAAAAAAAAAAAAGATAAGTAATAAAAAGAAGAAATTAAATATGTATACGAAAACTTTTTAGCACAGCTAATTCTTAACTTAGCTTCAGAAGCTAAGTTATGGGGGGGGGGGGGGGGGGTTGTAAATTTTTCAAGTTCAAAAGTCGATATTTTCAAAATGGCGGGAAATGTTTGCCTTATAAAGAGGTATAATTTGTGCAAATTTCCGCAAAATCGGAAAATATTTCCATTTTCAACGAATTTTTGTTGACTCCGCAAAATAGGTTAATGTCATTATAAATTTATGATTGTCCGGGCAGGATTTTTGTAACAAGTTTCAACTCTTGCTTGAAAACTGTGAGAGTTACGCATGACAAAGACAGACAGACAGAAACCAGCTAAAAACCACTCAAATCGTCTTAAAAACACTCAAAGCGGAGAAGTCCGTTGAAATCTCGGATATTTTGGGTGAAAAGAAAACTTTTTCTATGAAAGTCCTCGGAAAAGTAAAATAGACTGCCGACTGCCAAGTGGTGTGGCACATAGCTTCCTCGTATCCTATCACGTACTTTATTGATTTTATGCTTTTACAAACTATTATTATCTAATTTGTTTAATTGTTTCCCCCGTTTTTTTAATCTGTCAAAATTGTTTTAATTTTTACACGAATTAAAGTATCAATTTAGCAAAAGTTAAAGAGCGCACACAGTTCAAATTAATCTGCGGCTATCTGCGGGTTACTTTCGATAAAAAGTTTCATTCAAATCAAATAAGTATACTTTTGAAGCTATAGGTGTAAATAAATGTATGTTTGTGCGCATGTGGAAGAGAAACAAATAGGCGCAGAAGGTTGAATTTATATAGGATTAACAATGGGCTAATTATATCTTACCACCCATAATTAATTAAAATTGGACGTGTAGTTTTTAAGATATGTTGGTTCGCAAAAATTGAACGACAGACAGACAGACACGGAACCAAAAATGTTCCCTGTTGTCTGAAACGGATTTCTGTCTTGGAAGTTTTGAAATCGGAGACCTAAAATATTACATGAATTAAAGCAATTTAGCAAAAGTTAAAAAGCGCAGACGGTTCCAATTAATCTGTAGCTATCTGCGGGTTACTTTCGATTAACTATAAAAGTTTCATGCAAGTCAGATAAGTACTTTTGAAGCTATAGATGTAAATAAATGTATGTTTGTGGGCATGTGGAAGAGAAACAAATGAGCGTAGAAGGTTGAAACTTATAGGGGACCAACAATAAGCTAGTTATGAACTACCATACAAATGTCATTAAAATGGGACGTGTATTTTTTAAGATATGTTGGTTCACAAAAATTGACCGACAGAATTGAGAATTGAGAGTTCCCTGATGTCTGAAACGGATTTCTGTCTTGGAATTTTTGAAATCGGAGAGATAAAAAAATTTTCATTCTTCAGAACGATCACATAGCTTTCGTTAACTTCGGTAAGCTCGGAAGCAAAATAATAATATTAAACATGGGATTGTCTATGGTGGCCATCTCAAAGGAAAAATATAAATTGTTTCTCAACATAAATTGGTACTTGGGACGAACTTTTTCCTTAATCAGTATAGATGATAATCTTATGATGGCTGAGGCGCTAAACAAACAAGTGTCAATTTACGAGGAGAGACAACTTATGGTGTTCCTTTAACAAATCAAACTTTAATTTATAAGATACACAGTTTAGTTACAATTTAATTGATTAAATTATAATTTTTCATAATAACAGGAAAAATTTAATACATTATTATTTCTATTCCACATTCTTCCGATTTAAATATAAATACCACGATATTATTATATGATATTTAAAATCAAAATCAAATACAAAGCACGAAGAAGTTGTGATAATAGCAGTAAATTTGAAATAAATAGTCCATAAAACGCAGTAGACGCTTAAAAGAAGTTGCACGTACAACAGATAAGAGCGAAATGTCGCAGTGGTGTAGCATCAACACAAATGTAGAACTACCCTAGTTCTACAACTGGGGATGAAACTTTTTATATCCTGTAAATAAAGTTAAGCAAAATGTTCTTGAAAAGCAAAATAGTCAACCCTCTTTACAAGTTGGGAATCAAAACCCTCACTTGAAAGAACCATTTTTTATTAAAATGTTAACTGTAAATTATATCTATCGTAATTAGTAGAAGAAATCCCTTTGTAATTCTTTTGATAACTTAAATTTAAAATAGATTTCTCAGGATATCTGAGCAAAAGCTTTACAATTAGAACTTTTATTTTTTGAACTATGCATAACTCAAGAATGTTACCACAATAACTAAAATAAATAAGTTCATACTCATACTGTAACCTGAAAACAAAGACCTGATAGTTATTTATTTATTTTTTTACTTAAAAAAAACAACAATAGACTGACTGACTCCTACTCTTTAAAAAAGAGTGATTGTTTTTGGCAAAAGAAGCGTCTCTCTTTAATTTAAAAATAGACCACTACGGTAAAATCCCAGATGGCTAGCTATTTCTGCCATGGCTTCAAGTGAACCGAGACCAGGGCCGATACTGATAAATCGAGACACTTTCATGGAAAAAAGAAGAAAATAATTACAGCAAACTCTAAACCACCAACAAATGTAAGGAGTGAAAACGCTTCACAGTTGTTTTACTGAAAGAAATCACTCACAGAAACAATGTTTAAAAAAAGAAGGAATCAAACGTCCCGTTTGCAAGTTAAACCTATTTTTTATTTCTTCATTTTTTTATTATTATTTTTTTTTTGCAGTCGTAACAGTGGTTTCCAAATGAAATACGATTAAAAAAAATGGTAGTTACTTAAGGAATTGACAATATAAATATATCAAGGTATAAAAAATTTCTAATTTAGTTTTGTCCGAATGATTTGAATTGCACTTTAAACATTTAACTAATTTAAAAAGAAAAGTGGTTATATAATTTAACCCATAAAAACTAATCAGTTTTTATGAAAAGGGAGAGTGCTTAAAAGATTAAGAAGGACCAAAATAATTTAGATTAGTTGCTTCTATTGACACAGTGGAAATGACTAATGGTAAATAAATCTCAACAAGAAAAATGTATGTTTATTATTAAATATCTAATACTTTCTGGTGTACACCACTTTGAGGTGTTAAAATAATTTTACCTACGATTGATACTAAATATAAACATTATATCTTTGTTTAGATGCGTAGAAAGTGATAATTTACGTACTTGTATTCATTGCGCATGCGCGTCTCATAGTTCTGAATAATTCCTCTTCTTTACCGCACTAGTGCGGTAAAGAAGAGGAATTCTTCATCTTTACGCACGATTAGTGACTTTGTTTAAATTTAACAAAACTAATTTGGTGTTCTTTTATTAAAGTAACTGTTTATATCGAGTTTTTAGTGAAAAACAATGAGTGAATCAAGTGACTTTGACGAAAATGTGGAGAATAATAATCCTCCAGAAATAATTAATTCGGCAAAATATACAACTAATGAATTAATGCCATCTTTATCAAGAGAGAGATACGAACTTACATACAGCAAGTTTATTTGTTTCTGTATTTATTATTTAAATCTAACAATCGTAGATAAAGTACGGTACGCAACTCGTGCGAAAACGGCATTTTGCATTGCTCGTGTGGTTTTACCACCCTCGCTATCGCTCGGGTGCAAACTCCACACTCGCATGCAAAATGCTACTTTCCGCACTCGACGCGTAATGTACTATTATCTACGGTTGATACGAAATATAAACATTATATCTTTGTTTAGATGCGTAGAAAGTGATTATTTACGTACTTGTATTCATTGCGCATGCGCGTCTCATAGTTCTGAATAATTCCTCTTCTTTACCACGCTAGCGCGGTAAAGAAGAGGAATTCTTCAGCTTTACGCACGATTAGCGAGTTTGTTTACATTTAACAAAACTAATTTGCTGTTCATTTATTAAAGTAACTGTTTATATCGAGTTTTTAGTGAAAAACAATGAGTGAATCAAGTGACTTTGACGAAAATGTAGAGAATAATACTCCTCCAGAAATAATTAATTCGGCAAAAAATACAACTCAAGAATTAATGCCATCTTTATAAAGAGAGAGATACGAACTTACATACAGCAAGTTTATTCTTTTCTGTATTTATTATTTAAATCTATCAATCGTAGATAAAGTACGGTACACAACTCGTGCGAAAACGGCATTTTGCATTGCTCGTGTAGTTTTACCACCCTCGCTGTCGCTCGGGTGCAAACTCCACACTCGCATGCAAAATGCTACTTTCCGCACTCGACTCGTAATGTACTATTAACTAAGGGTTTTACTGAAATTAGGTATTTTTTGTTATCCCCCCCCCCCCCCCCCCCCCCCACTCCTACCGGACAATTTTCCGCATATACAGGGTTGCATCGTTCAACTTTTATGGTTGTCTGCCCAAGCAGACAACTGTGTAGAATATTGGAGGAAGGTTAAACACACTCACCACTTATTAAAATGAACTCATATTTTTCAATAAAAGACCTGGGGGCCAGCAGTATGATACAATATCTGTACAACTTGTTCAAACAGATCTCGAAGATCGAACGAGGACATATTTTCTAATAGGTAGCAGCAAACTAACTTCTATTATACTAATGCCTAGTAGACTGATTGATTTTGCCTTGTAACTCTAATGTGGTAACAATAATATCAACATAATATAATTTTGGACGTAGGTCAAAAAAGTATAAATATAAATATATCTATAAATAATGAGGTGATTAACCCAGCGCGTCGTTTTTTAGCTTTTTGTGCGCTAAACACTCTTGGGAAATAAAAAAGAAAACCCCATAAAAATTGAAGGGTGCAACCCTGTACATGCGAAAAATCACCCGGTAGGAGTGGGGGGGGGGGGGGGGGGATTACAAAAAACCCTGAATCTTAATGACCCTTTTTGAAATTGTTAAAATATAACAAAAATTATGTTGAATGTAGGCATCATCATGACAATCTGGGTTTTCCGATAAATACGATTGTTTCGCCTTTAAAAAAGCCACATTGAAGATAAGACTTGACATATACAATTCTGAATCATTACTCACTAAACCCTCTCGAAAGGCCTTCTTTTGGGTAGCGCAAATGATAAGCCGTGTGTTTACAATATTCCGTTTGAATCAATGTTTCTATATGATAAATTACGAGTAAGAGCTCGATCAATTGGCCAGATAAAAGAGGCCTTTGAACTTAAAGAAAACTATATTCTGCAACGATGAGTCCAATAATGCGAGAATAAGAGGGATGTAAAACCTAATCTTATCAAGTTATTGAACAAAATGCGGTAAGGTGTCAAACAAAACTGAAAAAAAAAAAATATATATCTGGGAAAGGTAAAGCTTAATTTTTTATTAAATTTACCCAACATGAACATAGTAGTTGTTCACTTAACTGCACAACTAACTAATAAAAAAAAACCTTAGATATTAAAAGGAGTGTTTTCGTGAGATGACCATAAAACTAGGTTGAATCATTTGAGCACTTCTGGTAGTGGTAGAGGCTTCTTTCTATAGGTGCAGCTTTGTGAGACTGACATACAAGACAGCATTTACAATACGGTTCTTTATTGAAACAGGTTACTTCTTTTTATAGACAACCACATTAAGTCCACGAAAACACCTAATTGTTAATTCATGTGAAATGTGAAATGCATATTAACAGTAGGGAATAATTAATAAATACCAGAAATATTTACATCAATAAATATGACTAGCTTAAAGAATAACCAAGAGATGTGTACCAAAAGTCAGTGTATATGTCCTCAAATTTTAATCTTTAAGGAAACTTGATGATGGCATATTAAGGAAATTACTTTGAGAGACCAGTCATTAACCAAAAGGGAGGGTGGGTAATGTTCGTTGCAGGCCTTGCATGCGCTAAAGGCTCATCGACCTCGAATGAGGGCAAACCCTTTCTTCCAACAAAGCATTTTATTAATGAAATTTTATTAACAACTACAACCTAAAACAAATTGGTCCGAGAAGACTCGGATAAATTTACAAACTTTCTCATAAGCGAGTTTATAATTACTTAGCTCAGTGTTTTCCATTTTAATGATTATTGAACATTTTATCAAAATTTATCATAAAAATAACAATTAATCGTAAAAATAACTTCTCCTCGGCGGAGAATCGAACCCGGCTTCTCTCCGTCCGCGTGTTAAGCTATTCTCTTAGGAAATAGATTTTTCCTGGGAAAACGGCGTACATCGTTAGATTCGTATTTAAATATGGACTACATTTTGGAATTCTTTAATCAAAACCGTTTTCGAGAAATAATTTTTTCAGAGTTTTTGGGGGTACCCCCGATTTGAATTTTGATTTACCTGAATTTTGCTCCCCCAAATTTGGAGCAAAATTCATTTTTCGCTTATGCCGCAGGGTATAATTTTTCTGAACTTATATGCTAAATTTCGTCAAAATCGGCCCAGTAGTTTAGGCGCATACGACAGACCTTCGACCTTCTTTAAAGGTCACGACAGACCTTCTTTAAAAATAACCTTTTATTTATTCAGGGTACCTCAGAACGTGTAAATCCATCAAAATCCCAAAATAGAATTTTCGCGATATCACAATCCTTTCTCTTTTGAGTTAATGAGTCGGAATTCTTAATCTAGTAACTTTTATTCGAAATATTTCAAACAAAAAGTATAACTAAAATTAGCACATTAAAGAGAAAAATCAAACTTAACAGCTCCTGCTCCAATAAAAGGATAAAGAAAAATTAATTCTTTAGAACTCACAGAAAAATATAATCTTTTAAAATCACATTTAATTGCTAGAGTGTTTAATGTTGATGCGCTGATTATTAATTTCCACGGAACAGAATCTGGTATTCTCTACAGTAGATTCGGTCGGAAGGGTTATAAAACATGTGTTCCGAATCAAAAACAGATGCAACCGACAAGTGAATTCAGGGAAAGATACCATGAAAGCAAAGAACATGTTCATAGTAAATATGAATATATTTTTCAAATATAAAAAATGTATATTAGTCGAATAGAATTCCTATTTCATAAGTACTTTGTATCAAAAAAGCAATTACTCATAATTTATAGACTAAATGTCTTTAATTACGCAATATTAAATGACATAAACATTAAGATAGTAAAGTATTATATGTGATAGGAAATTACATCATCATTACTCATTATCAACATTCCAAGATAACATCATGACAATAGGTGTTTTCCAAAACTGAACTATCAGACAATAACCGATTACTCTAGATTCATATAGCATTGTTAAAGATAATTTGAAAATAGAGGAATCATAAACTGTTGTCTATAGGCGTCTATGTTGTCTCATAATGGGACAATGAGAGATATTTAGGTTCATGTATCAGTTAAACCATATCACAATTTTACCTAAGTTGATAACCTTTGCGGGTTTACTCTTTTTGGTATTACTCCTTTGGCTTTTTATGAATAAGCTACAATAAGAATATAGTGGTAGTTGAAAAGCTGATAAAAAAAGTTAATTTAAAAAATGATTGTAAAACCAAAATAGAAAATTTCTGAGTGAGCCTCAGTTTCTACCTATTTTATTAATGTTGTTTGATAATAAACTTCATACAAATACTCTTGAGTAAATGCCTTACATAGGCTTTCCGAAAGCGAAAAGATTTATTTAAGTTAATGAAGCATAATATGATTAATATGCAATTTTCATCGATAACGACAAATCGTTAAATTCAATCATTGAAAAATAGTCATTGCTGCTGCAGTGAGATCGAAATATATAAATAGAATAACAGAAAAGTAAGAATAATCACATTTTTTATTTCTTTAGGGCTATATAAAGACTGCATTCGGAATAAAAAAACTTTATTTACTGTAAGGATATTCATGCCAAAAATAAAACACCGTCCAAAGCTTTGTTCCTAGAGTATTATAAGTATAAGTAAGTTCTCAGTTCTCGAATATATACTAGAAGAAGGCTCATTGCTAATAAATTGAATGCAGCTAACTTATTATACATGATTTAGTGTAAGTATTATTGAGTTTAACTTTTAACCTTGTCAAAATTGATGGTAAGTTTATGATTACTATCATTAATGGCGAAGATTGGAGAGACGTAGGTAAAAATGCATCCAGGCAAAGGTGGGGGGGGGGGGGGTACATTTATGTATATTTTTCTGGTAGTCTTAAAAAATATATATTAAAAATATTACGGAGACAACATAGTGAAATTGAATGCTGTCTCTATTTAAAGAGCAAGATACGATTTAAATCGTAAATAAGAATCAAGATACTCATAATATAATGCTTGGGTAAAATTACTTACTCGTAACTTATTTTACATCTTAATTGTATTTTAATTAGTTTCGATTTAACAATAGGAAACCTCTAAAAAAGTTTTTGTTTTTTTCATAAATGCAGCAGGGAAATCAATACTTATTGTTTCAATTGTGAAAGTTTGTGGGTTTTGTCCACTATCTTAGATAATGAATAAAGATTTCTTGTGGCCGGCTCCGATTAGTTAAAGTCTGCAAGTATATACCTGTCTCTGATTACTTCTGGTTAAAAAGTAATTAGTCCGTGCAATTGAATGAGTTTCTACGAAGCGAGAGGTATCCTGGGTTTAGCGGCTAGAAGTCAGTTGACTAATACCCTGTCACTATTTGCCATCTCTACCGCGAGGCCCCAGGGGATGTCCAGCCTCTCTTTATTATAGTGATGGCTTGAGATAACTTGGACTCGCCCACTCGTCTTCGCGCATCACCCTGAATTATTCTTTTTTTCTTTAAAAAATGGAAAAGGATAGAGAAACAATCTGATAATGTATTGTCCGGACGGTTCTTTTGAAACGCGAGAAATAAAAAAGAATCAACGAGCTTTATGCGAAATGAAGTTGACGAATCAGGTTGTAAATAAGAGAAGAAAGGGTGTTACATGAATGGGGTGACAGTTGAAGCGTGATTCTATGACAACATGCTTCGTGGTATATGAAGTATAATTTTGTATCTTTTAAACTATGTGTTTCCCAAACTTAATAACTCTTACAATGTATTGGGCAATAAGAATTAATAATCAGTTTTACTAATACTTAGTATCATATACTGAAATAAAAAAAAAGGAATAAAGAGTCCTTTCTCCTATTTTGTGCAAGATAGAAATACTAAAATGCTGCGTTTGAATATAAGTATAATAAAATGAAATCCTAAAGTTGTGACCTAACATTGTGCATAATTCAAAACCAAGCCCTTTATTAAATTAATTCATTTTAAATCTTGAAACATTGCTCATCCTTGATGTAGAACATAAAACTAATATTCGTTTATTATTTGGTGCAGTATATTAAGATAAGCATAACTTATTCATGAAAAGAAGTAATACCAAAAAAGTCAACGTGCAAAGTATTGGCAAATAAAACAAGTTCGACTCACAAATAATATATGTATCTATATACTGTATAAAAAAGAAATTAAGTACTTTCCCTATTTAATATTTGCTTTATTTAGGAGTTGAACTTTAGGGATACGTTTATTTCCGATACATTGTTTATTTATGTCAGAGTTGAGCTGACAGAAACAAAAAGAAATTTATTGGACAAAAACAAGACAAGAGTAAATATTTTGCGGTCTGGTGACGGCTGACCGCATCAGAGCGAGAAGAGAAAAGATCCCTTGAAAGATGAGGGTTACATGGCATCCGTCCATCTATTGTTGTAGCAGCTCAGGGTATTAGAGACAATTTGCAGAACACCTCATAACTCTTTTAACCACTTTAACTAGGTTGACTATGATGTGTCGTCACGTGTTCAACCAGGCTACTTAATTCCATCGTCACCAAGAGTATGCAGGAATTTAAATTGTATTGATATAAAATCCCTATAGCTTAATTCACTTCAGATGAAATTTTAGATTCAATATTATGCTTAAGAGGGTTTAAAAATATGCAGATAAATTAAGCATGCAATGAAAAGAGGATTATCCAACGATATTCTAACGCAATAATAGAAAAAAACGACAGAAAGAACACCATAATCCATGAATTGCGAGAGCATTTATTTAAAAATTGCCGTCAAACCGTTAACATCTAGAAAATTTCAACATTTCATTAATTAAGTGAATTTTTTTCCACTATAAAAAATAGTGAAAACAACCAACTATTAATTAAGTTAACTTAAAGCATAAAGGCTTTTGTTTCTCTTTGGTTTTCGTTTATTAGTAATGTTTTTTTTATTTTGCTTCCGTTACCGAAAGTAACGGAAGCTATGTGATCGTTCTGAAGAACAAAACATTATTACGTCTACGATTTCAAAAATTCCAAGACAGAAATCCGTTTCAGACAACAGGGAACATTTTTGGTTCCGTGTCTGTCTGTTGGTCGATCTGTCGTTCAATTTTTGCGAACCAACATATCTTAAAAACTACACGTCCAATTTTAATGAAATATGGGTGGTAGGTCATAATTAGCCCATTGTTGGTCCCATATAAATTTAACCTTCTGCGCCTATTTGTTTCTCATCCGCATGCGCACAAACATACATTTATTTACACCTATAGCTTCAAAAGTATACTTATCTGAGTTAAATCAAACTTTTATAGTTTATCGAAAGTAACCCGCAGATTAATTTGAACTGTCTGCGCTCTTTAACTTTTGCTAAATTGATACTTTAATTCGTGTAAAAAATCAAAACAATTTTGACAGATTAAAAAAAACAACGGGGGAAACAATTAAACCAATTAGACAATAATGGCTTGTAAAAGCGTAAAATCAATAAAGTACGTGGATAGGATGCGAGGAAGCTATGTGTCACACCTATTGGCAGTCTATTTTCATAAAATAAAATAACCCGCGTCCAAACATTACCTAGTGAAGCACATCTCAAAAATAGTAGAAAAAGAAAACTGAAGGATTGATTAATACCTTAATTAATCTCGAAAGAGGAGCTATTTTTCCTTTATAATCTAGGTAATTTGATCAGTTGCTATTATAATTTAGAAAACTTAAATTAATATGTACACACAATTTTTTCAATATTTACTATGTTTTAAAAATATTTACTATTACATGTGTTTATGTAGAATCAATCTCATAATTAATTATTGTTTAAAATAATTATAATTTGTAAGCATAAACATATTTAGTACAGCAGGAGGAACTCGTCGCAGACTGTTAAATACCATGTCATATAGCTTTAATTATTATGTATTAACCATAACCATAGTAAATACCTTTACTATAATAAACCAATCTAAATCTAAATCTAATTATGTTTTATCGTCAATAAAGTGCATGAGCTGGTTCATCATTCAGAGCTGGTTATGATATTAAATATATGGTATATTATTAATTTGTAAAGTTAAAATTCGTACGTGCAAGTTTGCAACGAGGCTTATTAAATTATTGCTAATACTAAAAGCACTAAAATTCCTTCTCGTACATGTTTCTTTAATTTTCATTTTAGGGTCATCAAAAAAGGCGTAGACGAAGAATTAGCACTGTAATAAGCTAATGCAGTTGCTAAGGGGGGGGGGGGGGGGGGTGATTGTACAGATATATTCTCTTATTTACCATTGGATAAAAAGTTGCGATAATGTTAAACCTTAAAAACAGAACTTAGATAATTTTAAGGTTTCGAAAGAAGAAGCACAAGTTAAAATACCTATTGACTATTGATATCTATAAATCTTTTATTCTACTTATAGAAATCTGTACATAGTTTACTACGAGAGATGGGTAGGCTTGGTTTACTAAAGAATAAAACTTTAATCATCTTAAGTCTGGTATTTGGAAAGGCGTCATTTTTTAATCGGCTTAACTTACCCCTGAGATCGATTTGTTGCTGGAGCATGTCTTCCATTTCATCGGACTCGGCTATATCGACAGGAAGCTCTCCATCGTGATTAACCGCAGCCACGCTGGCTCCCTTCTCCATCAAATACCTACACAACACAACAATAATAAATCAATTAACGACAGCTCAGACAATCTTATTAAAAAAATTAGCTTCACGATTGACTAGATAAATTTTAATAAAGCCTATTTAGGTCAACACCTAACACAATAACACCCGTTTAACATAAAATCACAATTCTTATGGAAACATTTACTGGCATAAGTAGGCACACTAAATTATTTATTGTATTTAATTCCTTCATCAATCCCTAATTTTTTAAACCTTTTTTTATTAAATGCATTTTATAGGCATACATTGGCATTCATTTCAAATTTCTAACTCAATTTCAGTCTTTCATAATTGCATGAACGTTTAGGTCACTTGGATTAGATTAATTATGAATTTAGGCTTTACTTGTAATTGGAAACGGGGGTTGGCTTGTCGGTACAATATATACTCTCCTCTGATCATTTAAAATTTGAGAGAAATGTAATTTAAAACAAAATTTATACAGGTCGATATATAGCTTAAGTTTTAATAAATTATTACAATAAAGACACAATATGAAAAATAAGAAAAATAATACTGCCAGATACAACTCGTACTAAACTTTAATCGTCGTAACTATTTTCGAAAAATATTTGTTTCACGTTAGTTCAGAGTTATTGGGAGTACAACCCCAAATTAGAGCTAAAATTAATGTTTTCATTTCACGAGTAATGATTTTCTGTTGAGCATACATGTTAATGTACGTCAAATGTAATCGAAATCGACCCAGTAGTTTAAGCTCCACATGCCTGCACAGACGACAGACAACAGAAATTTTTAAAAACCACTTTTTTGGACTCAGAGGACATCTAAAGTGGGAATTTTTATAGAAAAGGGCCCCCACTTTTTTTAATCTAATGAATCACAGCAAAAGTGTGATAATTCCTTTGTCCTAAAGCATATTGGACTGAATATCCCTTTGTCTTAATAGGTAGTTAGACTAAGGCAGGGGTGCCCAACCTACGGCCCGCGGGCCGATTTTATGTGGCCCGCCGTGTTGCCATAAAAACGAAGAATTTACAAGCATTCGGAGAATCTAAAATATATTAATTTCCTAATGTCGAACAGCCCAGCTGATTTTGCGCAGCAACATTGAAGAATGGGGAAAACAGAGATCTGTTGCCATTCTACAGCGCCTTGCCCAATGAAGATTTCAAAAACTTAAAAATGTTTGCTCGTACCATGTTCTCAGTGTTTGGCTCGACCTATGTTTGCGAACAAGCATTTTCAAAAATGAATTACATTAAATCAAAATTCCGGTCTTCCCTCACAGATGAACACTTGAAATAAATCGTTATTTGATTGGTACAAACAAGTTTGAGCCTAAGTGGAAAGACATTTTAAGTACAAGTGCAAAGCAGTTTCAACCATCTCACTGAAGCTAAGTTAGATACAAACTTGATTTTTTTTATTAATAACTTTGTAAAATGAACGACTAACTTTTTTGTAATTCATACTGTTATTGTTGTATTTTTATACTTGTGTGGTTAATCACAATAATTTTAATATATATTTGAGTGTTTTATTTTCTGCAAAGTAAAACTAGGCTAGTAACAGAAAAAAAACTTTATTAACATGGTGTTTCAGCTAAAACCAAAATGGAAAATTGACCTTCTAGGAAGCATAAAAACGTGTTTTATGAGGGTAAAAATTCTAAAATTTTCTGGGGGAGGACCCCCCCCCCCCCCCCGGTACACCACCGGCCCCCGGCCTGTTGTCCTCCCTTTGAATGTTAACAATGTGGCCCTTGATTAAAAAAGGTTGGGCACCCCTGGACTAAGGGATATAAACAAAAAGGGGGGCCTTTTCTATAAGAGTACCTCTAAAGTGTACATCCATCAAAATCTCAAAATCGAATTTTTACGCCATCACGATACTTTACTCTTTTTATATAATACGTTTATGTTATATAGTAAAAAGTACTAAAAATAGGGGGAAAATATGTATTATTTTCATTGGGTGTTTAGCTAAATAAATAATTCCTCATTAAGAATAATACGAGTATATAAACGATTATAAATTAATTTCATTTTAATTAGCCACCACACTCGTATAACTAACACTAACTATGAATAGCATTTTACATTTTTTTCCTCTAACTAATGCAGCCATTAAGTCACAAATCAAATAAATTTACGAGCACCATTAAATATACATACGATGAGAAGTATAATTTTTAAATAAAAACTTAAGAGGGTTGAAATATAATAGATTTATCTTTATTTCACAAGCTTAAGCCTCAAGGTACAAACATTTTCTTCTTGCGAACATATATTATTTTTTAAACGTCGGAAAGAACAAAAAAATCCATATTTTTTATGTCACAGAGGTTTGTAACAAATTGATTTTAACACAAATAAGATCCCACCCAGTGTATTCAATTAAAAAAGATGCAAATAAACTAACCTAAAACATCTATTAATAATAAAAAACAAAAAAAAACATGAGAAATAACAAAACAAAACTAAAAGACGAATATTTTTATGAACACAAAAACATCTATAACTTTCAATAAAAAATCAAACAAATAATATTTAAGAAGGAACTGTAAATTGCACCACTATCTCTTGAAACGAAGTAAGAAAAATAGTGTAAATTGCACCACTAAATGTCCCTTTGTCTAACTTAATGATAGCGGACTAATGGATTTTGTCACTTTTTGTTATATAAGTGTGATGTTCAGAAATCATGAAATTAATGATCGTGGAAATCCTCGAAAATTGTGTGTGTATTGTATTAGGAAATACTTTCCTATGACTAAATAGATATAGAAATATAATCGATTTAAATCTACCTACAGGTGTTTTTTTTTTTAAGAACGTGATAACGGTTAGAAAAAATTATTCATTACCAATAAAAAATCTTTTATCAATAAAGATGCTTTTTATCTCAGGAAGCTGACGTTATTCCCTTTCACCAACAAACATCAGGTTTCTTAACACAGCTGACGCATTGCAAAATATAAGACACATACACAAGATTAGATTGTTTTATTTATATTTATTCTTAGCTCAGGTTTTTTTCTAATGAACTGAGTAAAGAGAAAATACAATCCTGATAAATCAAATACGAGTAGAAAGGGATTTTCTATAAATTACACATTACGCATCAATGAGCAATAATCAATCCTGTTATCATTTTATTTGTATACAGTATTATTTATTTTAATCAATGCAGCTGATTTCTGAAGTATGTAAAAAGAAAAATAATAATAACGAAAATATTATCTTAAGAGTCAGTCAGATAAAAATGATACCAAAGGTAAGACTGACAAAAGAAATAAATAATATTAGGGGAATTACTAATATTATATATTATACAGTACGCCCACGGATGGAGTTGTCTATACGTGTAAATTTCAAAAAATTTCAATTTTTGAAGAAAATACACTCTTCATAAAATCACCTGCTTGATCTTAAATGAAGATTTATAGTATTAATTTTTGTTCAAAATGGACCCTGTTTACTTTTTTTGGAATTTACACGAATAGGCAACTCCATCCATGAACATAAGCAACATTCCCGTTTCAAGTCAGATTCCTCGTTCTCATTCCCCTCTCCTGGGATAAATCTGGTTCCTGATAAAATATCGAAAAACAAAAGGGTGAAGAGGTTCGATTCCCCACCGGGAAGGAGTTTAAATTTTGATATAATATTCAATAAGAATTACTTAAAAACTCAAAACAACCATCAAATGGAAAACACTGGACCAAGTAAATAATTTTTTATTTAAACTGAATCAATTCTTAGAATATGTATAAAACCTAGGACGGGACATGTAAAAACTATTACAGAAATAATAATAATTCTAGGGAAACCACTAACCAAGTTCCAGTAATAAAAATATTAAAAGCTGATAAATAGAATTTTACGAAAAAAGGAAATAGTTTTTAAAAGAAAAACAGTAACTCAAAAACTAATATTCTTGAAAAAAGTGTACTATGTATTTAGAATTGAAGTACTAATTAATAGCGATTACAATAATATAACACAAAAATAAACATGGGAATAATAAATGTAAAACACAAGCAATTACTATTACAAAGGAAAAAAATAAAATTACTATTAAGTGAAGATATACGAGTAAAAAAATATACTCGTTGCACTTATAAACTCATTACAGAGAACTTATTACTCTACATATAATAAGTACACACATGTACAGATATCAAACAATTACAGTAATGTAAAAGCGTTTCTTTAGTGTTATTAAAACAAAAAAAAATTATTAATAATTTGTTACTATAAAGTAATCATTTAAAAACTTGATTTGACATTTTATTCAAGATATTAGAAAAGCCTATAGCTATTGTACATTCAAAAATTATGTAAAAGTTACAATGAAGAAACGAATATCAGACCCGTGCTGTTAATTCATTGTCTCTTTCAATAAAAATAATTTATTCACCACATGACTTCAGACGTTGTCAGACGATATTGCAATAAGAACTTTCTTACTCTCCTCAAGGGCAAAATGAAAGGTTCAATTGACAGAGAAACATCCCTTAATGGTGTTTTTAACCTAATATGTATTTGTATTATATGTCTAAGGTTAAGGTTTTAATGATCTTGTCATAGATGTGTAAAGTGGAACCCATTAGCTCTTAATGCAGTTCTCGGTCAGAGCGAAAAAGCGTATATCTGCGAAGGTGGTTCAAATTAATCTGGAGCTACTTTCGAGGTAGCGGCCCAAATGTGGAACTAAAATTCATTTCTCGATTTCGACTCGGGTTTAATTTTTCTTAACATGTATGCCAAATTTCGTCCAAATCGGCACAGTAGTTTAGGCTCCACGCGTCTGCACAGACGAAAGACAGGCTTTTTTTTAAACTCATAGGGGATCTCAAAAGTTGTCAATCCATCAAAATCTCAAAATTGAATTTTCGCCGTCACAATAATTTATCTTTCTATGAGATAGAAAAAATATATGACAGATTAAAAGTATTAAAGAAAACGATGATTTAAGGTTATATATTATTACTCATTACTTTAACAGAAGGGCTACATATCCAGATTAAGGGAATTAATGCCTTGGTGTTGGTGGCTAATCATTGTTTATCAAGAAGAATACACTTAAGATCAAGATTATATGTATATATTATTGATTACACCTGTGATCAATGTAAAATTCGTTTAGGACAAATTCTGCAATTTTTCAACACAAGATAAACGATAAAGTATAAGATTGCCGATTGCCTAAGTTATATATTGAGTGTGATGGAAAGGATAAAATATTCACCCTCCAAACAGCACCAGCAAGCAGTTTGGAAAGAAAAAAAAAAAAACACTGCTTGAATCAAAACGAATACGAGTTTGGTACATTATGAAACAAGGTCAGGGATTCTGTCTGTCCGGGTGGAACTTGGCAGGAAAGGGGGGAAAAACCAGTGCAGTCTCTCTTCGGGACCGGATTTTTATGCTAAAAAATTCTCCAGAGTAAATGTAACCGTACAGAGGTATAAAAGAGAGAAAAAGAAATAATAATAATAAAAAAATGAAACGATGTGGAAACAGATGGAATCTTCTCGATGCAGAAGGGATAAGGTAAAAAGATAAATGGGAGTTTTCATGGTTTTGAAAGATATCAATATTCAATTACTTCAAAAGAGTACGATTACAGTTTTTTAGAACCTCATTTAACCAGTAGCGAAGTTTCCAAGAAATACTGCGAAAAAAATACCAAAATTGTAAAATAAAAGCTGTATAAGTATTTTCAAGAACATGTTTCAAATTATCGGTGGGATTTACAATCATCTCGTCGTTCTGTTCAAAAGAAGAAACAGCAAGTTTTTTAACAATGAAAAATATGAAATAAAAGTTTATTCAAATATTAAATAAACTAATTAAAACTAGAAAATGAACAAGCGGGAATATTTATAACGATAAGGGTTATTAAAACAAATTTGGTGGAGATAAAAATGCGGAATTGAATATTCGAATAAAAAGTATAGTTAAATGAAATATATAAAATTTAACATATTTTATACGAATTAATTTTTTTTGTGATGGAAGGGTTTTATTCAAAACGTATGAGCTGTTTCAAGTACTGCTGTGTTTATAACAAAAGACTAGGAAGATTCCATCGATTCCACTTATATCAAGATGGATTAAGGAAGTGTTGAGAAAATCCAGGGCATTTTCTTTTTTTACTTGATGGTTCATCTTCACTTGAAGTTCTTCTTACAGACAATGTCTATAAATCCAACAACAATCAACCATCTGATAAGAACCAGATAATATCACTTAAAGAAGAGACAAATATAACTGTGAATACTGTTCACATACACTCGTAAAATCAGAAGGGAAGGATCTTTAGAAAACATGTAACTAAAAACATAAGTGAAAGTACAATCAGTTCGCCAAACGGCGAGAGAAGAAATTAAGTACGCCAACATTTTAGTCTGATGAATTGTGCAAATCTTCAGGTCAGCTTTACTAAGATAAATTGTTTTTTCAATAGTAAATCTAGCTCTAACCCGTTTTCTTACTTTCTCATATAAAGAGTAAGTATTGTGATGATGCGAAAATTCAATTTCCAATTATAATGGATTTATACGGTTTGAGGTTCCTTGAGTCCAAAAAAAATGGTTTTTAACAAATGTTTGTTTGTCGTGTGCGCAAACCCGTGGAGCCTTAAACTACTGGGCCGAATTGCCGAAATTTGGCAGGCATTCATGTTCAGCAAAATCATACCCCGTGAAGAAATCGAGAAATGAATTTTAGCTCCAACACCCGGTATGAATTTTACCATACAAAAATGAAAACCGGGACAATCTAGCATCAGAGATATTGAATAAATCTTATATACACTATTAACTTATTAACCATTAAAAAGTAATAATAATGACGGACAGGTAAAATAATTAAAATCGGTTTCTGTGTCACCCTGGTAGAAAAAAAAGTAATCGATGCCAGTTCTTCTGATTTTTACTTTGTATAGTTAATAGTTTAAACATTTTTTAATAAAGGAGAAATTTGACGCACGGTACAGTTCAGGAAATTCCAAAGAAGCTTTGAGATATAAAATAAAAAAGTAAAACGGTATATTAGAGAGGTTAATTAACGTGCAAAAATATAAATAACCAAAGAAAACAAATTTAACAGCACTTTCTCTAAACTATACTCTAGGAATAAATTAAAAAAAACAAAAAAACATTGCATACACACTATTTTATTAGTTATAAATACACCATCCTTTTTTTTCTAGTCTCCCCTATTAAATTAGGTTTGCTGTTATTTTAACTCATTCCAAAAATAATCAGATAGATAGATTCAGTCAAATGATAATTTTAAATAAAATAAAATAAGCTCTTGATTGGAAAAAAAAGAAATTGTATAAGGATAAATTTGACCTCCGTCAAGGTCATGGTAAGTGTAAATGATTCGGAAAATCCAAGTTAATTTTACAACTGGATTAGTTCCATATAGTGCTGATTTTACGCTTAAAAAAGAGTATTAAATCAGAGATTACAATAATTAAATCAACATTGAAATTATAACTAGGTACCCATTGGACATTCTAAAAAAATAGTAGACTAAATTAAATCTAGTATGAATTAAAATGTTATTTATTTATCCTTTAAAAAGTGCTTATCGTGATTTTTTTCATCAAAATCTCGGAATCTACATTTTTTTTTCCGGAGAAAACAGCTTATACGGTTAAATTCGTAGTTAAATGGACTACATTTTAGAATATTTTCATCAAAATCATCGGGATGGTGTTCAATCATTGTTTTACTCACGCTAAATTATAGGAGAAAATATTCCATTCATGCACTTAAAATAAATTCATATATTCTTGCCCTAAAGAAAGTTTAGGAAATCCGATCCTGCATAAGACAGCGTTTAATAGTTGTTATATTAACAACCCAGTATGATACTTCGAGTTAAGGTTATAAGAACTAATTCACTAAGTTAAAACTATAGATAATATCTTTTTGCTTTATATGAGAAGCTATACTTTCACTAGTTAAATACTTTAGCTTAGTAATCTCTTAATACGGCAGCGGTGCATAGATCAAGGCATAAATAAAGAAATAAAGAAACTGAGGTTAGTTAGTTTTACAGGAGGATCATCTAAACAAATAAACTGAGTTAAGGAAGATAACGCAGGAATAAAGTTGAGTTTGTATGGCCAGTCCGTCAGCAGAGTTGTTTAGAAGAAGGAATGTCATTGCTATTATCTCCTTCAGGCAAGGATAGGCTAGTTATTATTAAAGGAGGCGGGCACGAGCCGACCAGGCGGCGACAGTTCATAGCCAACTACTAACAAAGTCTACTTCAGTAGCAGAATACTAAACACTAAACAACCTGCAGGGGACAAGGGCCTAGGACTCAAGAGATCGGCCAAGTGTTTGTCTCCACAGTTACTTTCTACATTAGGAAGCAATAAGCAGGCGGAGCATACAGAATTTTCCTCGTACATTCCTTCGTGGATAAGCAGAGGTGAAGGAGTTACCTTCCTCAGGTATGTAGGCAAGGAAGTCTATCTACTACACTAACACTTATCAGGAGTGTCTTTATAAAGAAACGTAAAACCGGTCGCAATGATAGCGGTTGGAGGATGGTTAATGGTAGGCGACCACCGGTCACAATTTTCTTAATGACTCGAATACGATGCCTTTATTCGTGCCTTGCACAAAGAAAAGGTTCACAAAAGAAAGCTAGGGTGGAAAAAATGTATTTTCTTTTTACTAAAGAAAAATAAGGTTACTTACTCAACTCAATATAACTTTATTTTGTTTCTGGTTGACAAAAAAAGTAATAAAAAAAACAAGCCACTCTAACAACAAAACGGGGGAAAAAAAACTAGATACTTTCGAGTAAGTTACCAAGAAAAAGACCACACCTTCGACACTGTGTCTTTCAAGTTAGGTTTCAGATAACGGTTTTTGTTTTCAAATTGGTAACAATTTTTTTATTTCCTTCATTTATATAAATTTAACTAATTATGTATTATCAACCAAAGCGTTACGGTAAGATCATTTATAATTTATCCTTACATCTACAGTTTTTCTAATTTTGACTTTATGAACACCTATTATGGAGCTTGTGCAACTGAGTTTTAAATTTGATTCTAACTAGGATAGAAATTCAATTAAAAAAAAAAATCCTTATTAACAGAATTAAATCTTTTGAGAGTCAGTAATCATCCAAAAATCCTTTTCAAAACGTAAGGCTGTCAAAACCAATTCATTTTTATTGACGAAATTCCTAAGCTAGTTTTTTAAAATCATACATGTAATGTATTATCGACCTCTAGATGTTGAAAGCGGAGATATTTTAAGGTACATAAGACATAGATTTTTCCAATGAATAACTCGTAACTATAGTAATAAAATACTAGTTAGAGACAGAAAGGAGATGACAGAAAAAGCAGAGACACATAACGGATTTTAAAAAAACCTGCCACCTTGCACTCGAGTCAAGCTTAGAGTTCTCTACACTTCAAAGACTAATCCTAACTTATGTTGACTCTGCTTCTAACATATAAATCTATAGATAACAGGTTTAACTTCATTTACAATCCAGGCCTATCTCAACGTGTTTCAGTGTTTCACTTAAACATCATTCAAAAGCTGTAGGAAAGACTCTCTACAATTTAAATAGAAAGAAACAATACAAACAGTAAAGTAACTAGAAGTCATTCAGATTATTTAATATTTGAAGAAACTTAATTTTAAATAACGTTAATCTTTTAAGGACAAAAAAAAAAAATCATTTTGAACAGGCTAACTCATAGGGAAAAAAATTTCAGTTATAATAAATGTTAAAAACAGAACGCTTTTATAACTAAACTAATTGGTGTAATACTACTGGTATTAATGCTCGTAACGTTGTGCATACAGAACCAGTAACTACAATCTTAGGGGCCCTGGGGCAAGTTTATTCTGGGGGCCCTTCGTGGTGTCGAGGGGATACCTCCCCCCTCCAGAAAAAGGGGGGTACGGGGGCTTCCCCCGAAAATTTTTTGAAAAATAACCCCCAAAAAAGTGTATTAATGCATTCTAGAGGTCAAATTTACCCACATCTCTAGTATTTTATTTTGCGCATGACCCAAAATCGAAAATGTCTAATTTAGCCTCTATAGCTAAATCCTCACCTACCTCCTGGTTAATTTAGTTAGGCTACTAGATAAATACATGTATAACTTATATAAACTAACTTACCCTAAACTAAACAGTTTAGGGAAAAAACTTATATTGAGTAAAGCGTCAGAGTTTTTTTGTCAGTTCACCGTGTAATAGTCCTCAATCACTTACTGGTGAACTACGTTTGTCATACGTTGCCACGGGGCCCCTGGCCCCTGGTGCGTGAAAATATTGAATATTTTTCTGTAAATGTCTAGGGGCCCCCTAGTTTCAAAAGAACCGTTTAATAATAGTCCATAATTATTCTCTCCTGAAACTAATTTTTTTGATAAAAGGCTTTTAAAATTCACATTATTTCGTTTTGCCCATTGAAATTCAAATTGGGCCGTAGGATCGGGGGCCCCCGGGGTCGGGGGCCCCGAGGCACTGCCCCGGTGGTAGTTACGGCCCTGTACAGAACGCGCGGATAAAATTGCATTTTGCTCGCTTATATGCCATATTTGTTTTCAATATGGTTACCAGAAATATTTATTGGGGAAAATCTTACATATTCCTAATCTACCTGAAAAGAGCTTTAATATTACATGTAATACCTATGCTATTTAAGCAAAAACTTTCTTAAGCACCCACTTTTCGGGCATGTTTGAAACTGTAAATTACATCATAATATCTCATATAATTTTTTTTTTTTTTTTTTTTATTATTTTTTTTTTTTTTGTAATTAAAAGCGTTCAACAGGTGGTTGTTCACTTTGTGTTTTTGATTTTCAACAAAATCAGATTTATTTTCATCAAAATCTCTAAAACTAGATTTTTCCCGGGAAAACGGATTATATCGTTAACTTTTTATTGATTATTCTTCAGTTTATCCCTTGATTTTTTAACAATTCTTCTTCTTATTGGCCTTCTTTTAGGCAGGGCAATCAGTATGAGCCAAGGAGAAGAGGCAACAGAAGAAGCCTAATGATGCTCAGGTATGGGCGAAAATTCGCACCAATTATATTGTTTTTTAAAAAAATAGATTTTTTTTTTTTTTTTAATAAGCATCCTTAAAAGCCCAATAAGAAGAAGAATTGTTAAATTTTTATTTAGATGTACTACATTTAAGAATTTTTTAATCAAAATAATCGGAATAAATAATTTTTTCACGTTAATTCAGTTTTTGGGGTACCGTCCCCAAATTTGGAGCTAATATTTCTGAACATGTAAGCCAAATTACGTCAAAAAACGGACCGGCAGTTTAGGCTCCATTAGGCACGACGACAGAAAAACTTTTTTAAAATCAACTTTTTTGGATTATCTCAAAACGTGTTAATCCATCAAAATTCCAAAATCGAATGTTTAAGAAAAATGCTTGCAAGATACAAATGAATCACCAAAATAAAATATAATTGAGTTGTCTCGAACAGACTTTCTACATATTTTACTTCCAAACTACAGCCACAAAGCTACATTAGTTGTTTTAATCAAAGTAAAAATAGTAAGAAACCATTTTAAACTATCTTTAAACTACGAAACATACAAAACAAAAACACGATATTTCCAGTTCTAACTAATTTCAAATCTCTTCAAAATACCTCGTACGTTAATTCTATAAATACGACAAGAAAATATACAAGTAGAACTAAAAATTGTCATGACATTTGTAGCTACAAATTATACTTTGAGGAATTATACAAAATTGACACGCGAATGAATGTTTTCATGGCCAAACGCCTAAAGAAACTAAAAGAAAAGAATAAAAAAATCGTAACAAGTCAATCAGGATAATCACTAAATGACTAAGAGAGTTTAAGAAAAAAATATATTAGTCATATATATATGACTTTAATACACTTCTTTATGCTTTTCTGAAATTAAAAAAAACTAAAAGATGTTAAAATACCTAGTGTGACTGTGTAGAAGACATAAATACAAAGAAAAAAAACTTCATGTATAGTTTGTAAAATTAATTAAGATGTAGGAAATTAGGCTTGACAACTAAAATAATAATCGCTGCGAAAAGGAAAAGATTATCCAATTAATTTTGTATAAAACGTAGGCAATACACAATGAACAGGAGTTGTTTTGTACATTTGAAAATATTTGCTATGAATTATCTGATGTCTTTGTGACAAAGAATTATATGAATAATGGTAGTCTGGCAAAAAAAGAAATATGTATTTGGAAGAAGAGAAATGTTATTACATTTAATAAAAAGGGTGAGTGACTGCACAATAATAGAAACGTACAAAAATAATAGTAACTCCATTGTAACACAATCAAATGTGTATAGAATAAAAAAGGTTGTTGCAATTGTGTCTGAAAAAAGAAATTTATAACTGCATTACAGATCTATAGCAAAAAGAAACTATAAGTACATATATCGAATCACAATTAGAATTTGCAATTAGGATTGAAAATATTGTTAGTTATATTCTTATAAAACTAATTTCTATCTTACATTAGCAATATAAAAGTATTATGGTTTAAGTTTGACACACAGGTATTGTATACTTTAATAATTATATATAAATAAAATATATACTACTTCATACTAGATAATATGAACATATCATAAATAGTTTCGACATTAGGAAATAAATAAACTATAACTGCTGCTTATACTTATATAAATATATATTTCTCTCTCTATATTACTCAATATATTTATATGCTAAAGAAAAATAATTCAAAATTAATAATAAGAATTAAGAAGACGCGCAAAGAGGATAATAAGGTTTTTAGTGATCTCACATCAGCTACATTAAATATAAGCAATATTTTTCTTCTAAAAATTGCATACTGTATTCAAATATTTATAATTATATTTGTCTACATTGGGGATTAAAACAATCACATGCCTATCGCTATTAAATTTACTGATATTAAACTTACTACTACCGCATACGATTGAAAAAGGTAAAACTAACATTGCAAAACATTAGTTTTAAGCAGGTTAAAAACTAATTTTATTAAACAATAAAATAATCAAAAGCCCGAGCATAGCTTTGACGCAGCTAATTAAAATACCTTTTTTCCTCACAACCAACAAAATATTGTTAAATGAAAGTTTGGAACTAAAAGTTAAAAGTGTACTACTGTAATTTCTAAAATAGAACTTTATATCTTGGACATTAATACAACCAACCAAAAAGAAAATGTAGCATTTTCCATAATGTAAAGAAAAAAAAAAATTCAGGCTTACATATGATTAAAATTTCTTAACCAAAATTCAGAAAAGGACTCTAAACAATAATTAAACTATCCACTTAAAGAAAAAAACTAATTTTTATAACAAGATGATAAGAACAGAACAAAATTTTCATGTCATCATTTATAATGACTACTTATTACTTTAATACAATGACTCTTTAAAATAAGACCTTGAAGGATCTTAAAAAATAGTGGGTGAACTTTCTTTAAAAATAAAGAAACAATTAAATATTTGCTTGTATGTAATAATTATTAAAGATAAATATTAAGTTTAAAATTAACGTATTTTTTCGCTTCGTTATCATACTTTTAATTTTAGTCGCCTATTGTTATTATTATTATTAGTTTAAATTGAATTCAACTAGTACTTCTATTTTCTTTTTCTTTTCTGGTAATATGGATTAGCCTTGTATAGATTATATAATAATACACATTAGTAAACTAGGCATCGCGTGGCTCTATAATTGAAGCGAGCGTATTGCAATGAAATACTGAATATTGAAATTTATTAATCATGATGAATGTCATAGTTGAAGATAAGTGGAAGAGGGTAGTGTAGGGAAGAGTGGGGGTACTCGGTACAAAGCTTTACTTCCTAAACAAACCTATACACTATATACGACTATAACAATCTTCACCACCCGCGGTAGCTTTTAAACAATTATTATAAATGTATCTCGTCACTACGCAAAGAATTTTGCTTATATTAAGTTAAAATTTTGCATACCTGTTTCAATTGTGCATTAGCTGGTGTATATGAAGTTTTATTAAAATCGTTACGTTAGAACTTAAGATATCGGTAAAAAGGTTGTTTTCTCTATTATAAACGTTTAGGTCCGCTTTAATAGTTTTAGCGATCTTTATTAAGTCATAGCGGTGTCGCTTAAATCGGTCAACTTTTACTCAAGTTATCGTCACACGCGTGAACGTTACTGACAGACAGACAGACAGACAGACAGACACGGAGCATATTTCGTTGAATGTAGGAAGCTCGCTACGCTTGCTTCAATTAATAAATGCACATAAAAACAAACTCTAAAAAAAAGTGTGTTGCGTCTGCGTCATACCGGTGTAGTAAATGATAGCAGAGAGCTGAAGAATTTAAAAAAAGATGGAATATAGTAATAAGAATAACTTAACTATTTTATTGTGTGGAATATTTTAGTGGTCCATTGATTCTTTTGTAAGTACGGTTATATTGAGTGTACATCAGAATAAATACGAATTAAGTACATTAGTATTTTTTGTAGGTGCTTTGTACAAAGTAAATAACAGACTTGAGTATACTGTGTCTTTGCAAGTGTGAACATACATTTCCTTACTTGATAGTGTACAGAATCAATGAATAAGCAAACGAAGCTTTTATTCGTGTTCACTATGAGACCGAGTGTTTGGGTAGGGTGTATACTTAAAACAAAAGAAAAAAAGATTTAAAAAAAAAAAAAAAAAAAAAAAAAAACGCGCGTAGGTTTTTCTTAATGGAAAGAACAGCTGATACTAATGTGAACAGAAATTAAACAAAGAAACGAATGTGCCGAGCATTAAAACAGATTGATACACCAAAGCAATAAAAATATACTAATTAAATTTCAGTCCTTTAGATTAAAAACCCTCGTAAAGTGGTTGATTACGTAGAATCTATTTAAAGCTTTAAAAATATATAAAAATGAAAAAGAAATAAGTTTTCCATAAGACATAGCATATTCAAATGAGATTACATACATAAGATTAATAGATAAATTTTATCTTACATGGTTATTTATAGACAACAATAAATTAGTTTAAACTACATTTAACACAAGGACTTGGACGGTGTACAACATTGATCGTAAGGAGGTCGGGCAAGACTTACAGCTGAGCCGACCATATGGGGAAAATTTTAAGTACATATTAATACAATCCGCAGTCCTTAAATTTTTTTTCACAGCATTTTATTTTTCTTTCTCATATAAGTAACACATAAAAGAGAAAGTATTGTGAAGGCGTAAAAATGAGATTTTGATGGATTTACACGTTTTGAGGTCTTGTATCTTCAAAAAAGGCGTTTTAAAAATATTATAAAAATCTATTTCTAAAAAACAGTTTCGACGATGTTGGTTTATAAAAAAAAAAAAAAAAAAAAAAAAAACTCCATTCAAATTTGAATCGAACCATTTCTGTAAGTCGTTTTCCCAGGAAAAATATAGTGGATTCCCAAAATATTGATAAAAATAAATCTAATCTAGCTTAATTAGGATATATAATTTTGATTTCACCCAGAGCCAATAAAATTATATAAGTAATAAACATACACATTTGGTTATAGCATTCGCCAATAATGTATTTAGTATAAGGTTATATAAAAGAATGTTGGTAGTAAAATAAGAAACAGAAATCTCAGTGTTTATTTTCTTTAAATGGCTAAACAAAATAAAACAAAAGTTTTGTAAAGATGGACATCTCACACAGAGAACTAAAGGAAAGAATATGCAATGTACAGCCGATAGAGACCTCTTGACAAATCTACCTACTTCACAACAATCAAACGCACTATCACTCTATACAACCAGATATATTCCAGAGCACTCCCTCAATAGAGGAGATGCTATTTATTTCTATCCACACATACAATAACACAAAAACTTCCTGCCCACGGTGCAATGCATGAGCTCCCAATCTCCCAAAAAAAGGAATTAAGGGCCTGTAATAACACTAAAACCAGTGCTTGTTAATAACGCATGGAATAACGACTTCCAAATACATAAAAACCCTATCAGTACAAAATTGTATCATTAATCTCGAAATTTATAGGGAAGTTTACCGAAGATTACAACTAACACGCAAAGAGCAGTAACTGTTTATTAAAACAACACACGAGTGAGATTTTAACAATAGTTGGAAAAGTGGTTGAAACCAATTTGTATTCAATATATATACATTTTGACAATAAACTGGTTAATTTTAATTTTACTATATAAATAAGTAGTTACTTCAAAATAAAATATATTTAAACATAATTTTTGTATTTATTCATATTAGTTTAATTTATAAAGATATGATATCTAAATCAATGAAAAGTTAAAAACCAGGAGTTCTTCTAAGGAAAGGCCAAGAGAGATGTAATCACTAAGGTTATTTTTCGGTGCTAAGAAAATGCCATGTGTAGTCTTAAAGCCATTTTGTAAATGTCAATGACACTCTATGGTCTCCAAAGTTTGAGCTCATAAAACCATAATGAAAATTAAATAAAAAAAGTTTGTACACTCAACATTAGAATAAATTATTTAAAAGTAGCAAAAGAGGCAAGGCAAATATTTTCGTCTAACAAGTCCTCCTTCGTCATCATAAAATATCATTAGTAAACATTCATAACTGTAACGAACACTAATAAATAATAATAATAATGCCTGTGGAAATAATAATACAACAGCCTGTGGACGGATTTGGCCTGCCAATGGGCTTATACAACAATTGATACGTGTCAGAAGATTTTATTTTATTTGTATTTAAAAGAAGCAATAGATATGTTTTCTTAAAAGATTTATTTCATTTGTTTATGTTCGAGGATCTTATAAAAAAAAAAAAAAAAAAAAAAGAATTAACCATTTTTTTTATTGTTTTTTTTTTGTTGAGGTAGTAGATATAGCTTTCTTTATATGACTAGTCTCATGTTTTGTTTACTTTTATGTAAAGGTTGTAGTTGTTAATCGGATTAGGGAGATAATCTCGGTTAAACCAAGGAGCTCTCCGATTGCTGTGGAGGGAGTCAGTTGTGGCCGGGTAGGCTGTGGAGCATCGTAAAGGCCCGTTTACACGGTGATAGTTCTGTCACGATAGAACTATCATGTCAGTTTACGTCATACAACTATCGCCGAGGTGTCCAGTTTACACGGTGAGAGTTAAAATACGTCAAAACTTGTTGTCGTGCACTCAATGTTACATCTATATAATACATTTTTGACTAGAATACGGAAATAAAGCATTAAATATATTATAATGTTAAATTATAATACACACACAGCCAAAAGAATATATTCATATTGTCGAAAAAAACAAAATCTGATATCTTATGTGAATTATGTGAAGCAATCTATCATATTTGGTGCCTTTAAATCTGTTATCAGTTGATAAAAAAGTATAAGCCAATCAGCGTCTAGTATCTAGCGTGGTAGTTCTTATATCATCCGCGTGAGTACTCTGACTGCTGTGATAGAACACTCAACTATCTCGTCAGACGAGATAGTGTGATGGCAAATAGTTCTATCGCGACAAAATCTATCACGTAGTCAACACGGTGATAGTCGATGCGATAGTTGCTGTCGTGACCGCAACTATCGTGCCAACTATCACCGTGTAAACGGGCCTTAAGAGACGTCTCGCACTTGCGGATCACTGACGTGAGGTTACGTAGTTGCTTGCTGCCTACGCCCGAAAGAGCGTCTCATCCTGGTTGTCGCTGAGAACTTGCCGCCGACACGGACGCTAAGCTAAGCCCTAGTTTTAAGTTTAATTTTAATATAACTTTGGACATTTCTATAACCATTAAAAATATATATATAAAAAAAAATAAATAAAGGAATAACATAGAATATAAGTATAAATCTCCATTCTATTTTTAAGTTAGTTTAAGGGCTTAGCGTCCGGAGGGATTCAAGCGTTCCTATAGTTAATAGAGGGAGCGCACCGGTGTTCGAGCGCGGAGTTCAAGACACCTAATTATTATTTTATTATTTCATTTAATTTTTTATAACAAAACGGGCTTACCCTGAAGCGGATTGTTGTGGGGCCCCTAACCATGCAGTTCCAGTCATATCTACTCATCTCACCCACTTCCGACTAGATTAATTTTTACCTTTTCACCGACCGACCCATCATTTCTACTCTAAAGTCACCTCCTTATAATTCTCTTAGTAGTTTATAATTGTAATTTATAATCTTAGTTATTACTAGGCATCGCGTGGCTCTATCATTGAAGCGAGCGTATAGTAATAAATATGTATTGAATATTGAAAAAATAGATTATCGTGAATCATGATAAGTTGATAGATAATGGGTCTGGTAGTAGTGCAGCGGCTAGTAGTAAGGGAACCACCCCGCATTCTTACTATTCCTCTAACCTCACATCTCTATTTCAATACTTATAATTTGTATCTCTTTACTACAAACAAACTACTGCATGTATCAAATTGAAATTTTGCATGCCTGTTTCAATTGTGTATCAAATGGTGTCTATGAAGTTTTATTAAAATCGTTACGTCAGAACGTAAGATATCGGTAAAAAGGTTGTTTTCTCTATTTTAAACGTTTAGGTCCGCTTTAATAGTTTTAGCGATCTTTATTAATTCATAGCGGTGTCGCTGTTGGTTTTAGTAAAAAATGTTATTTGAAAAAAATGTTCGTCTCATCGAATAGATGATGATAAAATTTTTTCCTGTCCTGAAATTCCAATTTTAAATTTGAAGCTCACGTTTACGCGAGCGTTGCGCGCGAACTCTTGAACGAATCACGCTGTCCAACGAACTTAGCCTGAGTATTAGTAAGAGGAACATGTATACCAAATTTCAACTAAATCGGTCAACTTTTACTCAAGTTATCGTCACACGCGTAAACGTTACTGACAGACAGACAGACAGACAGACAGACAGACAGACAGACAGACAGACAGACAGACACGGAGCATATTTCGTTGAATGTAGGAAGCTCGCTACGCTCGCTTCAATTATTTATTTTCTTAGTAGGTCTCTTTTTTATTTAAGTATATTTTGAAATTTGAGGGCATATTTATTTGTAATTTTATTTTATTTTTATAAAGGCCTTAACCGTATAATTTTATTTATGATTTAAATCAGGGGATATATTATTTTATTAATTTTATCATTTCACTAATATTCTTTTGCCTCATTATTATATTGAATTATTATTTAATATTTACTTAGACGTTGTTTGTTTTCTTTTATGCATACACATATTGTGTGTTTAAGATTTACTTCTAAGTTGTTTTACTTTATTTTATTTTTATTATTATAATTAGTAATATTATTTTATGATGATGGAGATTACCCAGATAAAATTGTAACGGGTAGGATTCTCTTAATCTGTAATCGCCTTACTTTCTGAGACTCCTTGATATGGAATTTATTTATATTTATATTTTCTTTTTTTAAGATTAACCAAATTATATGAGTTTTCATGTTTAATTTAATTTTCTTTTTGTTATGGTTAATTCCTTTTTTTTAAACTTCACACCCCACTCCCTTACTGACCTAGCTGGCAAAACTCACTGTAACACAATATTTAGGGAATGAAAAGGGGTCGGCGTGACGCTTAATCAGCCGTAAACTAAACACCATAAATTGGGATACTGTAACCGGATAGACGCTACTTTACTTAGTTAAGTGGCTTAAAGTGTACCTATACTCGCTTATAATACAATGCGACACTAGGTGAACACCGAACTTGGGTCACCTCGCCGAAGTCGGGAATCGAACCCGGAACCTCCTGCGTGACAAGCACACCGTACTATTATTTTAATCTTAACCATCCCCAAAATATCTTACAATTTTATAAGTTGACACGCATGTCCTTAGTCGGTTTTAATCTTAAATGTATGACAAAGATATTTGTTTCAACTGAGATTTTTTATGTATACCTATTTATAATGAATACAACTCTCATTGACAAATAGAAAAATAAATCATTTTATTGAAATACCATTATTTATAACTGGTTCACAATAATTGGTAAAAATTCCAAAAAAATGTATTCCCAACTATCTCACGTTAATTCGAGGAGACAGCTACTTCACTTAGATGCGAGTCAATGCCTAAAATGAACGAAATTTTAGTTAATAATTGCCATTTTTAAAGGAAAAGAAGTAGTAATATAAAGGCGAAAAGGTCAATGAACGAATCAACAAGTTCATGAGAAGAATGACATCAGTTAGAGGATATTTTCTTTGGTAAAGAGAAGGTGGGTGGGTTATGACGTAGTCAAGGGAGATCTTAACAACTTGCAATTTGCGGTGGCTCCTCCACGAATAAAAAAACGAGTAATATACCGTTCAAGCTGGAAGGTATACATATATATTCGTACCAACATTTAAAAACGTCGCCACTTAAAATTATACAATGAATACCGCTCAGGTCTTCCTAATAATAGACAATTCTTTCTTATTGTAACTAGGTAGCTCACTGAAACCTATAAACTGGTAAACATAAATTATGTTTCTAAAGAAAGATAAGAATAATAAATAAAAAACTAATAAAATATCTAATTTGTACAAGAAAAATGGCAACGATTTATGTAAAGAAAAGTTCTTATGTAAAATAGGAGATAATTTATAATCTTTAAATAAATAAAAAGTTGATAGCTATCATTGAAAATTTAAATACATAATGATCTTTATTTTCTCTCTCATGCCAGTTTAGAAAGAAAAGTAATGGTTAAGATAATTTATTGTTCCAGGACGCTCTACCTAGTTTCTACAGCAAAAGTTAGTTTCTCTAAATTTATATTACGTTTATTTATTCGTTAGAATAATTATTTATGTGAGGTAGAAAATTTAAATTTAATTTAAAAGAAGAAATAGTTTTACTATTAAAAGTAGCAGTCATTAAATAAGTAAATAACTATCTGAGATTTGATTAAACGTTTAGTGATAATATTTCTGTTTAAGGTAATAGTAATAGCTCCATCGACACTTCTTTTGAAGCAGGAGCCTCCCTACTTAAGGGGTTAGTTAAAAAAAAAAAAAAAAAAAACATTCTTGAAATGGAAATTTTTTAATTTAAGTGCATAGTAGTAGCTTTTCTCCAACTTCGCCTTTCCATAGCCGTCCTTCTCCATAGCTTTCCCATTCTCTCGACAAACTCATCTGTCCATCTTCTAGCTGGCCTTCCTTTACTTCTCATACTCCCATATGGTGTCCATTCCCCATCCAATCGCCCTTGCCCATCTATCGGGATTCATTCTATAAACATGACCTGCACATTTCCATTTTAAACTATGGCACTGTATCACCAGGCTCTTAGTTCCACTACTAGTGATAATTCTTCTATTCCTCATTCTTTCCCTCCTGCTTATTCCATGCATTGATCTTAACATCTGACACTGAGCTGAAACTAATCTCCGGTCCATGATTTGAGTCAGAGACCATGTCTGACATCAATATAAGATATTCGGGAAAACGCAGCTCTGTAAAGCCTTATTTTTTATATTTGCGGAGATCTTTCCCTTGAAAATTTTCTTTAATGCCTAAAACTTCCTCCATCCGAGCCTTATTCTCCTATTTACTTCACAATTCAGTGTGTCCTGGAAAGCAACCAACTGACCAAGGTAGATATATATTCTTCCACATTCTCTATTAAACATGTTCCTTTACCTTCCTCCACTTCTATCGGGTTCATGTTGATATTGGGCATAATCTTTGTTTTTGTGCGTACTTCTTACAAACACCATTAAGTGTATTATCATCCTCTTCATTCCAGCTTCCTCATATGAAAAGAGTAAAATATCGTCTGCGAACCGTAAGTTGTTTATCTTTCTGCCGCTTATATTAATTCCTTGTTCCAGCACTTTGGTACAATTTTCTCCTTCATGATCCTATTAAACAATGAATGAAATGGCTCTATTAGAGTCTCTACACCGTGGATAACTAGTTCGTTGCACATGTTGTCCTTACCAGGAGCTTTCTTACTTTTCAATCTCTTAACAGCTATTTTTATTTCTTCTTTCATTATCCCCGGTTCAACCATGTTTGAGTCAGCTGCCTCCACTGTTATACTCTTCCTGTCACTGCAGTAGATCCTCTTGTAATACTCTGTAGCTTCCTCCAAAATTTTTCCCTGTCTGTAACCGTTCCTTTTTCCGTCTTCATTTTGTGCATCCAGTTCTTTTTTATCTCAGACATCTCTCTTAAAGTCATTTTGGTTGCTCCTCTCACCTCCATATTTCTTTCGATGGTCTCCTCCTCGTACTTGGTGATATCCTGCTTTATTATTTTTCTTACTTCTTTTCTTATAGCAGAATGCATAATTTTCTCATCCTCACTTTCATTAACTTTCCCATTTAACCTTTCTCTTTCTTCAATCATTGCAACTGTTTCCTCTAAGAGTTTCTTACTTCTCTTATGTTCTCTTTTTCCTTTACTTTCCTCGTTTTCCCTAGTTAATGCTTCCTTAATACTATACTTAAAATTGTATTGTAGATATCTTCTAGCTTCCCATAGAGTTCCACTTTACGATTTTCAAAAGCACTATATAAAGTTGTTGATATTGGCCGCAATCACTTTTAATGTTATAGCTTTTACAATTTATTTTCTCCTTGCAAAAGAACTTCCGGTGATCCAGCGCTATCTTTGCAACAATCATTCGGTGGTCTGAGCTATATTTTAGATTATTATCTACCTCCACACTCTCAAATAATCTTGAGCCCTGTGCCAATATGAAGTCATTTCGCTCTTATTCCCAAGTGGGGAACACCATGTCCACTTCTCTTCTAGACTTCCGGCAAAGTAAGAATTAATTATTTTATAATTTTTGCTACACATAAAGTTTAAGAGCATTTCACCTCTGTCATCACGCTTGCTGACACCATGCGGACTGCGGACCAAATACATCTTCTATACCTCTTCTGACACCTACTCTAGCGTTCATATCACCCATTATTATAATAGTAGAATACTTCATTCCTTCCAATTCATCGTCAAACCGGTTTAAAGTTGCTCTAATTCACTCTCAGATGAGTTTCTGGTTTTTTCGGCTATGATTTTTCTGAACGTATGCCAAATTTCGTCAAAATCGGCCCAGTAGTTTAGGCTCCACACATTTGCACAGACGACAGAAAGAAATTTTTTAAAAACCACTTTTTTGGACTCAGGAGACGGACCCTCAAAACGTGTTAGTCCATTAAAATGTCAAAATCGAATTTTCGCGCCATCACAATACTTTCTCTTTATATGAGAAAGTAAAAAATCTACTACATTACCCTTAAGATTGGATTTGATTTTTTTATTTTTAGCCTTAAATTCAATTACTCTCTAAAATATAATTGACTTCCCATTTAGTCGTTTTATGCAAATGCTTCAACATATAACAGAATTAAGCGCAGATGTCAATTGAAATATGCATTCCGTGGTTTAGGATTTGATAATCTGAACTTTAGCAGGGTTCCTTATCAGAAATATCCTCCGTCAAAACATGTTTGATAAAATTTAAACTTATCTACTTGAAGTGTTAAGAAACTTATTCATTCAGTAACAGTAATAAAAAAGAACAAAGAAAAGCAAAGAATCGATAGGCTCCAGATTTATTAAACCTCAAAGTCAATGTAAAGAAAACCAGGAAGTAATAAAACTTGTTTAATCTAAATTTTATAAATCAAGCGCACGCATAATATTGTTAAGCTACTTTGAAACAACGAACGATTTAACTTCCTGTTAGAACTGAGAGGAAAACTTCAATTAAACCTTTTAACAGAAAAAGCTCTATTTTACATCAAGATGTTAAAAAAGAATACTGCAGCATTGTATAACGCCAAGTTATGATAACCAGCAGGGGATTTGATAATAAAGAGATTTTAACTTTCTAGCTAGTTTATATGGCAATACATTAGTTAGAATATAATTAACCCTTCTGTCACGTCTGTAATTAAAGACCACAAACTAAGACCCTGCAGAGAAAATTATGGAAGTTCATTTAAAGCACAAAAACATGATACATGAGCATTATTAAGAACAAATATGTCCGACGTGTAAACTTTAAGCGTTAAAACGAAATTGCAAGTAAAGTACCCTATGTATACAAAAAAAGCAGGTATGTAAATTAACAGACAAAACTGTATTCCATTACTCCATTAATAATCGCCATTGATTAATTGCTATTAGAATGCAAATAAATGTCAAAATTATATTTATTTTTTCAAAATAATGATAATAAATTACTCGATTAGAAGGAACAAATTGAGAGTTTTCTAAAATTGTTGTTAAAATATATCATTAATAAATTAATAAAAAACTGAAAGAGGGAATTTAATCAAATGAAACATTTCTTCACATACCGCACACCATATTCAACATTTTACGTTAAGACAATCTAGAAAGTAATTTAACATCCAGAAATGATTTGACATCGTACATCAGACGTCAGAAACTGAGTATCAAGCTAAGTAGCATTAAGGTCCCTTATTTTCAGTTATTCAAGATCATTCGAATTTTCAATCTTACTGATATTTTATTTGTTAAGAAGAATAGAATAAAAATGTTACAGAAGAGTAAATGTTCCAATTTATAAATCAAAGGGAGAAATTGGACAAGTATACAAAGCTGGAAAGAACTAAAACAAGAGAAAAACATAACCACTTAAACCTCTGTTAAACAGACGGCCTTTTCAATGTACACAATGTAGGTGCGTAAAATATTTTTAGTTGTAAAGGGGGGAAAAAGGGAAAAAGAACTGAGTAAGCAAATGTCCGAGTTTTTCTCGTACTATTTAAAAATACTCTAACTTGGTTTGAGAGCTGCCAAGTCTAATTTCATTTCGAGGCGCCCGCCCTGTCCGTAGCCAACACATACTTCTTAAAAACAATCGCAAGACTCCGACAAACCCACGTAAAATCTCATACAGAAATTCCCGACTCGAAGAGAAAAATGACGTAGAAAATATTTAGACCTTACGTCCGCTATTAAAAAAGAATATGAGGGAAAATGTCATTTTGTTCAAGATATTCTAGATCTATAACTAAAATTGATGTATGAATTTGATGGTTGTTATGTGCATTTTTTAACCAAATTAATTTTTAATCGAATACGATTGAAAGTACAAGGCCCTAAACTTCTGTTAATTTGACAAATAAAACTTTTTTTAAAGTTATTTATACGAAGGAAGTTAAGAATGGTATACATAAAAGATTTCGAATATATTAATTAAAAAAGAACAAACTTTGAAATATACTTCTTACCCAACTCAACTGGGCATATGAATTCACTATAATAATTACTATAGTTCCAAATAATATATTTAGGACATTAAATTAACGAATAAAGAAAAACGCTAGAAGTTAGTTGAGCTTTTAGGAGCATACTGACAAATAATAAAATCTAATCATTTTGGGCCAAACTAAAATAATTAAATTATTAAACATTATTATTTTTACCACTATAATTGATCTTGAAATATTTTGGCAATCATAATTAAAAATTATAATTTGCACTCGAACAATTACAAGCATAACACTTACGAGTTTAAAGTGTCATCGTAATTTAATTTCAGTGGTATAATATGAATATGAGGTGTAGCATAAGAGGTACTTCTTTAGATTGTTACTCCCCTACGTTTTTTCAAAGGTATGTTTAGTCCAATGTACTTTGGGACAAAGGAATATCACACATGTGTTTTTATAAGGGGAGTAACAGTGTAAAGAAGAACATTCCGTATACCTTCTTTGGATTGTTACTCCCTTCTGTTTTTTTAAAAAGGGGAGTAACAATCTAAAGAAGTGCCGCATAAAGCCAATTAGGGTTAATTGTGCCGGATTCAACTTTTTGGAAGTCCCAAGTGTTAACGGGAATCTTAAGAAATCGTTTTCTTATCTGATATTCTGGCCATTCTTTGGCTCAAACTCGCGTAACTAGCATATTATGTGTTTAATTGTAAGCATTACAATCCTCCAAGTATAGCCATTTATCTAACTCAAAATATTTGACAATAAAAAGGAAAATAAACTTGTTATAAGGAAAAGTAATCTAATAAAAGTAATAAATGTTTAAAGACAAACGAAAATTCTAGTCATTTATATAATCGAGTAGTGTCCCAACGGCGACGACTCACCTCGATGATTTGTTATTGCTAAGCTAAGGCAACCACATTAATTTCAATAAAAACATGTTTATTTTGATTTGTTGGTCTTCAAATAGATATATGTAATAACTTATCTAAATTAATTGACTTAATTTTACTTTCTTTTCTAAATATAAAATTAAGCTCGTTGCCACGGGCTTAACTCGTTCGATTATAATCCAAGGAAAAATACAAGGATAATATAAAAATTAAAAAAAAAATTATGGCACAGAATATATATAATTTTTCTATGTTCACACACTTAGAATGTCTAAAAGACCATTTCTGCTTTAAGAAACAGTATTATTATTCTACATTATTATTATTATTCTGCATTAATATTATAAAAATACTTAAAGCTGTGATAGCGAAGGGAGTAGCATATAACATTGTTAAAATTATAAGGGTAGAAACAATTTTCTAAGTAAGAAATATGTTGTATGCGAATGGAGACTCACTTTGCGATGGAGATGAAGCCGCAGGAAGCGGTGGCGTGGAGGGGGGTCCAGCCCTCGTTGTCTCCTTTGTTTACGTCTGCACCGTGTTCCACCAGGAACTCCACCATTTCCAGGTTGTCGTCTATACATGCCTATAAACATAAACATAATTCAATAAGAAAAGGAAACAAGAATGAAAAACTAGAATAAAATGAAAATTAGAAGGAAAGGAGGAGAAGAGAAAATGATGTTATTGAAAAAATCTTCTTAAAAAATAAAATATATAGTATCACGTATCACATATACCTATTGCCACGCTACTGCGACAATTTTCTTCTTTTAATATTTTTGTATGTGTTTTGTTAACTTTTAATGATAAGACCAATTGGTCAAAAAGAATTTACTTGTAAAAGGATTTATAAATAATACAAAAATATGCAGGGTGTCCGAAAAGTCTGGAAGCGATTGAATATCTCGAGGAATACACTTAGGATTGTGAAAGGAAACAACATATTTGATATTTTTGAAAAAGCTATTAAATATTGCCAAAATTGACCCCAACCCTACGCTCTGGGTAGGGATCAAGGAAATTTTACAATCTTAATTTGAAACCCTCCATTTTTGATTACAGATTTACTAAAAAAAAAAATTAAAAAAATCTACTTAATTTTGCGATATCAGCGATAATTTTTTGGGCAAAGTAAGCTGGGAATGTTATTTATTGGTACTGTATATTGACTGTAATTTTAACACATTTGGCTTTGTGTCACTCTATCAACCGTGTTTGTGAAAGGGGTAAATTCGAATTCGGTCACCTGGCATGTATTTATGAGGGCGTAATAACACTTGGGCCCTTATAGAGTTCGACAAGAATTACGAGGATGTAATGGTCCAGTGGTTGGCATAATGATAACAGCTCAGTTCCTGACGAGCACTGCCCCTTTAGTAATGCAGTCATAAAACAAGAATACAACCGAATTGAGAACGATTTTTCTTAAATAAAAATGGTTAGTCTACAGGAATTCCTTTTTTAAAACAGTGTTGAATTTGGAGTTAGCTCTCATCCTTATAGAATAGCTCAGAATAACTTTTTTTCAAATTATAAATTGGCGTAAAAAATATAAAAAGAGAAACAACGTTGTTATTTTAGGGTCTAACATAAATAAAATAAAAAACTTATGGCACGGTAAGCGTAACCATGATAAATTTGTCGTCAAAGCTTTGCATGTTCCCGGTTTAAGTTTACAGTCCGCTTGCCTAGGGCTTTAGGAACTCGGTGTTAGTGAAGCTAAGCCGTCTGTAAAGTTACTATAAATCGCTGCAGGATAAAGGGGGCAATGCTCATCCCCCATTCTGCCTAGACCGTAATATTAAGGGTCTCGGATAGAGGGGTCGCAACCCTTCCCATGAATAAGGGGAATATTTTTTAACCCGCCCCTGCATAGTAAATATCTCCCTTTCATCGCTCTTCCCCATTCCTATTATCTTCCAGGCCTTTCCTACTCTCGTAAAATATGGGTATAATGTGCTCTTTACAAAAAAACTGCGTTCTACTAAGACTAGATGGGGGGGGGGGGATTCTAAAAGAGTTTATTTTCTGACTCACAGCAAACTATAAAACGTGAACTTTCTTCGCCTTACAACTATATCAAGTAATATTATCCAATTATGGTCTTTTCGATGTATTTATATGGTTGTAGTCCGGTTCAGTGGAAAAAAATACTTGATCAGAAGTTTGTTTATGTGTTTTGAGAATATCAGACCCATAGGATAGTTCAAAGTAAGCTTTTTAGCATTTTAAAAAACACCATCAATAGGGTAATAATCAATCACTTAAACTATACAGTGTGGCTTACGGACCCTCGCTGTGAGCTGACTAGCACACACTTGACCTGTTTATTAAAAAAATCAATCAATAAAATTTCACATACAAACCAAAAACGTTTAGAATTAATTTATCAGTTAAAATACTTGTAATTTACTTCCTCTCTTCAAAGAAATATATTTCTTTCAATAACAACACAATATTAGAAAACGCTATCTAATCTTATTTTATGGAATAATGTTATAGTTCATTGCCTTAACTATTTTTAAATGTGCGAGTAATTACTGAACATCAAATAATGTCGGGTAAAGTCCGCTTTATTACATTTTATTGTTCAAATTTTATAATTTTAAGTATATTACTTTTGATGGATTTTTATTGGAAAAATTACTTTATAAAAAATTAATATATACCAAATAGAAGCAACTGTTTAATACAGTCTCTTTTTGACCACTTAATGAGTGATCATATTATGTGAACAATGACCGATAAGAACACGTGTACTCATTTATATATATAAATATATACCTACATTTATTTTTGGTGTATTGGGTTGTTAATGTATTAATACGCATTTTTACCTTGATGGTATTTTTATCTTAATAAACGTGTATAATTTGTTTCGGTTTTTTCTTTTTACTACTGTCAGAAATAATTGTTGAAATTTGTCTTTCGGTTTGTACTCAACCAAAAATAATTTATTTTGCTCGGACAACTCTTCTTTGCCAACCCTCTGATTTGTCACGTTGAATAGATTGCTGAAAGGAATCTTATATAATTTACGAAGCTACATGAGATTTTTCGTCAATTCTAATAGAATTTTTATGCGTGACTGAACATGCGTAAGAAAGAGATACATGTCAAATTAGTTGTAGAAATGTGTTTGTTTCTACATGTTAACTTAATAATAATTCTTACATAGCTCTGATAAAAAACTCCATTAGATGACTTTTATAGCTAACTACCACATTAGTTATGAATAAATTAGAATGATGAATGGCATATAAATTTATATATTTCGGAAGAGACAAAAGACAACATATTAGACTGTGAATCTCAAAGTTCGAACCCCTATGCAGCATGGGCCTGTGGCAGTTACTCATAATGTGAGTCATAAGCCGCTGAGAATGATCCCGGCAATGGGGTCGGAATGCCGGGATTCACACAAATCTTTTCTAGATCTTAATATCTCCGGGAGATCTAGATTTATAATAGACTTAAAATTGATAATAATAATTCTAATTTGTATAATGATTACTCTGATAATTAGGTGTCAAAGTATCCAGTCCAGTAGAGTTGTTTGTTAAAATTATAATAACGCGATCTCCTTCTCCTTTGGATAGTCCTTATAGTATATTTAATAGGCGCTTGACGAGAAAGCCTACACTATAAAATAAAATACATTTTTTGCATATATACATTATGCATATTTATTCTTGAATTGTAATAATTATTATTTCTGGACAACTAAAACTATTTTTTACTTTCTTAAAAAAGAGAAATATAGATTGCGCAAACATTATATTTTAATAGATTTAGAATTTTTAAGTTCCCAGTAATTTCCAAAAATTTGGGATTTTATTAATAAATGCAGTGCCTCATCTTTGAAGATGCGTGGAGCCTAAAATACTTAACCAATTTCAATGAAATTTAAAGACGAATAGAGAATTTGAGAAAGTGAATGCCAACCCAAACACAAAACAAACAACTTCTTGCATACGAGTCTGCAAGACAGTGAGACATTTTCATGTAACGCTTTTTGGTGTCGTTTTTGGGTAACGCTTTTTAGTGTCGTTTTCTTGGTAACGCTTTTTGGTGTCGTTTTTCGGTAACTCTTTTCGAGTTTATGAAGTAAAGACATGAAAATGTCAAAAAATTCGAGCGTGCAGATTCTTGCGTTTGTAAATTAGGAATTAAATCGAACATATGTTGTGCACGAAGAAAGAAATAACTTTTCTTCTCTTCTAGTTTATTAGGAAGTAATCTTTTAATCTTTTATTTTTATAATAAATGCAAAAAATTATAACAAAATAAAAAATAATAAAGTAAAAATAAATTTTATGTATGTAAGTTTATTAGGATTAAAATTGTAAGGGTTGTAGCGTTTGTCCGGTGCAAATCGGAGCAGTAGAACAGAAGTTATACTTGGTGGGGGGGGGCGCTGGGGCGCGCGAGCAACTGCTGGATGCTGGATCGGTAGCAAGCGCGAGAAGCGAAGAGATCGAGACCTGGGGCAGGTAGCCGATCGGGAGGGGAGGGGTGGATAGGCTCTACCGAGCGCGGTAGGGGGAGGCTCTATTATACTGAATGCGGGCAAACTTGATTGCCTACCTCCTATATCCTCCTAACTCCCTATTACACGTGTAACGCTTTTTGGTCCAGATTTTTAGTAACGCTTTTCGAGTTTATATAGCATAGCCAAGACATGAAAATGTCGAAAAATAGACAAAACTGGACATATTTTCTCAGTATATACGGTTGACATAGTCTCTTTCTAGAACTAGTCTAAAACTTTCAATAAAGAGGGTGTTATATTTACGGAAAAAGTTTACTATTGTTATTAGCTAAAATTGCTAAATTAACAGTTAAAAGGATATTTCTGGATTACGCTTCTAGGTTTGCATGATCTGATTATGTGAGCATCTAATATTTAGTAAAATTAAATCGTTCCAGTAGTCCAAGCTTCTCGACGTTACACACATGCTCCTTCAGTGCAGACTATAGTTACAAAGACTATAAAATTAATGTTTTTTGGACTCTAAAATCCACTAAACCTAAAGGACGTGGAAAACCGCACCAATCTCCCAACAAATTTATACTTGATATCTATATATTATATACATTACAATATTCATATTTTGGAAAAACACAATCTAAATCAATAAATTAATTCAACAATTTATAAGGGTCAAGACAGTTTAGTTATTTATCACTAAACAAAAAAACGTAATTAAATTAATATAATAAAGCGCCAATAAATTGATTGTTCACGAAACCTTCTGAGAAATAATAACAGGAAATAAGCGGTGCACACCTATTAAAGCACGTAAAGGTCAAATGCACCAGCGAAAAGTGTTAGCAAATATACTTGACGTGTTTAAATTATTTAAATAAATTAAAATATTAAGAGTTGTAAAAATCAAAATAAAATTATCATGACAAGGTTTATAAACAACAAAACTAATAAGTATCAGATTATGATCTTTAAAATAAATTTAAAAGAAAAAAAAAAAACAGTTATAATAAATTATAAATACATAGAGTATTTAAGTATTTTCCTATTATAATTTTGAGAAAACATTAAAAATACGTTAGTTGTTATTTAAAGTAACAATATTCACTAGTAAAAAAGATAGCAAGTCCATCAATTATCAATTTTCTACAGTTAATTTAATAATCTATATAATTTATATATAGATATATTTATAAAATATTAATTCTTGTGAAGTTGCACCACTTGATTAATTCGAGGCCGGTTGTATCGTCCCACGTAAAATTTGACGCGCTTTAGCTACTTCCGAAAGTTGAACTATCCTTCTTAGCTACGTATTGAATGGCTCGGGTACTTGGAGAAGTCTCATTTACTCGGCCCACGCGGTGTTCTCACTTGACGTAATGATATTCACACGTTAACAATAACCATATACAATTTTCGTCCTTTTGGCAGGTCCACAATATCTTTGTAGTTATAAATTTTTGTGCCTTATCATTCGCGGATTGTTCATAAAAATTTTACTTTTCTTATAGTAGCTATTGAAATGTTTATGAGAAAACTTTTTTCCTTTTTTCAAAACTGAGGCAAGTGGCGAAGCGCTAGGGAAGTATTATCGAGTTTGACGAACAAAAATCGATAATGTGGCATAAACAACATAGTAAAAATAAGTAATAATAAAAAAATCAATATTTGGCCAAGTGTAAAATTAAACATAAACAATGATTTAAACAATGCAAGTTTTACAAATAACTTTCCAGAGTTTCATAAACATTAAACGTATGCTTAATTTTTTGCAATAAAATTATAAATTGACTGCCAATTAGTGTGGCACTAATAGGCTTCCTCGCTTCCTATTATTGGACAAATGGTCACAAGGAATTGAAAGGTGTTATGGTTAGACCTGTTTCTATTCTTAGTGGGGATCTCACTTATTTTTATATCTAATATAAAATGCGCGGATACGGTTAAATTTAATATGGGACCATTTGTGGTACTTTTAATAAACCAATAAAATGTCTTCAAAATCGCACGTGTATTTTTGAAAAGAAGAAAATAATTAAACAAAATATTTTGGTAATTAAACTAAGTTGTTAGTAAAAATAAGTACTTAGTGACAAAAAAATATGATAATTTTATGGAGAGTAAAAATATGCGCAATCACAAACGTATTCTCTCTCTTACGTACGAAATACACACTTAACAAGTAGTATTTAGTTACAACTCTGGGCTTAAGTAATCTACTTCTATCCTTATCTGAAAAACTTAATAATTATACTTGGATCACCATCACAAGCACACAAGATGAAATATTTACAGAGGCAGATCTAGAAACAAACCGAAGATTGTCCTTGGTCGACAGATATAATGGACAAGGGAGTCCGAGGTATGTTACAGGGTATCGATTTTCTTACTTGCGGTTACCCGTATTATATATTGCTGGATGTAAAAGTTGGTAGCAATGGTCGCAGAAACCTGCAACTTTTGCTTCAATCAAGGACATATGATATATTACAAAATATGATATATTGAAAACGAAACATTGATGTAATAACTTCAATCTTCGAAAGTATAAAGCAATATAACAATTTTATAAAAACAAATATTATTGGTTGGCTTTAACGAGAAACCTTTTGTTTTTCTAGTAATGTTGAGTTACAAAAGTTTATTGAGAATATTAAATTAAGAAGTGTCTAAAATAAAATAAAACAAATTCAGAAATCTTATAATGTACTCAAATCAGTGCCTGGATATACAGGATCGTCATAAATGATAATCCTGGTTATTGAGTAAGTTATAAGATCGTTAAAAGTAAATATCATAAAAATCGTATATACTTATTATAACTATAAAAAAAAGTTTTTTTATGATTCTATTGAAATCAAATCAACCTGCGCTCTTATTCTTCTCATATACTTATTAATTTTTTAAAGACTCCCATAAGTTTAAACATGAAGAAGTTATCTTTTATAAAAGTCCTGTTTGTTTTTAAACTTTTATTTTTATCAAATTTTAAGAAAGTGAGGATCAGTCAAAGTAAAAAAAAAGTATTAGATCACTGACATTTCAAAAATATACATATTTCTTTCTTCAAGGGACATACTAACAAAGAGTGGTAGTAATTTCAGACTTCAGTAGAATGTAGGACAGAAGTAGATGAGGTCGAAACACGCCAGTGAAAAAACAAAACAACTTCTTAAAGAAGTACTGACTGAATTTTGATAAATAATTTTTATATACTCGTGGCAGCAAAATTAAGCATTAATTAAAAGTTTTTTTGGCTGGAAAGTAATTAGCTGATTTGTCATTGAAATATTAAAAACAGGCAGGACAGCAGGAAACAGGCAGGGAAATATTTCTCTGCCTAGGCAGAAAAAGTACAGTGTTTACCAGTGCATGTCAATGTCATAACACCTGTTTTTTTTTGTGTTGAGTTTTATTTTAATTTGTCTTATTTTAATTTAGTTTTATACTTGTTTTGTTACAAAGCAATGTCATATTATTAATAGTTATACATAGTATCAATATGATTACCTAAGCTTCCAATATAAATCTAAATAATAATAGCGCGAGTAGATAAAATATTGTATGCAACAAGCCAGCAGAGACATTTCTGCCTCGTGTAGTCATTGCCTGCCTCGGCTTCGCTTCGGCAGTTAATTTTCATAGCCTGTCCTCGCCTATATTAATTCATTTTTATAACTCAATAACCTCCAAACACAAAAAAAAATTATTTAAATAGTTTACATAAAATAATATTTACGTATACATTTGACACGAAAAGCAGCAATAAAATATCTTCACAAACACGTAAAGCGTAAACAGTGATGTTAAAGTTAAATTTATAACAAACAATTATTCCATAATCAAATAAATAGTTCATTGCATTTGTGTATCCGCCCATGCAAATGCAGTATGATAAGAAAATACACAATGCCTTTGTTAAAATAACTGATAGAATTCATAAGGTCAATAGAAGAGCAGAAATAAAAACAATAATGGACAGATAGAGACCATGCGATATAAGAGCATTTCATTTTAACAGAAATTAGCGATTAAAAAATGCCATAATTGTTTCTAGTAAAACTTGTAATATCAATGAGAATAAACCGAACAAATTAGTTGTGTCTAAAATAAACTAATTAAACATAAATAAAATAATGTTTTGTATTTTTAAATTGTACCTTTTTTTTTTTTTTTTTTTTTTTTTCAATAATTATAAATAAAAATGCCAAGTAAATGGCTTCAGCACACACAAAAGACCAAAGACCCATTTGTTAAATCGTCCAAAGACAATTAAACAAATGGTAATAAACAAAAGGAAAGCGCATGTGTTTTTAATGAGGGTTATTGTAATTAACTAAGTTACAATGTAAACTAAAAACCTTCGTTAAAGAAAGTAGAGGGGGGAACACGAAAGACACAAGGCGCTAATATGAAATAGTAAAACAACCCAACAAAACACATTACAGTACCCCCCCCCCCCCATTTTTAAGGGATAATTTGTTTAGCTTCCATTTTCCCTGTGTTTGGGTTATTACAGATAAAATAACCGCAATGTTTAAAATTTTCGGATATATAGGTGCGTTAACGACCTCCAGACTGACGGACAGATAGACAATCAGACAAACGTAGGAAATTATAAGGGTCCTTAGTTTTATCCTTAGTGTTTGAAGCTAGCGAAATAATATCCGATAATAAAGTGACTAAAGAAGAAGATGAATCATAAAGAACTGGTTTAAAATATATACTTTAACTTTTAGCATATTTAATTTAATTTTAAGTTTTTTTTTTTAATTATACACATTGTCAATCAAGAATTCAAGATTTGAAGAAAATAGACATATGAATAATTACCAATCAAATGAAATTTTCTTTATGTTAAGTTATCGCCGGGAAATAAAAGGATTCTTTAACAAAGGATTTTTTTAAGTTACCAGGCCATTGTAATACCCAGATAATATATTTTTTTAAAACAACGTAAAATCACAAAAATATTTTGTTATTAATCGAGGAGATGAGGTTAATTTATTAATGCAAACATGACTGTATGTTTTGTGAATATGTAATAATATTAGTAAACATCAAGCCAACAATTTATATAATTGGAATCAAATTGCGGCTAAACATCCCAAGCAAGAAGGCAGTCTTAAGAGAGCTTTGATAGTTTAAGGTACTGGCGCTTTAAATTTTGAACTCTTAATTTAACCTTTTTATTGGTAACACTTACTCACATCTTTCCAGATATCCAGTTCTATTAAATTTTTATACTTTTACTATCGGATAATGCTCTTTATATTATTATATAGCCGGATCTGAATTGAAACCATAGCGTCATACTTCCCCCAGTATTATTTGTTTAATGCATTTGTTTTTATGTCCCTGGTATTATTTGTTATTATGTCTAATGCATGTGTAGTGTAGGCTTAGGTTAGCCTATATGTCTAGCAATACTGACTGACTCAGACTTGCCCCTATATATCTGTTTAGTTTCTATACTCTGTAAAAAAAACTAGACCGACAGACAGACACCACACACCGCCTCCATCTTTGAAAATTAACTTTTAACCAGGACGATCTTCGTTCATCTCTTATTTTTACTATTTATTTCCTTGGACCCATTAACAAATACAATTACATTACTTACTCTGTTATTTATTTTATTGCTTTACCATGATTATACAGCGTTTTTTAATTTCCACAAGTATTCCGCATGTTAGTGGACAAGAGTAATTTTTTATTTTGCTTCCGAGCTTACCGAAGGTAACGGAAGCATTTTTTTTTTTAATACGACACAACATTAAACAGCTTATACTTACAAATATCTTAGTTACTAATATCTATCTTAGTTTTCTGGTGAAACCTGCGTCACGAAGGGCTTAAAGTTCGACGTTTTATTTCCACTACTGGAAGCATCTTTAGGAGTGTGGTGCACCATGATGTTAACTCGAAGCAACAAAAAGATAAACTGAGAGTTAACATCACTAAAGATTCTTATACCAAAACATTTATTGCGAGACAATCTGCAGCTGCCTATACGCATTAAGTTTGTTACTTAGGTTCAAATTTCCGAGGTTTCCCTTTCACTCCAGTAACAACTAGGGGTATTAAGAGATATAATTAAGAAATTTCACAAAATATAAAACTATATTCGATTCTTAGTCTCTATAAATCAGTATAAATACAGATAAAGTATTGCTAAGGGATTTTTATTGATTATCACGTCTTAAGGTCCCGATAGTCAAAATATTAGTATTAAAAAATAAATCTGACAGTTATAAATACAAGAGCATAGTCTTAACTACTGAGCCTATTTTAATTAAAGCATCGTTGAGGCTAAATAATAAAAAACACTGTATATTCTTCTGTTTAGGTAAAGAAAAATGGTAGAGCCCAAGGATTTAGTGAGGAGGAAGAGCCGGATTTGACAGCGACAACTTTATTTTAAAGAAAATTTGTTGCGTGGGACCTATTTTTATTGAGTATTATGTATATGTATTATTATAATATGTTTTTTAATAAAACGTTTATTCAAACTAACTGTCTTGTCCTCAATCTACTAACTATTAATTAATAATAAAAAATAAACCATGTTGTCCAATGTTATACAAAATTGTACTTTAAATTAGAACATACTTGGGCTACATAACATGTTCATGGTAGGAGCACTTCATTTTAACTCTCTAAAAATTTTGAATCATATTTTTTTTATTTAATAATTTTAAATAATTTTCATAGATATCGCCCCTATTTTATATAACACTAATACCAGTAGGGTAGGGGGCGAGGGGTTTTATATACATATTTAATTATAAAGTTTAATTAGTTTATTACTTTTTTTTCTTTTTTTTAAATCTTTTTTTACACACAAATGCATGGATTTTTATTTCTTAATGCATGGATTTTTATAAAGCCGGGCGATAGCATTTTATAGCGCTATTAAATGAGCCTTTTTAATAGCGTCATTCTTTCAAATGTAAAAACGAACAAAAAGAAAAAAAAACCTACACATTAAAACCACGTTCCTAAACGATTTTTCGTAATAAAAGTAAAATTTATATCTGTAGTCCGAATCAGCGTACTGTTTTTACTTGGAGATAAATCAGATTTTATGTACCTTTATGATCCTAATATTTATTCTCTGTAGGGGTAAATAAAATTTATGTAATTTATATTTATTATTTAAGATATTTTGTTTCTGTAAATATTAATTTTGGAAATATTTCTAGTATAGCGAAAATTGAATTAGACTGTGCTTATTTTAGGACTCAAGATAATGAGGAAATACAGGTGAGGGAATTCAATAACTCTTACTCTTATCAAACAATCAAAGCGATAAGAAAAGAAAAAGAGGAAGAACAAGGTTAGTTCGGGGTGAAGAAATCAGATGGTGCTGCAAACTGGCAAAGGGTAGCCTACAAGGATGAATTATTTATCCAAGAGAAGGGCAAACTATAATGCATTATTAATGACTTTAAAAATAGTACAAAAAACGTATATAATAGGCATACAAGTTTAGTATTGAATATATTTAAGCATTTTTATTAAGTGGCCATCTCTAAAACTAAGGCTAAGAAGTGCTTCTAGAATTTGCATACAAAAATAAATTGAAATGCATTATTTTTCTGTACTCTTATAGAAAAATTCACATATTCTACCTTAGCCTTTGAAATTAAAATAGGTTATTAATAATTTTATTAATTAAACAAATGCTTGCAACACAGACAATATTGAACTTCTTACATTCCACACTCCTTTATACTATCTTATAAAGTTTATTTAATTTTAAGGACAATTCATTTTGCTAAAACGTTTAAAAGAGAAGACTTCATATTATTATCGAAATAATCTCAGAATAAAATTGTAACATATCTTAATTAAAAAAAAAAAAATAAAAAAATAAATAAATAAATAAAAATCTAGCATCGTGTGATGCTAGATTTTAATATAATCGTGTTTAAAATAAAACCTTTTTTAAATATTTTGAATCCTTATGTATAACATAATATAAATGTATACTTAAAACTTTGAAATAATTTAGAATACATCTGCTTTTATTATGTAAATTAAAGTAAATATATTAAATGTTAAACAAACATCTATCTAAATTTATGTGATATCACAATAACAAATAATTTGGCGGCAATTTAAACGAAATACTTTAACATATAAATATTAGGCAACGCATTCTTTCAGAAGAAGAAATATCTCTGGGTATAATTTTGGTTTGTCAAATTTATTTAACAACCTATTTTACAAATTATTTATTTAACAAACCTCTTAAATTTATTTCTTTGTGTACGGCTAGAATGCCAGCTTTGTTTCCTTTCGCTATTATGATTTCTTATAACTAGATTATATCAAAAAGTTTTTAAATTATGAATGAAAATTAAGATTGAAGTGTTTTGTTTTTTCAAAAATGACTGACCCATGTCCGACGTGTTCCGTTTATAATAAATATCTTTCTCTGCTTTTCTCACTTGACAAATGGTTGTAGTTTTTGATTCGATGGAGATTTTTATATCAAAATGTAATTTTAGTTTTTCCTCTACACGTCAGTCAGAATTTTTAGTTAGTTTTGTTAACTCCCCCCGATGTTATAACATTTTTTTTGTGTGGCGCGTGGCAATGTGTAACAGATTTAAAATTACAGCTAGTTTTACCCCTTGTTCACCTTGTTATTTTAAATGTAATCGTGTATTGTCTAGTAGGATTTTCTTCTACAGTAACAACTCGTAGATGGTTTCACCTTTATACTTTACCTAGTATTTATACACACACAGTGGTCTATTCCTAGTGTGTTTCTTATAGACCGGTGCCTGCTGGGCCCTTGTCCCAAGCTATTCCTACATCTAGACCCACCTTCAGACCCCCTTAGAAAATATAGCTCGAGCTTCTACACTGACTTGACCCCTATCCAAAAAATCTAACACCCATCTTCCTCTTAAAAATCGTTTCTTCTCATTCTAATTTATTTTACTCAATGATGAAATGTTCCTCGTATAATTTAGCTCCCACCTATCTCTTATATTTTGATTTCATTTTTATTATTATTATTGTTTTAAATATTTAAAGTTTTTTCTATTTCCTGGTTGTCGGATCATTGTCTCATTTGTTTACGCTATATTCCTTTTTGTAATACATAATCTATTTATAATTACGCAAATATGTATTCACGTTTTAATGCGCTAATTAGTTCTACCTCAATAATTTAATTAAGTTTATTAGTCTAAAAAGATGTAAATTTCAGGTACACTCACTAAAATACTATCAGTATTCGCGAAGCTAAGGGGAGCCTACGGGGGAGGGGGGATTAGAGCCCTCAAGAAACCAAGTTAGGGATAAGGGATCAAAACAAGTTATTTTGAATTATGACGTTATAAATAATAATATTCGTGCTATTTTTTAACAGAACATTTTTTTTTTTTAGTTCTTGCTTTTTTAGTTTGAATGAATAAACTGATTTTTCATTCAGACACTAATGATTGCTATGACATGTATGTCATAGCAATATAATACAAGAAAAACAAACAATATAATATTACATTAGAGAAAATATTAGAATGTATGACAGACTTCCAGTCATACTAAATAATGATTACTCGTCAATAAAAATGATAAAGCCTGATCTTTCTATACTACGGTTTTATTCTAATAACTTAAATCATAATAGTATGTATAATGATAAATCTATACAGCTTCTTCTTAATCTCTCTGTGCATCAAACAGATGATGAATAACTTAAGTTGTCGAAACCAGTCTCGACTAAATATTAGCTATAGGTTCTTGGCAACATAAGATTACATTTACTTTTAGTTATTATCAACATTCTAAAGTCAATAGGCTTTGAACCAAACCTAACGACATTATTAATATGGCTATTAAACATTTTTATATGTAACTATAGCCTTCGCCCTCATGCTAGTAATCCAAGCAAATAAATGAATTGCCTAAATAGTTTTGTTTCCAAAGCCTTCATATAAAAGAATTAGGACTATTAATGGTCTTTTAAACGAGAAAAGATATACGGCAATAATCAAATCCAGAAATTTTGCCGGATAAGATCGTATGGCTCGGCAATATATCATTATAGCCCGACAAAATAGAATTCTCGCTGGGCTTCAAAAATATTGTCGGTCCAGGTTCAGATGAACATATTGCCGGCAATGTTTCTGGATTTAACGATAAACAAGTGAAAGTAGTAGTTTTAAAAATCATTTTTGTTTTGATGAAAAAAAAAAAAAAAACCAATAACCGACATTGTTATGCAAATTTTCAAATCGGTTTGCATTTGTTTTTAATAACTCTGGTTCTAAGACCCTGCAACATGCGTCTGATCATAATGGCACGCACCACTGCGTAAAAAGTAATCGATTTCGTTACCAATTTTGCGCCTATAATTCGGGTGGCGACAGACAAAAAAGTTAGGCACTTCTCTAATTTGTTATGCCTTATAAAAAAAACTGAGGGGGAGTAACAATCTAAAGGTGTGTGAAATGTTCTTCTTTAGACTGTTACTCCCCTTATAAAAGCAGAACTGTGATATTCATTTGTCCTTAAGTACATTGGGCAAAACATCCCTTTGTCTTATAGTTATTTAGTCTGTCATTTATATTCTAAAAATACACAGGGGAGTAACAATCTAAAGAAGTACCAACAATTAATACCGGATTCGGTTCTCATGACGCATGATATGAAAAAGTATCCAACAAATTTCCACCTCTGATCAATGTACAGAATTTTTTTATTCTTTTTTCATAAATATTTTATATTTTTATATAGTATATTTATACTATATTATTTTATATTATATATTTTTATATTTTATATAGATTTTATAATTATTGATTTAGGTGCGAATCCATTTGGGGTTATAATAAGTTGTGCAGTGCTGGTTGTTTAAAAATTGTCAAAACTTCAATATACATTCTTCAGAAGCTGCACACTTAACGCCTTGTACTATTATTTGAAATTAAAATTAAAAAAAAAAAAACTTTATAAAAAAAAGGAGTAGAGTAAGGATCCTGCTTAGCTCAATCATTTAAAATAAATCAAAGCCAAAGAAAAAAAAAAATATATTCGAATTTATTAAGTATTAGTCCTGGGCTGTCACGTCTTCTTCCTCTGTCATAATTGTATTGTGTAAACATTCTTTTCACACAGTGTATTATAATATTATTGTGCAAAGACATATTTAAATGCAGTAATAACTTTATTTATAACTCAAGAAACCCTGCCAACTTTGAATTAAAGTGTCGATCTACGTCACGAATGTAGTTGCATTGTTCTTTGGTTAAGGTCTTTCGTAAAATATATTTTCGTTTTGTATTTTAATGGTTCTGTCCAATCGTCATAGCATTGGCCCAGGCTTGAGATAGCTGTCATCCAAGATATATATGTATTTGTTTTATTATAATAATAGCACCGAATAAACTTGTACTATAAATTATAAGAATTTAACAAATTATAGTTACTGTAGATTGCTAGGATTGGATAATAAACTGACCAATTTTTAAAATTTAATTTCTGTCTCGAAAATAGGCTTTAAAGGATTATTATGATTATTTTTAGGGTCCGTAGGCAAAACCAAGGACCCTTATATTTTCTTGCGTGTGTCTGTCCGTTCGTCCTCTCGCGTGCTCTCACGGCTACACCTTTTGTCCGATCACTTTGAAATTTGGCATGTATGTGTCTTGTACCTGCCCACATATTTTAAAAATATAGCGACTTAAAAAAAATATTTTTCAAAAAAATTAGGGTAAAAAAACTTAAGGGTTAATTTTTTTTTTTTTTTTCGAGACCGTGAGGGGTATCATATGAAAGGGTACGTCAAGCTGATTACAAAAATATATAATTCTTTGGTTATAACTTTGATAGGGCGAGCGTAGGCGAGTTTGAAGCGGGTTTGAAACGTGTCCCCCCCCCCACCCCCTCTATCTCGCTTATGTGAAGTGCAAAAAATCTGAAAAAATCCAGTTCGACAATGAATTATTCCCCCCCCCCCCCCACCATATAAAGTTTCCCCAAAGCATTAACCAGAAAAATCTCAACTAAAGAGAAATAACCATAGCATCTCAGTCTAAACAAAAACATTATTACATCGGGGGTTAATGTTTTAGCATTTAAATGCTAAGGCCAGCACACAGCATTTGCAAACGTTTGCAAAAGCTCACTTGGTGTGCCACACGTCGTTAGACGTTTTAAGCCTTCTGATAGTCACCACTCCGAAACTATGCTTTTGAAATTTAAAAAAAGTTTTAAAACAGACGTCGACGAACAACATTTTTGAGTCGGTTAATAAAAATTCAATACCTTTTTAATCCTCTTAGCGACCATAAATATTGATTATTTAATGTGTAATACTTATGTTTTATTAATTATAATAAATATTAATTACTCCTGTTACAGATTGCTATAAGCAGTAAGATTGCTATAAGCTATTGACATAATTAAAATTCACATAAAACGGAATTGAATCAAAAATAAATTATAATATCAGTATGACCTAGCCATCGTTGCCATTCTTATACGTGTACTTTATTTCCGTCTTGAATTGTATTGTAATTTGAATGTCCAGAAAGGAGTTATTACTATATAGGTCCACGTGATAAAAATTGTAACAATGACAGGCCGTCTTTTTTTTCCCAAACATTTCCACCAAGAGAAATAGCTTATCACTAAATTACCTTGGCAATTGTCAATTTCTAAATAATTTTTAGGCAATCAACATCGATATCTAATTATAAAGTTTGTAATTTTTTCGTCCACATCTTCATTATAATACTTCTTACATGCTATAAGAGATATTACATCTCAAAGCCAAACCTAAAATTTTTGAAAGTATAAATACGTCATTCTGAATCCCACAATTGCTTTCAATTACTCCTTTTATGTGACTGATCTAACCTAATTTGCATACTATGAACATCTCTCAAATTTTATCTTAATTTCATTAAATGTTAGCCACTGCGCTATTTATACTGTTAGAAGTATAACGTAATCTCTTAATAATTTTTCAAGTAGCGCTTAAGAGCTTTAGAGTTTTAGAAAATATTGAATGAAACAAATAAAATGTTTGAGGTTGTAGCCTCAGTTAAAGAGAAATATTGATCATAATATCCATTGTTTTAATTTATAACATAGTTAGAGCTATACAAATTACATTTGAATTAAGTAGTAAATATAAAATATTACAATGAACTGTGTAAGAACAGGTTGTAAGCAGATATCGAGTTATATAGCACTTACTGTATTGTACAAAATTAAAATCTTCATGAGAGTCCCTATTTCATGTTATAAAATAGTATACTTCAATAAGTAAGTATTTTTATTTTATTTTTCTTTGTTTGTTGACCAATAATAGCCTTATCCATCAATTGAGCTATATTATTTAAAAAGGGCTAAAAAAAAAAAAATGTGCGAAACAAGAGTAAAACAAAACAAACAAATGAGTCATATCATAACATTAGCCTAGAACCATTTTAGAAAAAATGTAAATACAATCAAATTCAATGAAAGGCTCTATCCAAGCATATAATGCTAACTGCCAACGAGTTACACAATTCTACTAGTTGCTGCTTTTGTAGCTATTCAAGATCCATTCCATTTAAGCAATGACATTCTGATGCATTCATGTAAGAATCACAAGTACAGCTATATTGACAGGGTAGTGCAAGTTTATACAATTCCTCTCCTTGCCCTTTACAATTCAATAACTCGAGCTCCCTTTTTTTAATACCACCTCGTGAATAGGGAGCCCTATTTAGATCCTTTTTGTAAATGCTTTCAAGTTTAAAAGGGTCTGAGGCTAAGTCCTGCCAGAGAACCCACCCTTTTGACCTTATATAATGAACTTAATGCGAAGTATCCCTGCTGCCGCCCTTAGTGTCATCACTAATTCAAAATTCCATGCCATTACCTACACTTCCCTGGAGGCAAGGTCTCCAGTAATTCTGTAAATTTGTAATGCCTCCATTCACCAATTATACTTTACCCTTCATATAACCCTTCTATAGCTTTCTAGTTCTCTGCAACAACTAACTCCTTATATTCTATTAACATTTTCGAATAGCAAACTTATTTATTGATATATTCGAGCAAAATATTTTAATTAAACTTGGGAGAAATATCGAACACCTAGGACTTGAAGCTATTAACAACCACTCAGCTCAAATTTTACTTTTTTTAAAAAATAATTGGCAAGACATGATATTATAAGAATTGACTTTTGCCACCCCTGCATTGGCGACAGCGTTTGAATTATCCAATTTTCGGGGGGACCCAACTCGACCGCACCGGCCCAAGGTAAACATGGGACTTACGGAGAGCTAATTAGGAAATTAACAAGCGGATTGTAACTTTCAAGGCCTTAGTGGAGATGTTGACGCTGATGTCCTTAGTTTTAGCAACACTCTCCTGAGCGCCGTATATAAAGCTAGGTGTCCACCTGAGACTAAATCTCGAGAGCTAGTCTCGAGATTAGTCTCCTAACCTTGTCCACTTGAGAGCAACATCAGCCCCGGTCGAGTCTCGGAGAGTCGAGTCTCCGAGACTACTCTCAGGTTTGTGTCCACCTGAGATCATCCCGCAGATTCGTCTGAGACTCGCCCAATGGAGGATTCCCATCAGCATTGATTTTACGTATTGATGCTTGCCTAAAGCTAGGTGTCCACCTGAGACTAAATCTCGAGAGCTAGTCTCGAGATTAGTCTCCTAACCATGTCCACTTGAGAGCAACATCAGCCCTGGTCGAGTCTCGGAGAGTCAAGTCTCCGAGACTACTCTCAGGTTTGTGTCCACCTGAGATCATCCCGCAGATTCGTCTGAGACTCGCTCAATGGAGGATCCCCGCCGCACGCCATATATTGGCAATAATCAGCCTACAAAATTGTTAAAAAAAAAGTGATAAAAAAATGCTCTGCCAATTAGTGTGGCACATATCTTCCGCGCGTCCTATTTCGTACAATTTAAAGACTTTATGTGTTTAAAACCTATTGTTATCCAATTTATTAAATTTTCTCCCGTTTTATTTTCTTATATAAAGAGAAAGTATTGTGATGGCGCGAAAATTATATATTGAGATTTTGATGGATTTACACGTTTTGATGTCCCCTGAGTCCAAAAAAGTGTTTTTTTTTTAAACATATCTATCTGTCTTTTGTCGTTTGTCTGTGCAGACGCCTTGTCCCTAAACTGCTGGGCCGATTTCGACGAAAATTGGGATACATGTTTAGAAAAATCAAACCCCGAGGTGAAATCAAGAAATCATTTGTAGCTCCAAACTTGGGGGCGCTACCTCCCGAAAACTCTGAAAAGACACGAACAAAATCATTTCTCGAAAACGGTTCCGACGATTTTGATAATAAAATTCTAAAATGCAATTACAATATTATTAGGAGTTATTTAAACTATTAATAATATGGTAGTATGGTAAAATATAATAAAAAATATATTAGTAATAAATGTTTCAATTATCTAACAAAGCCTTTATAAAAAGAAATAATAAAACCTATTTAAGCAAAAATAAATGAATAATATTTATAAATATATCATTCGCTGAATTAATTCCCTTATCAGGAAATAAATAATAGGTACAAATATTATATATTATTCTACCTGCTTAATTATTATTTTATTTCTAGGTGATTCATATAGCTATTTGCAATACATATTCCCCCTGCCCCAAATTCTTTAATTTCCTATCTCTGTTTCGATAATTACGTTTCTTAATATTCCAAAGGATTTAATTTGCTTAGTATAATTCAATGAGGAGAAACGTCTCATCAGTCCACACGTTTTTCGACATTTTACAATATCAGAATTAAGAGGGGAAAAAAAGAAAATAAATAAATATAATATTTAGTGGAAGGGATGTAGTTAAAGGATGGGATGTAGTGAGGTTTGTCTCGGAGACTAGTCTCAGCTATTCGAAACTGATTCAAACTCTGAGACTGAGTCTCGAGACACAGGGGAAGAGCTTGTCGACTTGTGATACGGCGAGTCTCCGAGACTTTAGCGCTAACTCTCCGAGACTAGTCTCAGCCCCATGTCCACTAGTGACTTTAGTCTCGAGATCGAGTCTCGATACCAAAAAGTCTCAGATGGACACTTACCTTAACAACGTTTTATTTTTTAAAAAAAGGAGAAGTTGGGCTGGGATTTGCACACTCTAGTAAATGATCTAGAAATCGAAGACGCACAGCAGTTCAGACATTTTTTAATGTTGGCAAATCTCGTAGAAAGACACTATATTTTGCGACGCTATTCCTATAAACATTGCAATATTATAATAATAAAATACGTATTAATAACTAGCATGCTGGGAATGAGTTGCTAGGTTTATTATGTAGGCCAAACGATTAAAGATCCCTTTTAAAGAAAAAACCATAAAAAAGTACTTAAACTTTTTATGGCAGTACATACACATTATACGATAATCAATGTACATTGCTAAACGGAGCAAGTATAATAGTTTAAAAAAAAAAAAAAAAAAAAAAAAATCATTTTATGAAAATTTAAGATATTAAACAATAGATCTTTTCATGTTCAAAATACCAAGTATCCTTTTTTACGTGAGACATCGACTATGCACTGCACAACCTTTTTATTTTTATAATTAAATCGGGTTTTACTCAATAATTTTTGATAAAGCCTATAACATGTGTTACATGTTGGGCCGCACCATAGCGTAAAAATATTTTTCGTTCAGCCAGTTTTGCATCGTGGCGACGAATTTATATGTATCAGATAGACAAGGAAAAAGATAAGGCCTGATTTAATTATCTTAATGTTTGAAATGAAAAAGTATCCAAAAAATTTTCAATTCTGGTCAATGTACTACAGACAAAAGATTTAGATTTATCTATGTAGATAAATAATTTAGTAGTAAATGTTTGGTATTACCTATATTTTTTATATAAATATCAATTATATACATATTTAGCTCTAATAAATTATTAAAATGTATAAAAATATCATATTTTAGCCGCGCTAAAGCTAAAGCTTTGGCGGCTATTGAACATTTATTTTTAAGTTCGAAATAAAAGAAAAATCATGTTTGTAATTTTCCAAAATATTGTATATCTTTTATGTAAAAAAATATTATTGTAATTGTATAAAAATAAAGAAATAAATTAAATTAAATTAAATATGCTATGTTTATTCCGTTTTTAGGAAATAAATAATATATTACATATAGGTATATATTCTTCTGTCGGCTTTAGTTATAATATTTTATTTCTAGGTGATTTATATAGCAGATAACAATACCTATTTCGCATATCAATTTTTATATCTTTTAACCCTCAATGCGGCATTTTTTACTTAGCCATAATTTCATCGAACATTTCTCAACATTTCATAAAATATCATCAACTCCATAAAGCTCGATCAGGAGAAACGAATTCTCTTTTCTTAATGTTGTTCAGAATATGAGAATTAAGAGAATTAAATTAGAATAAAAAAGAAGAAAACAATATAAATGTATTAGTTGAAGGGATGTAGTGAAGGTTTGTCTCGGAGACTAGTCTCAGCAATTCGAAACGGATTCGAACTCTGAGACTGAGTCTCGAGACACAGGGGAAGAGCTTGTCGACTTGTGATACGGCGAGTCTCCGAGACTTTAGCGCTAACTCTCCGAGACTAGTCTCAGCCCCATATCCACTAGTGACATTAGTCTCGAGAGCGAGTCTCGATACTAAAAAGTCTCAGATGGACACTTACCTTAAGAGGAGCCATTCCCCACCGTTAGGTAGGAGATGACAGAAACAGCTACTCGGTCCTATAGTGGAAAATCGGCTGCCGGGGAGCAAATATGGCCAAAAAAACGGGGGAATAAGGGCGGTCGAGCAAACAGTTTTGCTTAAGGCCAAACGTGATTCGTATGGGTAAACACCACCCATCGCCGTGTCCCATTTTTAAGGTCGATGGCCAGACTTGCATTAGTGAGGTCGAGGTGGCAAAAGTGTTGGCACAGAACTACGCCTCGACCACCTCTACAAGAGCTAATACTTAGAGGTTCCAGGAAGTTAAGTTTGTTCTTGATCTGACACTGGAACGAGGAATTGCCACTAAGTTCACAAGTCCGGAGCTTAACCATGCTATCTTCCGGTCCAGGGATTCTGCCCCTGACATCGACAATATTCCGCACGCCTTCCAATGGAATTTGCCAGAGAGGAGAAAATCCGGTCTTCTCGGTTTTGATAATAAGATAAGAGTCAATGGTGTGTATCTAAAAAGCGGGCGGGAAAAGTGGTAATAATTCCGCATCCCAATAAGTAGGTAAGGACAAAAGTTGTCCGGATGGCTATCGATCAATCACCCTGACCTCTTGAGTCTTTGGTAATATTCCGTTTTCTCGAGTGCCAGACACTGGTTGCTTCTAGTAAGGCCTAATATGGAAGGCACCACTCCACAACTGATCATCTTTCAGCTTACTCTCCTCAAAAAGATGATAAAAAATGCTTTTTTGAGGAGGCAGCATGAGGTGGGAGTATTCTTTTCGAACTAGAAAGAGCCTTCGACACCACCTGACGATATAACATCGTCAGAAGTATCCTTGGAAGAATGTAGGCATTCATCTATGGATTCCTAGCTGAAAGAGTGGGGTTCAGGGTTAGAGTGGGATCAACTTACTCTAATGCTGAGACTCAAGAAAATGGCACACCTCAGGGTTCCGTTCTAAGTGCCACACTATTTTCGGTGGCCGCGCCGCCAACAATCTAGTAACAAACATCCATGAGGAGGTCTAGGCGTCACAATATGACGATGATTTGGGCCTTTTTCTGGCGACGAGGGCAGAGGAGATATGACTTCGTCACTTTTCTACTAAGACCTTTGAGTCCACTTTTTACTACGTTTTTGTTAGCTTGCTTTCTTGTTTGTTTGTTTGTCCAGTACAAATCTTGCAATCGATTTTTAACTAACTTCCCGAGTAGCTAGACATTTGAACCTTTTAGATCAGCTCAGAGCACGATGTAAATGCATCATTTTAATACTTTTAGCTATCTTTCAGCAGACTTTAATTCGTTTTCAGCAACTTTTGCTGTATATGGGAAGTTAGTTCGGAAAAAATCCGCAAGTAATTTTATTTGTTTTGACATATCCCATATTTACAATCTTCATTTTGACGGGTTTCAAATTTATGATTTATGACAGAAAATATAAAAACGTAGTATATAAAAAGTTATTTTTATCATGTAATTATTATGCCAAAGAAGGTATAGTCCAGGCAAATAAGGAATAATCGGGGAAATAATTTATTAAGTTTTGAAACTTTGTGAAAACACTTTTAAGGGGTGTGTAGTAGTACAAAACAGTGAAGTTCCCCCCTCTTGGGAGGACGCGTCCCCCCCCCTCTTAAAGTTCGAAATTTACTTTTTTTTCAGTTTATACGCAAAACGGCTTATTTTTTTGAAGAAAAGTGTTATTACCAAAAATATGTTTCACATAATTCTGCACAAAAAAGGTCCTGTGCATGTTTGAAGTGAGACAAACCGTTTTCGAGATTTTGTAGTATGAAAAAGATAAACAATCCATTTTGCAAACCAACATATTTAATAAAAAAAATTTCTGATTATTATGAAATTTGGATGGTTTGTCGAAAGTAGCCCGCAGATAGCCCCAAATAAATTTCAACCGTCTGCGCTCTTTAAATTTTGCTAAATTTATCATTTAATTCAAAATTGGTAGACAAAACATTCATCGACAGACAGACAGGGAACCAATTTAGCAAATGTAAAGAGAGCAGACGGTTGAAATTTATTTGGGGCTATCTGCGGGCTACTTTCGACAAACCATTCAAATTTCATAATAATCAGTTGAGTACTTTAGAAGATGTAGGTGTAAATAAATGTATGTTTGTGCGCATGTGAAAGAGAAACAAATGAGCGCAGAAGGTTGTAACTTGTATGGGAGCAACAATGAGCTAACTATGACCTATCATACAAATTTCATGAAAATCGGACGTGTAGTTTTGAAGATATGTTGGTTCACAAAATGGATTGTTTATCTTTTTCATACTACAAAATCTCGAAAACGGTTTGTCTCACTTTAAACATGCATAGGACCTTTTTTGTGCAAAATTATGTGAAAAATATTTTTGGTAGTAACAATTTTCTTCAAAAAATAAACCGTATTGCGTATAAACTGAAAAAAGTAAATTTTGAACTTTAAGGAGGGGGGAGGGGGGGACGCACTCTCCCCATAGGGGGTAACTTTACTGTTTCTTAATACTAAACCCCTTAAGAGTGTTTTCACTAAGTTTCAAAACTTTATAAATTAATTTGCTGTTTTTTCTACTAATTTGCCTGGACTAGTAATATGAAGCTCTAAAACGTTCCTGAATGGGGCTCGACTTGAGTACAAGGAGACACCCCGCTTTCTCGGCCTAATATTTACTCAAAGCTAAGACAGATAAGTCACCTCGGATCTCGTTCAGCGTTGCAAGAGGGGTATTAATATTCTCTAACTCCTTGCCCATATGAACTGGGATTAACTGAGCTGCATATTAATTAACAATAACTTTATTTTATTGACCGAGCGAAGCGAGGTCTATGTTTTAACTTTTTCTTCCCCGGCCTTGCCCAAGTACTGGACCGTTTTGCATTTCGTTTGAAAATGTTTGTTACGCGCTTACGACCAAACGCTTTGTTCGATTCTCTTCAAATTTGGCATGGATGTTCTTTAAAGTCATAAACAATAACGTATGAGTTTTATATTTAATGGATTTAATTTTTACATTTTTTATTAAAAAAATAAAATATAAAATAAAAATACTTTTTTTTTTGTTTATCTTGAAATTTGGCGTGAATATTTCGTCAAGTCTGGAAAATAGATATCTATAGTTGTTTTTTTTATTTTTTATTATTTTTTTTTTTCATTAATTAAAAAAAAAGTCAAGCTTTTTTTTAAAAAAAAGTTTTCTTTTTTTTCTTGAAATTTGGAATAGATGTTCCTTTAAGACATAAAAAACTTTTTATATGCTTTATTTGTTTAAAAAATGTTTAGAATTACCATAAAAATAACCTTCCCAGCAGGGAATCGAACCCGGCCCGACGGTGAGAGGCCGATGGAGACTAAGAGGCCGGAGGCATACTCTCGCTGTGCGCGCATACATGCGCGCGCAACACATTATTTATTATTTTACAATACACATCGCCATTTTTCATTTTTAATTGCTTAGTGTTCATTACCTACAAGTCTCTTTTGTCTTTCGCCAACAAGAATATGTATGTATACTTCATAATAGTTAAGATTACTTGTTATTGTTATAAAGTCTTTCTGCGTATTTATCTTATTTTACTTCCACTTGCCTCTAAATATTTTTACCTAAATTGCTCTAACTCCTGACAACCTAGCAAAGCTGAAACTTGCACAGATTATTTATTTCTGACGACACTACTATAATCAGTTAATAGTTAATTAATTAATTAACTATTTATTGATAAGTTAATAATTTTGTTGGTTAATCTGTCACTTAATCTTGTAAACTAAATTTAACCAACTCTCAGACTATTTAGAAAGCCGAAACTTTTTTACAAATTATTTAATACTGGCTACAATACAATAATCAGTCATTAGTTAATTCATTTGTTAACTACTAATTAATTAGTTAATCAATTTGTTTGTTTTCTGTTTGTCGTCAAATTTTATAGCCTAAATTTGACTCACTTCCGAATTTGGCAGGAATTAACCTTGAAGTCATTACAAGCGACGTATATAAAGGATTTTTCATTTTTGGAAGTCGCGAGGTCTACTATTTACAGAACTACTAGTTAAACAAAAAGTAACTCTAATATAAAACAAGCATAAAAGCACTTACTCATTATTCGCAAGGAACCAAGTGAATAGTTTAATACATTTGATAAACACGTAAGTGACATTGATTGATGTTTAAGATAAATATGGTTTTAAAATGTTAATTATCAGAATATTTCTAAATTTTTTTATTTTTTTTATTTGTACCGATATGTTAAGAATCATAACCACTAGTTAACTTTGTTCTACAGTATGTAAGATAAAATTCTATTTGTTTAGTAAATTAAACAGGAATTGATATTGAATTGGATTGATGTCAATTGCATCATTATTGTATATTGTTATCTGGTTTCAATATGATTTAAGAGGGTCAGACTTGGACTTGCATATAAAGTATCATTTACTTTGAAGTGAGCATATTATATGGCCTGAAAGAATTAAATTACATGTTTATGTAATACATAGTCTTACAAAGACATAAAGAGACATCAAGTCTTAAATATGAGTAAATTAAATATCGAAAGGAATTACATATTACATATCAAATTCGATTGATAATTCATTGATATATTTATTTAAGATTTTCAATACCTACAAACAGTAGGAGTTTTAAGTGTACAAGCTCGACTCACATAAATTAAGAGATTTGGAAAATATGAATGAGATTTCATTGCTCTAACGTGATGCGTTTCTTTAACCTCAATGAATTATTTATAATAGTTTTAAAGTTCCACGATGAAATTTAATTGAAAAATTGAGTTTTTGAGACTAATCTAAATTAAAGATGAACTGAGTCACTTCTTAAATTAGAGAGTGAGTAAATATGCAAATTGATTGTATTAATTTTGTGTAGGTGTCAAACATAATTGAATTAAGCTTCATTAAATAGAAATGCACTTTACCTTCCTTCCTAAGGGGTTTAGTAAATCGAAAGAAATTGAATAAATATTATAAATTATTATAATGGATATTTATTCCCTATGGATAAATTATATATAGATATTTATTATAAATTAGATAACTAATCAGTCTTCTCAGCGACGCCCATGAGTATACTTTACTCCCATGCCTTCTATTCAGCATTATATTTTTACCTTTACGTCATACCACAAAAATTATTTGAAAAAACTCCGAAAAACTTGGTCATTTACACTAGTTATTATCTTTAATATACAAAATCATGTGTCCTATTACCTGGGATAATATGTATGACAAATAGTGTGTACACAGTACACAAACATGTGCGTACAGGGTGAGTACACATTGAGTATAACTTTGTTATTATCGCCATTTTATAAAATCTATGTGCGCTGTATCTCGGAAACTGAATGTTTCCTTTTATGAGTTTAAATATACTGCCTATAATTAACCAGGAGTCAAAGCCGTTTTCGCTACGGAGTGAGCTATTTTTAATGTATATTTTAAATTGATGTTTATATATACATATCAAGTACTGCCAAGAAACAATAAAGTTTTTTACACAGCGACAGTATCTAGATGTCACTCAATTTTTAAAACTCCTCCTTATTTCGATATTCCCTCTATATAATTTGCAACAATCGATAATTAGTAATTGATACCAACTACTGGAGGAACATTTTTTTGTTTTAGCCACTATAAAAAATAGACATTCTAAGTTATATAGATTTATATGCCCATTGTTTATTTCTACTAGAAAATGTCAGATATGTAGGCCATCAGCAGATATATGATATGTGACATACTTGACATTATTATATTTTATAAGCGTATATTTTTCCAGTGGGGTTATGAAAGTTATGGGTTAAGTGATATTTATTACCTTTATTTTCAAGTTAAGTAGAAGTTATTGGAGAGTTAAGTAGAAGAATATTGACAGAAATAGAATAACTATGGAATTCAAAACAAATTTATCTCAAACCCGATTAACGATAACGATCAAGGTTAGATTAAAGCAGAACTTTGAGTAGAACGAGATGTGTTAGTAATCATTTTGTCAACTTGAAGATGACCCAAAGAGAGGTCGAAATATCGCAAAAGTGAGCTTATTAATTTTTTCATAAGAACCTATCAATATATTTATTTTTCTATACTGTAGCTTAAAGCAAACTCTGTGAGGTGATTTTGAAAACGTCTTTCTAGCCTATTCCAAGAGCATCTACAATGTTATTTTATACAAATAAATTTAAGTTTTTATGAACGGGACATGAAAACCTGAGTATTTTATACAAACAAAATTATTATATTTGAATCATATTTTATTATTAAAAGTTGTACATTATATAATAGATTAATGCTTTATTTTAGTAGCCAGTAAAATAAATTGGTACATTTTAAAAATGTTTTAGTTACGTGAATTAACAAACAAATTAAGTAGGCCAAATGTTTTGAGTTAAACAGAAATTAGCTGATAGTATTAGGTTAAAAATAAAAATAGTATAGGGTATCTAACAGTCAAGTCAATAAGTACAAAAAATATAGTCTCCCTTGCGAAAGGTCGGGTATCTAAATTTTTTTGATATGTTGTTAGGAACAATGCCACAAGTAAAATTCCAAGTTAGCAGAAAAGAAAACCTTGTTCAAGTGGAGAATTATCGATAGTTTTTTTTTTTTTATCGAGTTTTATCGTTCTTTTTTTGGTTTTGCACAATATCTCTGTGCTTCGATACATAGGAACAGAGATATTAATAACTCTGCTGGCACAGGATTTTTTTTTCTGCAAACTTGTTTTTTTACTAGTGGCATTGGTCCCAACAACATATCCAAAAATTGTAGATACCCGACCTTTTGCAATGATTTTTATACTTATTGACTGGACTATAATCCTAGTTTAAAAATAAAATGTAATATAAATTTCGATAAAATATTTTTAATAAATAAATTCCACTAATTTATTTATTAAACACTGCAGCAACAATTAACAGGCTTATTTAAACGTTAGAACTTATAATTTAAACGTTATAACAGGCTTATTTAAAAGTTCCTATCTCGTTGAAATTCATTTTTATTTGCTTAACTATAAGATAAAGATCCTTGACCTAAACGGATTGATAACTTTACTTACTTCTATTCTTCTTCTTCATCTTCTTTTTTAATGCCAAACAAAATATTTCGGGCAAAACTAGGTATATAATCACTTATTTATTTATTTTTTTTGACTATCACTTAACACTATTACTTTAACATGTGCTGCGGAATTGCATACTTAAAATTTATGTGTTCGGCTGGGGGTGGGGGGAACGAATTAAAACATATAAACAACATACATATGTTGATGAGGAAAAAGTTAAGCGCCAAAATATATAACTTTAAACACCTCTTTATTCTGACTTTAAAAAAGTGCAATCACACCATGAAATGTATTAAAATATCATATATATAATTTATAATAAATATATCTCATTCTGAGTTCATGAAATTTACATCATGCAATCAAATAATCAAACGTTGAAATTGTTTCTTATTTAATGTAACAATTAATAAGAAAACATGTAATACTCTCATAAGATTGCGGTATTTCTTAAAATATAATAAATATTCAGTAGAATTTGTAATTTTAAAAAATAGCTACATGAAATTGCATCAGTTTAATTGAAAAATACAATTAAAATATATTTATTAAATGTATAATATAATATACTCCTTTTAATATCTTGTTTTTATTTATTTGGTCAGTTTGATTAATCAGCCGCTTATTTTCCAATGCTAATAATCATACAAAGGCTAATATCATGCAATGTGGAGCGGAAGAGAAATGGCCTGGAGCAAAGCAAGTCTGCACGACTCATTCATGTAAAGAGGGTCTCGCACTATCGCGTGTAAGAAACGCCCCTGCCACTTTAAAAATTACATTATTTTTCTTAATACAAATAATTGGTTCTCATAAACACCCACTTTCCAACACATTTAGAAATTTAGGAAACACGCTTCTCAACAAAAGATCAACAAGTTCTCAGGAATCGATCAATTTACAATGAAATTATCAGTCTGTGGAAGAAAGGAATCATTTGTAGGAAAAAAATGTATACTTGATATCTTAAGTATGCTTTAAATTTTATTCAAATTTCTTCTTAATCTATTATTTATATTATTACTTTAGAAACCTAGGTATAAATACCGATACATCTGGTGAGTTCAAATCCCAGAAAGGTAAGACATACAATAACCTAACAATGAGTTGATTGGACGAACAAAAAATTGAAAACGAACACGTGGTATGTATAAGAATTAGTTAACGAATGTGACTGAGATGTTCAAAAGTCGATTTTGTACAAAAAAAAATATTTAAGATCTTAGCTCTTGAATATGGTAAGAATAGTTATTTTCCAAAAACTTTTTTCGCCATTTCTATTATTATTGCGACCATAATGGTGGTAGAAACTATTCATAGAAAAATAAGTGTTTGACAAGTTGTAATTATTTGTTATAGGTGCTTAAGAATGACTCAAAAGAGGAGTCGAAACAGCAAAAAAATATTTTATTATAAATATTTTTATTTACGTTAAATAAAATACTATAATTATTAATAATATAATAACTGTTATGTAATCAATTATTTAATTATAAAAAAAAATAAAACATAAATAAAATAAATAATAATTTTAGTAATATCATATATTACTAAAAGGGCCTGAGGTGAATGGAAGCAGATGGGGATAGTTTGAGGGGGAAACCCGCCGAGCTGAAACTGATTCGACGAACACATTTTAAACGAATCGCATTCGCGAATCAGATTCCGGAATCCTAGAGTGAATGAGCCCTACGACTTTTACACCCTTTCTTGCTTTGCAAACCCCTCTCAAATGTGCAAAACCCGTGTACCTTCCGCAAAGGTCCACGGGTAGCAAATAGTTTGACCGCAACTATTTATACTTTTTTTACAGCTTATACATGCTTTTATTTTTTTGTATTCTATTGATTTCTTTTGGCAGACACTAAAGTTGACCACTAGAGGTTGAGAAAACCAGCTTTGTACAATAAAGCTACTTTAGAAGATAGATGTCTTTCTTTGTTCCCAAACAATTAATATATATATATATATATATATATATATATATATATATATATATATATATATATATATATATATATATATATATATATATATATATATATATATATATATATATATATATATATATATATATATATATATATATATATATATATATATATATATATATAGCCGGTCTTCAATAAAGAAGAACTATTCTTTTAATAAAGTGACAGCTATTCTCTACAGAACTAGTGCCATGCACAATTGGCAATATTTGAACTATTAGAAATTTACGACCTTTTAACTAATTTCAGCAGCACGCTTTCAGAGTTGTTTCCTGTGTTATTTACAACTATTTACATAATTCGATATTATTAATAATTCATTCATCATTTGTTTATAATGGACCAAAGACAAATAAACGATCGCTGTAAATTTCTAACATATTTTTGAAATAATTGGAATTTCACATTTAATATAAGAGCATTAAGGTGTTTGTATTTCTATAAAAATAAATATGATCCACTCCCATGTTTGGATCCCCTTGATGTCCAAATGAGACTCAATACAACAGTATTAAAATTATTATCATTGCGAAATTATTTTAAATTACTATAATTACCTTAAAAACCAGTAATAAAAAACACGTTTCCTTTTAAAGTAAAAAAATAGGATCATAAACAAAACAGCGATAATTGTTGAGTATAAAATAAATGCATTAAAATATTTAAAAACGCTGCACCTAATAAAACGGATGCACCAACGCAAAACATCATGAAAAAATCGGTCCGAGACAACTCAGACAAACTTTCTCATATATGAGTTTATAATTACTTAGCCCAGTGTTTCCATTTATTAGTTTTCAAATGTACATTTAAATATTATTGAACATTTCATCAAAATTTATCATAAAAATAACTTCTCCTGGTCGGGGAATCGAACCCGGGCTCTCTCCGTCCGCGTTTTAAGCTAATATCTCAGGAACTAGATTTTTCCCGGGAAAACGGCTTATATCGTTGGATTCGTATTCAAATGGACTACATTTTAGAATTTTTTAATCAAAATCGTCGGAACCGTTTTCGAGAAATAATTTTTTTTCATGTTTTTTTAGAGTTTTTGGGGGGTAGCGCCCCCAAATTTAGAGATAAAATTCATTTCTCGATTTCGCCTCGGGGTATGATTTTTCTGAACATGTATGCCAAATTTCGTCAAAATCGGCCCAGTAGTTTGGGCTCCAGGCGTCTGCACAGACGACAGACAGACGACAGACGACAGACAGACATTTTTTAAAAACCACTTTTTTGGACTCAGGGGACCTCAAAACGTGTAAATCCATCAAAATCTCAAAATCGAATTTTCGCGCCATCACAATACTTTCTCTTTATATGAGAAAGTAAAAATATATTTAGTTAAAAGCTTGAGATGGGGGGGAAAAACCACTATGTAAAGCAGTGTTCATCGTAAAAAAAAAAACTTGATTATATTAGGGTATATTCCCTGTCATGTGTGACGAAAGAAACATAGCAATTACCTACTCAATCCAGAGAACAAAATTAGTCAGTCGAAATAATCATTTAAAAGCAGTTTGATTTATTAAGTGATGAGGGCAGGGATGTAAAAGCAGGAACTAGGACTAACGGGCCCACGAGACTGAAGTAAAAACAACCAATAAAGGATTTATTTAGTGCAATGTAAAGTAAAGGAGGGAAAGGCATAAAAAGGTAAAAGCGCAGTATGGAAGGTTTGTCATGCGAAGCGGAGATAAACAGATAGGGCTAAATAGCGCAGCACGATCATCTAAGCGAAGACAAGAAGCAAACAAGAGGTGAACTTTCCTTTGGAACAGGGTTTCCTTCATGCATCGTTCGTCTTGACCAGTAAACTGTTAGAAAGCAGCGGAAACCAACAGTTGAAAAAGAAACGGAACAAGGAGCTGCGTCCACAACCAAACAATCCTGTCTCAGCAGGTCAACTCGCTCTTGAAGTGTTGACTTGATGTTGCCCTCCCAGATCATCCTGATGCGTCTACTCCGGGGTCCCTTCTCTTGAGGCCTAGAGCGTCATAGGCTTGTTAAGGAAAGCGCTCCTGTTTATTCTAACTACGTGTCCAAATTATCGCAGTTGGTTGCAGCTGATAATTTTTTTTTTATTATTCTGATACTGTCTCTTTGGATATTTCCTTTGACTTTTCTAAGATATGTCATCTTGGAAATCTGTAGACTAGCTGCTTCTTTATTCTTTATTGTCCAACACTCTGATCCGTAGGTCAATGTTGGAATGTACGTATATAAATCAGTATTTTAGTATTTGAAGAAACTTTTTCCTCCCAGTAAACCTTTAAGTTAAGTGCGTGAAACAATTTACCCGCTGTCACTGTCCTTGACTCAGTAAACGATCTACTCAAGGTTTAAATTAATTTATATCTGAGTGCAATAATAAATAAACAATCAGAAGAGAATATTTCATATTCATCGGTAAATATTTCCAATAAACATCGGTAAATACATATTTCCAAAAAACATAATTCTTCAACACTAGTTTAAAAAAAGATTGGTCAATCTAATTGCTTAAGTGGTATAAATAGTTTAAAACCCCGTTTAAAATTAGACCAAGCTAAACTATGCCTAGGATAAAAGAACAAGTATATCTCATCACACAGGAATCAGACATCATTAACTAAAATTACAAAGGGATATCGAAAAAGAAGCTGATAAAAGCAACCCCATAGATCATTTTTGATACAAGGAAACTCGTATTATTCACAAAAATAATATTTCAGCGCACACATTTCTTTAATTCAACAAACTCCTTTTAACATACAATAAATTATTATCACCTATCGGGTAAAAAATTAAAATAAATCCAGTTGTGATTTTAGCCATAACAGAGCAAGTACTCAAAAAGAAAGCAAAGTCCAATTAGGAAGAGGATAACTAGGCTTTTATGAACTGTTGACGCTTTTATAAAAATAACATCGTTCCCTTGTATGTATCGTATTCATATATTTAGTCTTACATGACTCATAGATGATGTCTTCAATTATTATTTTTTTGTTTGATAAATCCTTTATTTCTTTTTTATTAAGTTGATTATTAAATTAACGAAATAAAAAAAAAATCAATTGATATATCTTTTATTATTATTATTATTATTCTTATTACTACTGTACAATATTATTACTATCGAAACATTAAATAGATTCTTGAGAAGTAATAAATAAATGAATTTTACTCCTCATACGTATTATAGTATAAGGAAAAGTATTGTATAAACTAAGAATAGAGGGACAATTTTATAGATTATTTTCACGTTCTGAAAGAACATTTACAATTTACTTCAATGATATTACAAATTTAGGAATTAATTTAGTTACACTTGTAAGTGGACCCTCGTTACATATGATTTGCCAAAACGAATTTAACTTTTCCAAGAATTATATTTATGTTTCCAAAAACCCCGCATGACACATGGGTGAGCTTTAATTAAACTAATGGTTACTTTCGAGCCTCTTAAAGAACAAATATTTAATTTAATATTGTGATCAAATTAAATTAAATGTATCACATAATACTAAAGAAATTGAATTAATTTGTATAAAATAATAAACATACATAGAATGCAATTAACCAATAATATTAGACGATCGCTACAAAAGAAACAATCAATATTTTAGTATTATTTATTACTTTTTCTTTACTTTTTTGCTACCAAGCTAAACTACTCGTGACGAGTAGTTTTTAAGATATGTTGGTTCGCAAAAAAAACGACACACAGACACGGAACCAAAAATTTTCCCTGATTTCTGAAACAGAGTTCTGTCTTGGAAGTTTTGAAATCGGAAGCATAACAAATTTTCGTTCTTCAGGACGATTACATAGCTTCCGCTAGCTTGTTAAATTGAGTTAAAATTTACTATTTTTTCGCTGGAATTAGTAATACGAGTTCTTTTTAAATAAAGCGTGTCTTAGACTTTTAGATAGTTATCGTACATCGAAGTTGCACGTTGAACTTAAAAGGAATATTAGTTCAAGATAAAAAATAAAATAAAAACAAATCATAAATATATTTCATTGACAATATGTATATTAATAAATGCAGATAACGTTTTCGTTTTACTATTTTTACTCTCGGAAATTCTTTTTTATTTTTAAAACTTGTTGCGATAAGGAAGCACAGTTTTTTTTTACTATAATTTATAATGCAGAGAGGAAAGGTAGTCTGTTGCTGTTGTGAATGTTAAATTGCTTGACAACATGCACTCGACCCTATTTACTCTGACTTAGAATAAAGCAAAAGAGTAGAAGGGGTAAATCCATTTATCGACTTTCCTGAACTGACCATGTTATGTCAAGGAAAATCCCTGATTTTATATTTGTGATTAAAAAACACTACAGCTAAAAATAGTATATTATGTTACTAGGCTGTGAAGTGAGTTTTTTCTTTACCGCGGCAATTACATTTACTGTCGAGCGAAGCGAGACAGTAAATATTGCTAAGGTAAAGAAAAAACACTTCACAGTCGCGTAGCATATGCTATTTTTTCCGAGGTAGCAGACAATGAAAAAACATTAAATATTAATCACTAATCAATATATAATAATAAAAAATATTAGTACATACTTAAGACTTAAAAAAAGAAACCTTAAAAAGAGGTTACACTATAAGAAAAGATAAATAAAACGCATTGATTTCCCATCTAGCGGATTTTAATCGTACTAGAAGCATTTCTACTAAGACTGCAGCACTACTAACGGAAGTTTTGACAACTACCCGCCGGAAAATAAAAATCTTTTAGTTCCTAGGACGTAAAAGATTTTTTCTTTACAGCTAGGAGTAATGAAAAGATTTTTTAAGTCCACGAAATGAAAAAATGGATTTTAGCTATGTTTTTTAGGCTCTAAAGTTACTATTTCACAGCCTACCTCGGAAAAAAAATATTTTCCAGAGGGAAAGTTCTTAGTAACGCATTTTGAGATAAGGCACTATGTATTTATTATCATAAATATAATTATACCTTCTTTATTTCTAACGCCATATTCTTGGGTTTTCCATTTATTCTGTACAAAGAAGGGTGTGAAAAATGCATCGCATTCACATAAAAAATAGATTCCTTTAGTTTTTTTCCATTAGTCGGTTTGTAATTTCTCTTTTTATTTAACCTAATTTCCTTACTTTTTACCGTACGAACACATGATTTTCCGCTAGCATATTAGTATTTCGAAAATTTCCCCCTCTAAATCAGAAGTAAATAACCTTCTAATTCAAATAAAATATTAGAAGAATGTAAGCAGGTATAAACATTTTTAAATGTGCCACAGCCAAGATATGAAAATGTCAAAAAAAAGGCACCGTGCGATAAATATATATAATATATGTTCACTAGGAAGCTTAATTCTGCATAAATGATTTAAATTTAGTCCTTTTCTAACAGAAAAAAGTGAGTTAAAAAGTACTTAACAAACAAATGAAGTTAAAATAAAACGATGCTTAATTCTTTTTTACGTAACTGAGCAGATTAAAAAAATAAATAAAAGAGGAAATTATTTTTGCTTTTTTTTTAATTGAGTAATAAATCCTATTAGAGTAAATATGTATATGCCACTTCCAATTTAAACCTGCTTAATAATAATCTATGACTACATTTAAAACATGTACAAAAATATAAATATAGATATGGGTTAATAGTTTAATACGGTAATAATAATAATTATAGTAGGTGTTAAGATTAAAATATAATTATAGGTTAGAATGAAAGCTTAGCAAGCTCCCATTAAAATGGAATAATTACTTTTAGATCGATGTTCAAGCATCTTATAAATAATAAATTACTATAATAAACAATAATAACAAATCAATGGGTGCAACAATTTATCACAACAGTTGTTAGAAAATTATTTATGACTACGAATCAGTGTTACATGTTAAATAAACAAAGAGGATAAATAAATGCAGCAATCGATAAATACAAAAATGCATTTAGGCTCTATTGATATAGAATAATTCAAACTTTTTTATTTAAACAACATTTTATTATAGAATGATACTTCCTGTAAGTTCTAATAGAACTAGCCCCTAGCTAGGTCGGTAAGAATATGTTAGTCGGCATATAATGTTTAGTAACGGTATTAATATTACGTCCTTATTGTATGTAAAAATGAAGCCAACATCTATCTAGGGCTTCACATTGAAACAAAATTATTCATTAGTATCATTCCTTAAAATTTTGCACTCATATTTGTAAGACCCAAAGAATTTCATCCTCAATAAAAAATATTCAAAGTATTTTTAAAATAACAAAAGTCAACCAAATGTAATTTTATAATTTATATACAGGTAAAATAATTAAAATTATGATACATTTAATTGAAACATCGAATTTTATAATTTATATACGGGTTAAATAATTAATTGAAACATCGAATAAAACATGTGAAGATGTTTAAGGATGTTACAGTAAGTCAAAACTAGTTTAACAAACATTTAGTTAAAAACAAGTTTGTTTGTTAGTCAGCAAAACTGTTCTCATTTTAAATTCGATAAAAACCTCCCCTACAAGTTTAGGAGTAGATAAGCTTCAAGAAAATATAGCGACAGGTTAATGGTTTTTTTTTACGTTCTCTCAAATGGACTGTTCTTGCAATTCGAACTCGGTCACGCAATATTTGATCACTGACTTCTAAGTAACTTAACATTCGTTGGCAGTGTTTACAACCTTATGGCGGTAAAAAGTTGTTTTTTTTTTTTTCAAAATATGATGAATGTTTCTTTTAAAAAGACAAACTTCAAACTTCTAAACCCGGTAGGACATAAATATTCTTGTTAATGTAAAAGGAAGGACCAAACAAAGAAAATTTCTAATTAATTGAAATAAAGTAAACAATAACAAATGTGACATATATTCATAAGATCCTACCTATAGTAAGTATACCACAAAACGTATTTATCGTTTGTTGCTTTTTGGTGTTAAGGAAAAAATAAAACGCTCCCTTTTGCGATATTTCGACCCCTCCTTGGGCCATTCTCAAGCTGCCTGACTAGAACATTACACACTACATGAATTCTTTAAAAGTCAAATTGAACATATTAGGTTTGTTCCAACCGAGCATTGTACCGTCCCCGGGATCGTCACCGGCATGCGCAGTAGATAAAAGCCGTTCCAAGCTGACTTGGGACAGTGTTTCGTACCGTACACGAAACTGTTCCAACCCCGGCAGGGATCGTTTGCGAACCGTTCACTGTACGGTCCCAACGATCCTCTGACAATACCATGTACTGGTTTGTATGACATGCGCAGTTATGTCAATAATTACAAATATCAACAGAAAGGTTTCCTAACTGTTAGGTTTCCTTAATGTTTTTAATACAGTGCGAATAATAGTCCTAAACTCGTTCCAACCTGACATGATTTTATTACAGTACAATGTTAGCGCATGCGTATAAAACCTGTCCTAAACGATTCTCGAACGATCCGCGGGACGATACAAAGGACGGTACAAATAGCGGGGTTGGAACAAACCTATTGTGAACTTATTGAATCGTCTGATTCTCGTCAAACTTCCTGCATTTAGGTAAGTTTGTTTCACTTTAAAAATAGTGTGTACGATTTTATTTCTTATTTATTCTATCAATTTTCATTACTTTTTCCTTATTCTTTCACTGTCCACTACACTCTTTTTCTTGTTTATTTTTTTTAAATTTAAGGCAGACAAATTGGTTTATTACGATAAACGAGATGTATATCATATACCCACGTTTGTAATAAGGTACATCACCTAAAGGTAAATTTCAATTTAAATAAAATATAATTAACTATTATGTATGTCAAAAGATTTAAGATAACTATAAACAAAAGAATTGTAAGAATTAATAATTTAAAAAAAATCTTGGAAGCGTTTTAGGGGGAAGAATAGATTACGATTCTTACTGAGAATTCATTACCAGTTCGTCGAATTTTTTTCATGTATATGCTCAGCATTTCAAACAACGAAGGACAAGAGCGATTTCACGACGAATTATTTTTCAAATCTTCCGAAAACATAGTAGGGAAGGCGGCAAGAGCATCCATTTAGGGAAAGTTGGCAGCCTAGGGGCTGGAATAAATAATTATAAATTATATTATGTAAAAGGACCAAACAAGTATTTTACACACTTGAAACAAGCATTGTTTCATTTCAAGGAGATACATTACCGAGAATTTTATACACCTAAAATCGAAGAATCATTAATATGATACGAAATATAAAAACTAATTACGAGTACATTATTTTAAATTAACATTTTACTACTTAAAATTACATCACTCACTTGTAATAATATAGGAAATAACTGCAAAAAACAAAATTAAATAACATCATATTTTTATTAAGATTATAGTCGTATCGCCATTATCATCTTTCGACATGAGCTACACAATGTCAATAAAGAACGGCTGTTTCTTTTACGTCTTCTTTTCAGGGTCCGTAGGCAAAACCGAAGACCCTTATGTTTTCCTCTATTCGTTTGTCCGCCTTTAACGTCCTGTATCTCTAAATGTACCGAACACAAAAATATGAAACTATTCAATAATGGTACGTGTGTATGTGTTAACCAAACAGAAAAGAAATTAGGGAAGCCCCAAAATATCATTCTCAAAACAAGGGGTTGAGCATATATACGGACTCTTAAATCTCGGCGGCTGGGCCGGGCCCTATGTACTGTACTGAAAGCTCACATACTTGGCAACTCTAATTGATTTAACTTAGATGTACTTCCTACATTATTAACTGAAAATAAAAATGTAAATGAATTAATAATTATTTTACTATGCAGATTAACTAACGGTGAGAAGCTTCTTGTATGGATTTAACGTCTTAAATAGTAGTTGTTAATAATTATAATTTTATTTAAATTAAAATTTAATCTTTCCGTAGTATGAATACTACCAAAATCGTAAAATATGAAGTCTTAAATAAAGTTAAAAAGAAAAATTTGAATTAAAATTGAAGTTGATAAAAGTAAAATATGAATTGCTTTAGGTCAATAAGGCTCAACCCCACTTGGAAGAGAATTGTCGGTCTAAATAATACAAAATGAAAAGGACACTGGTGTCAATACAATTTAAAGAAATAATTTATCAAGCAATCGATAGTAATACCGGTTCAGGGGCATTTCAATACGAATTCTAAACCAATCGTCAAACTTAATAATGCACATTAAAAAAGTACTAAATTAATAGACTAAATTAAATAATAAGTATATAAAAATGTTGTAAATATACATATTTACTGCTACATCCTCAAGAATAGGTAACATTTAAAAGGATAGTAATTAAATCTTACTTAAAATTCCACCTAATGGAAGCGAAATATGGGCTGATGTTATGAGATAAATAGTGAGCAGAGGATTTCCTCCCAAGAACGTCCATAGAAATTTTGTAGATGTAGAGCAGGGGTTCCCAACGGGGTCCAGGTGGACCCCTTGGGGGTCTATGGAAATTTAAAAGGGGTTTATAGTATTCCAGGGATCTATTGGGGGTCTTTAATAAATTTAAAATGTTTGAAGATTAATTATTTCAAGAATCTAAAAGTAAAATTTTCGTATCATTCTACAACGAAAATTAAATATTTTCTTAAGCCGTCAACTTCAGTAAATAATGCTGGTGGATTAGAAGCCTCTCACAATATTTCTTTGTTAATTGAAAAAGCCGGATATTCACCCCCAACTGATGAAAAATTAATATCACCCACCAGCAATAAAAAAAGGTAATAAAAACAGTTATGAAAATGAACCCTGGAACAGTTTTAAAAAGTATTCCGCACTGTAATTACACCACACAACGTCGTATGAATGAAATGTCAGAAGATACTAACAAACCCTAAATTTGTGAATTGAAAATTAGTACATTTTTTGTGCAGTTTGGTGAATCCATTTTTGTAGAAACAGCATTATGATTTTATACCTATGTTCGATATTATAAATCCAGATTATGAGAAATTACAGAAGAACAATCTTTCAGCGAACTGTTACAAATGTACACTACAGGTGAACATATATTTGTTTTGATTTTTTTTTTTTTTTTAAATTTACACTGAACAATTAAAAGAGATATGTTATGTTAGCTATAGTGACTTTAAATGATAGGTAATTTCAGGCCAAATGTTAAAAAAAAAAAAATCAATATACCACACAATGACCACATTAATAAAAATCTAACTATTGTCCAATTACAGTATCTATACATCTGAAATCACGTTTATATCTGCTATCTGAAATCTTATATAAGCCAATTAAGTGCCAATCAAGTGTTAAGTTCTTAGCACAATTGTTATCTTTTAGGATTTTTAAGTGGAATATTTAAAATTCTGCTAACGTTTTATGCAGTTTATTAATGGAAAAATGCAGGGGGTCGATGAAGAAAATTTTATTTTTAAAGGGGCCGATGAAGGAAAAAGGTTGGGAACCCCTGATGTAGAGGCTTTGCACATAACATTTATTTTGTTCAATAATTCAATGAAGCCAACCACCTCAAAAAACTAACTTTGAAACAAATGAAAAATATTTATGAACTAAATATGTTAATAAATTATCTTAATATTTATTTATTATTTATCGTAACTTGGTAACTATCAGATTATCTGAAGAAGGTCGCATTAGAACAGCCGAAACCAGTCAAATTGTTTTAAACACAAATTATTTTGTGTGAAGACGTTTGGTTATTGATCAACACCTGTTCTACGATAAATATGTTAAATAAATACACACTTTAAATAAATTAAAATTGGATGAAAATATGACTTTTAGTAAAGTTTAAAAGCGATAAATATAGAACTTTTCGAAAAGATAGTGATGGTGCTTCGCTATCCAGATAAAATATGGAATGCTTGATTACTATATATAAATAATAACAGATATATTGACTATTAGTATAAAGCGAAAGTAAAAAGAAAAGCGTATGCTCATGTAAAATATCTTATTCTATATTATAAGAAATCTTATTCAGTTAGAAAATGTTGAAAAAGGTAAATAAAAGAAAAAAAAACATTTAGTAAGGCTTCTGTAAGTTTAATCTGTCTGCACATTGTTAATGAATCAATAATTGGATTTAACAAATTTATCTTCTATCCTATTAGATAGAAACCATCACATAGTCAAATAATAAAATCCAGCTAAAATGGTTACTCAATAAATATTAAACAAGACCATTTAAACTTTAAATCGCTGTCGCATTTAAATGGCATTCATTATAGAACTCCTTATTCTACAATGTTGAATCCAGTAAATGGTGAAAAAAATGTAATATCAAATATACATATCGTATATCGTACAATCTATAAAAATAAAAACGAATGTTTATCTGTTTGTCACTAGCGCCTGCCTAAACCGTACATCCGATTGCGATGAAACTTTGGGAAATGGTTGGACGCATGCTCGGGAAGGTTTCTGAGTTAGTAAAAGTAAAACTATGTTCCGATTTCGGTACACAGGGTTACGGGGTACAAAAAATGTCAAAGTAATGAAAAGCCTTCATGATGCATATCATTGAAAAGCCCTTTAAGACTACAGTAATTGTTGTTATGTACTTTTTGACCTATTTTCATTCAGGAGGGAGGTAAAATGGAAAATGCAGGGAAAATATTTCTATAATCTATATCTATATAAATAAATATGAATGTTAGTCTGTCCAGGGCCGGATCTAGGACTTTCTTAAGGGGGGTAAGCTTGAATCTGCCCTCCCCCCCCCCCCCCCCACCAAACTATTATTATATAACATGTATATTAAAAATGGTAAATAGATAGGATTAAGTCCATTGTTAATATAGGATATTAGGTCTGTTAAGAAACATGATTTAAAAGGACTTTTCGACCATTGGATCATATTTGAGTGAACAAAACTACCTTGAGTGTAGTTCTGTTTACATCAGGGCCGGCGCAAGAGGTTTTGGCGCCCTAGGGAAAACTATTATATCCCCCCCCCCCCCCCATCATTCTAAGCCAACACCACGATCAGCCACTTTTAGTTTTAGGAACTATAAGAACAAAACAAATAAAACACAATTTATCCAAGATTTATTATTTATCTCCTGTTCAGTTGAAATAGTTGTCAGTCCTACTAATCATTCTTCTGTCATACATGACCCCAGCCCAAAGGGGGGTCCGGCGCCACCCTCGGAAAAAAAAATTTAGAAAATTAGGTTAAAATGGTGAATTTTAGGCCTTTTTTAGAGCTTTTTAGCTAAAGAAAAAAAAACAATCACCTAAAAGTTTGTTTAAAATTGTTTCTGCAGAATTTTTTAAACATTTATTAAAAATACAAAATTAAAAATAAATGCAGGGATGAACAATCACAATTAAAAAAAAAAAAAATATTAGGTAAAAAATTAGGTATCGATTTACTCAGACACAATTTAGAATAGGGAAATATTTATCAAAAAATACTGGTGTGTATTATGTAAAAAATATATTACAAAAAATTTGCCGCCGGGGGCACGTGCCCCCGTTGCCCCCCCCCCCCCTCTCTAAATCCGACCCTGAGTCTGTCTGTATGTCTCTTATGCCAATATTGTATATTGTACTTGTACATATTGCAAATTGTAATATATATTATTTATCTAAGGCAACATTATTTAACTAAATAAACTATAAATAAAATAAGGGTTTTCAATGGTAGCACTTGTACACATTTCTTATGTTATTAATGTTTTTTTAAAACAACATTACTTTATTGACATTAGCTCCTTCACAGCTGTCTGAGTTTATTTTATTAATAATTGTTGTAACTATTATTATTAAAAATATTTTTAATAATAACACCTTTAATTATTTCTACAAAATGAGTAGATGAATTGAATATTTATATAGGTAAGACAGGTCACCGTCTGTCGGGTCAGCTATTATGTTAATAAATACTAAATTAAGTTTAGCTAAAGTTAATACGACATTTATTGACTGTTAGGCGGTCCGAAGTTCGCCGGGTCAGCTAGTAATTATATAAAGTATCTATACAGTGCATAAAATATAATTTTTAACACAAGTTCTTAAATACTTTTATTTGTCGCTTATTTAAGTAAATCCAACAGAAGAACGTCACTTTCTTTTTTAGAGAAATAAGGTTAAGCAAATAATAAATAAATCAAGCGCAGGATTAATGCAGCGTCGATACAAGCGGTGTCAGGCAATTTCCCTGGCAACAAAGGGATATAAAATGAGGCCAGAGTGGTGGAATGAAAATCGCCAGCCTCGGAGGTGAACATTAAAAAAAGTAAATAGCGTTTCTGCACAATAAAAACAGAGGAGCGTGGCGAGAGAAAGTGTCGCCACACAGAATTAGTAGACGGCAAGGTGCTGTGAGGTGACTGTGTCGGATCACATGCCGAGACTAATTCACCGACGTAACGACCACAGGTGCAAAAATATTCAGTAGAGTTCGCCAATTCAGTCATAGTTTTTTTTATAGCTCAAGTCATAGGGTAGTAGGCGTTTCAAAGACACCGTGAATAAACGACTCCTGTTCAGATAACGAGCATTGGCTTTCGACACGAGTTGACTTGTGCTCAGCAAAAATTGGAGGCAAAAATAAGCCTACAATATGGTAAAAAGAAAAATAATACTTTTAGGGTCTAAAATCAAAATATAGTTGCAAAACTGTTTTAAAAGTCCAATATTTTTACTTTTAGAACGCGGAGAGCTTTAAGACAAAGAAATACCGCTTTTGACTTTGTCAGTCTTAAAAATTGGAGATTAATATTTTAATTCTTGTTAAAAATGCTTCATTCTTTTAAGAAAAAGAATAGTTAAAACGAAATAATTAAAGGGATAAAAAAATAAAATGATATGACGGTTTTGGAAAACATAAATCATTCAAAACTTCAAATTTCCTTCTTTTATTATTATGTATTAATAACTAACTTGGGGTGATTTTTGATAATATTTTATTCTTGATAATGAATGACCTTTATGAGGGGAAAAAATATAAATAATTTAAGGAGACATAAATTATTTATAGGATAACCGAATAGCCGTAAAACGAATTTCGTCTGTTTGCCGTTACTATTATTAATCATTATCTTTGTGACAACGTTGGTTTCAGTTAAATAATAAATCAAACAACTGAATTGGGTTGTCGATCATTTTTTTTTTTTTTTAAAGAAGCAATTTTATAGTTTTCGCTTTATGGCTAAATATGCCTACTTCATCTAACATAAAACGAGAGATAAAATAAAATTTCAAATATTCTCCTTCAAATGTTTAAAAATTCGGACAAATGATCTCGAGGATATTTTTAAGGAGAAAGTGAGGTTGATTTTGACGGCTTGACAGCTGACCAGTCAAGCGTTGTCAACGTTGGTACATCTCAAGTTCTTCAAGACAATGAAGGGCGGGGACCAGAATCCAAGAGATGCAGGCAAGTGAAATGTCACAACCTCACCCTAACTAGAAATAGAAATGACTAACACATCTTTAACTTGCCTTCATCCACTATAGCAGACAATAATAGACCATAGAGCTAGGAAATAATACACCACGCACTTCCGCTAATAATGGATAGTGAGACAAGACGTAACAGTCATGTCATATTATTTATAGACTACTCTTAAAGATTTATCTCAGTTAAAAAGATCTTAACCTTAGAGAAATTCGATAATGGTGGTCACAAAATATATCATTTTTTCAATATATAGTATGTATATAAATAAATGTTTAACAAAATAAAGTAATTTATACTTTTTTATAAATTATAAATTATTTATAAAATTAAAGGGGGGGGGGGGACGACACGTAAAATTTTGACGTTTTTTGACAAAATGGCAGGGAAAAGTAAACGCTCTCCACGAGTGTTGCATATTTTTGTAATCTACTCTTCAATACCTTTCATTTGATACCCCACTCAAAATTTAAAAAAAATATTTTTTTTGCATGACATGACTTATCCGCCATTTTTGATTTGAACAGCTGATAATTTTGAGTTTGCTATATTTTTCCTGTGTGCGCGTCAAAACGATCTTTAATATTGGAAAGTTTCATGTTTTCATCTCATTTTATTCAAAAGTTATTGGAACCGTACAGAGTGACAGACAGACAGATAGACACATGAACGAAACTATAAGGGTTTCCTTTTTTTGGTTTTACCGACGAAACCCTAAAAAGAAACTTCTTAAGTACAAAAATCGGTACGACATACTCAAACACTTTCTCAGATTCATAGTAAGACTGAATTTAATTCCAGAAATATCTAATTTAATCAATTTTTATATTTAAAAAGTGTTCAACAGGTGGTAGTTAACTTGTTGTTAAGCTAAATCTGATTTATTTTCCTTAATATTTCGGAAACTAGATTTATTCCGGGAAAACGTCTTACATGGATTGATTCGTATTTAAATGGATTACAATTTAGAATTTCTTAATAAAAATTCGTAATCGAAACCGTTCTTGAGAAACACTTTTATTCCACGTATCTTCTAAGTTTTTTGGGGGGTAGCGCCCCTAAATTTAGAGCAAAAATCCATTACTCAATTTCACCTCTATATATGTACTACTTTTAATGAAAGATAAAATAAAAGGATTCAAAATGAAAATATTTGAACTTTTAAAGCACTTGCCATTAAAAAGAGAATACGATACCTTTCTTAGGGAAAAAGAAAAGAAGCTATAAAATTGTCAGAAGGAATATTATGCATCCTAAGCTGGTACAGAAACTTTTAAAAAGTAAAAATTGATACGTTTTAAGATAGGATATATCACTATCAAATAGACAATTCCAACATTAGAAAATCATTCAATGCAATTTTCAGGCTTCTAACGTCATTATAGAAATATTAATTGATTAGTAAAAAAGATAGATACACAATTGCATTAAATTAAGATCAAACCCCATTCTTTTGCAAATAATAAAAACAAGGAGTAGTCCAAGAATTTTCTGTTATTGACGTTATGGTTGATGGACCAATTTTAGGTGTAAATAAATAACCTTATGTCATTTTTACTGAGACGTTTCGACCCTTCTTACTAAGGTCATCTTCAGTCATATTCTTTATTTAATAAGCTGTTTGGTCATGAAGTCTATAACAATAACAAATCTTCTTCTCCATAAGAGAAAGTCAAGTGAATTAAGTATCAAGAATTAAATAAATTAAAATATCAAGCTCCTGCTATTACACGTCATCATTCAAAACAATTAAAGAAATTTTAAAATTTAAACAGAAACAAAGTAAAGAGTTACTTTGTTTCTGTTTAAATTTTAAAATTTCATTAATTGTTTTGAATGATGACGTGTAATAGCAGGAGCTTGATATTTTAATTTATTTAATTCTTGATACTTAATTCACTTGACTTTCTCTTATGGAGAAGAAGAATTGTTATTGTTATAGACTTCATGACCAAACAGCTTATTAAATAAAGAATATGACTGAAGATGACCTTAGTAAGAAGGGTCGAAACGTCTCAGTAAAAATGACATAAGGTTATTTATTTACACCTAAAATTGGTCCATCAACCATAACGTCAATAATCAAATTAAAAGGTGTCAATCGCAACTTATTCTATGCATTTTCTGTTGTAAAGGTGGACTACAGTAACACTTCTAATAAAAAGATTCGAAAATAATACTATGTTAGGAACGATAAGAGCGTGAAAAAGCCTACGCATTAGCATCTAGAGGTGAAGAGTTTTACAGACTCTTCAGAGGTGTTAGAGTGAGTGTAAATATGTTAAGGCTATTCAATACTTAGGACCTATCTTATTTCTCTTACCATGCACACTAGTTCTTATTACATAATATAATAATAAAGAGCATGTTACTTCTTGTTACCTTAGCCAAGTGTCTTCAAGGTTAGATGCCATAACATTCCCACCACAAGTTAAAATCCTGGTTGTAACATGGGACATTGGATATACTTAACTAAAAGATATGGATACATCTAGTTCACTTTGAGCTTCTAATGATGTTCTGTTTTAAACAGAAAGGTTTTGCTAGTATAACTATAAAGGGAGAATTCTCTTTTCGGCTTATAGAACTACCTAATTAAAGGCAAAGAGGGAAACATATTAATACTTTAATAGTTATATGGTATTTTAAAATTTTGGAATTAGAATAGCAGTTTTTATGTTTTATAAACTCCCACTGGTGTTAAAAAATTGACCATGTAACTCCTTGTTACCTTAGCAAAGTGTCTTCAAGGTTAGATGCCATAACATTCCCACCACAAGTTAAAATCCTGGTTGTAACATGGGACATTGGATATACTTAACTAAAAGATATGGATACATCTAGTTCACTTTGAGCTTCTAATGATGTTCTGTTTTAAACAGAAAGGTTTTGCTAGTATAACTATAAAGGGAGAATTCTCTTTTCGGCTTATAGAACTACCTAATTAAAGGCAAAGAGGGAAACATATTAATACTTTAATAGTTATATGGTATTTTAAAATTTTGGAATTAGAATAGCAGTTTTTATGTTTTATAAACTCCCACTGGTGTTAAAAAATTGACCATGTAACTCCTTGTTACCTTAGCAAAGTGTCTTCAAGGTTAGATGCCATAACATTCCCGCCACAAGTTAAAATCCTGGTTGTAACATGGGACATTGGATATACTTAACTAAAGGATATGGATACATCTAGTTAATTTTGCGATTCTAATAATTTCAACAAAGAGGGAAACATATTAATACTTAAATAGTTATAATATTTCAAAATTTAGTAATTAGAATTGATGTTTTTATTTTATAAACTCTTACTGGTGTTAAAAAATTGATCTCTGATAAGGGAGGAGGGATAGCATGAAAAAGTTTGGTTTCATGGAAGCGTTCCAGTTAATTAAGTTTTCCAACACCTACTTCATGAACAATTTTTTACTAGGGATTAAGTTCTCTAGCTCAGGGCTTCTCTAAGTGGTGGACCATAGATATTGTACCCAACCTACTATAAGTAAATCTCGAGCTCTCGTTGGTTCCCCTCCCCATTTTTTTTTATTTTCTTACACTGTCAGAATAAACACGTAAGACTAGTATAAACTAACTGATCCCAACTTTGATGGGGAGGGGAAACCCATGTCCAGACTTAATCACATTATCTCTTCATAACTCTATCCAGAAAAATTATATAATTTCCCCCAATTAGAATTAATTTTTTACAATACTGCTTTTAAATTATTAATGATATCAAAGATTAACATGCAGTTAAAAAAAATCAAAAAGTTGTATAATCTTCATAAATAAAATGTGTTTGAAGTGATATCTTTTTTTGGATCATTTAATAGAAGAATCTAAAATTAAAACAGTTTGCAAAAAGAGAGGTCACCAACCCTTGGCAACATCATTATTCAAAATCCAAGCAAGACACAAGTCAAGTGTATTTTTGCCTCTGGGATTTCCTTTTTTTTATAAATAAAATGGCTAAGAGTCCGAAAGCTAGCCACTAAGGGATTTTAAAGTCAGTAGCTTCAGATGAGAACCACCCCAATATATGTATTTATATGCTAAAATAATCTTATATAGAACTAAGTCCAAACTAGAATAAAAAAAAAAGTTAATTTAAAAAAAGGCATAAATCATAAGATAATTAGCGAAATAAAGACATTAATTTAAGTAAACTGTTCTCCTTCTTTAAAAAAAGGTTTTGCTTTGTATAATTACTAATAACAAACAATTAAAGCACTAACCATAGAAAGGGGTGTCTAAGTTAATTGATTTAAAGGCCATGTCACAAAAGGGGTGTGCAAAGTTTTCGCTGGAAGCATGAGAGTCTAGAAAATAGTGAAAGCGGTCACTATTTATCACAAGGCAAAAAACGGATGACGATATTATAGCTCCGTCCTCCCCTCATGCCGCACTGTCTGCCAGCCGGTTTAAGAGGTTACTTGGCCTTTATTTTATTTAGCACCTGAGTTGTCAATTCTAATATTTATTCTTATTTATTAGACCCTAATGCTACCAAGCAAACTTGCTGAGCGCAACACTGGTTTACTGTCTGTTGTTTTCGCTTGAGCAACAATGAAAAGGCTCTTCCATTGTAAATACCACTTATGTGATATTGGCCTAAGAGGTAATTTAATACATTGAATCAATTTAATTAAAAAGATGCAATACTTATCAGATTTTTATTGTATTTAATATACATGTTTCATTTAGATGAAATAAGTCTGAAACAATCATAGCCTCAAGAAGTTACCTAGCTATGAATAGATAAAAAAAATATGGAAATTTTTATTATAAATACTTTACTAATTAATATTTAATAAGAAAAACTAGAATATTTAGTGAGCAGCAAGTAATAGCACATTAAGTAGTAGATAAAAAAAGACAATTGCAGTATCTAAATAATTATCTGTGCACCAAATGCTATTATCAAATAAGGCTAAAATTACTTTTTTAATATGTTAAAATTAAAATTTTTGTTTCCTTCCATTTTCATTTCATAAAAAAATAAAAAAAAAACATTGAAAAATATGTATATTAAATTATATAATCCAGACGCAATCACTAAGGGGCAGCTGAGGCCTAACAAACAACTTTTTACTATTATTGAAGTTATGGGTCACTCAGGGTCGGCAAGTAGCTAAATAATATATTTTCCATTCATCCCCCCCCCCCCTTCCATTCTATTGAGTATTACTCATTTACTTTACGATGGTGGGCTAGGTGAATCCAGAAAAAGAGGGAGACCCATGCTCTATGTTCACCTGGTTCGGTGCGGAGAATATCCTACTCCAGAAACAGAAGCAAAGTGCAACCCTTGTTAAGAAGTTTCACTTAATGTAATCTAATATGACAGTTATCACATTCAAATCATAAATATGTATTACCTAATAACAAAAAAAAGGTATAGGATTGGCATACAAAAATTAACTTCAAATTTATTTGGTTATTTTAGTTATTGTAATAATAAATAATTCAACAATAATATAACAAAGCTCAATTATGAACAAAAATATTTTTTAAGTAAAAGAAAAATCCATTGAATATATAAGTTGAAATATATATATAAAAAAATATTAACAGCGAGAGCTTAGGCATAAAAAGAAAAAAAAACTATGTATCATATTCTGATCTGAGCAATTATCAACATGAGATGTTGAACAGCAAGTAACAAATAAGGTCTTAGAGTACTCTGTGTCTAAATGTCATTAATATAGTTTAAGGATTAGCTAAAACTGATAACAGATAACTGTAAAGGAATGATCCAGAGGTATTATCCAAATGAAACCTGTCAGAACTGCATTATTTAGTGAAAACCATTAAAATTTTGAGTAAACTCATAAATATTTAAATGTTGACCTCTTAGTTAAGATTGATTTGATACATTCAGCATAAGAAATAGGTGAATAAAAAATAAAATGAAGGGACCTTCATAAATAATTATAATTTTACCTAAATTAAAATAAACAATTTCGACATAAATTAGAATTTAAAAAATGAGAAAAATAGGAAAATAAACAACCACAGCTTGTATTTGTTTAAGCATAATAATTCAAGTTGGTTTTCTTCTTAGCCTGTACTTCTAAAATGGAGTCCATAAAGTCCTCATGAGTAACTATGGTAGCGTTACGTCTAAGAGCTATCATACCAGCTTCAACACAGACTGCTTTGCATTGTGCTCCGTTGAAATCATCAGTAGAGCGAGCCAATTCCTCAAAGTTAACATCCACACTGACATTCATCTTTCGAGAGTGAATCTGCATGATCCTGGCTCTAGCATCTTCATTAGGATGCGGGAACTCGATCTTACGATCCAAACGACCTGATCTCAACAAGGCAGGATCTAAAATATCCACACGATTGGTGGCTGCGATAACTTTGATGTTGGAAGTAGAACTGAATCCATCAAGTTGGTTGAGAAGTTCTAACATAGTACGCTGTACCTCACGATCACCAGCTTTTTCCGAGTCAAAACGTTTTGTACCAATAGCATCTAATTCATCGATGAAGATAATAGCTGGTGATTTTTCTTTGGCAAGGGCAAACGCATCACGGACTAGTTTAGCACCATCACCAATAAACATTTGAACTAACTGAGGTCCAGCTAATTTCAAGAAAGTAGATTTAGTTTGAGCTGCACAAGCCCTAGCCAGTAGTGTTTTGCCTGTACCAGGAGGCCCATAAAGTAAAACACCCTTGGGAGGCTGAATGCCCATATTTTCAAACTTTTCTTTATGAGTCATTGGCAAAACAACAGCTTCAATAAGTTCTTGGATCTGCTTATCTAAACCACCTATATCTGAATATTGTTCTGTTGGTCGTTCGTCCACTTCCATAGCTTTAACTCTAGCATCGTACTCAGCAGGCAAAGTTTCAAGTATCAAATAAGAGTCTTTGTTAACACCCACAAGATCACCAGGTTTTAACTTAACAGGATCAACTAACCCAATAACTGGCAAGAAATAAGTTTGGCGAGTAGATGTTTTAATTACTGCACATTTTCCTTTCCTTCGAGCATCTAAATCTACAATAGCACCTTCTTCTTCTGTCTCTTCTGGGTCTACGTCCAACAGCTCAATAACGTTAGATACTAAATAGGGCAAAGTTTTATTTACCTTGATTTTCTCGGTGTTTTCTTTGATTTTATCACCCTGAGCTTGAAGTTCGTGAGAGACTCGCATGACTTCACTCTTCATAATCTTGACTTCGTTGTCCAACAGGCGGATCCGACTTATCAAATCATCGTTGGACATTCGGAGAACTTCGTCGCCGATAGTTAAATCGTCAGAATTTTGATCGGCAACCGACATGACCATTGTGAAAGTGGAAAACCTTTTAAAACTCAGATAAAAGGAGAAAAATCAGAGAGACGAAACGTAAGGGAGGACTGGGATGATATAAATACCACCGAAATAGAGAGATCTATAGGTTAGGATCACAGAACCTGAAGAAAAAGTAGATTTAAAGAATATATCCTTAAGAAAAACGGTTACATGAAGCGTTTTAGAGCAAAAACTAATGCGGAAACGTTAATTTACACACGAAAACAACTTATGAAACAGTTTTACACAACTCTTGAAAGAGAACGAGAGGATGAGTAGTATTTTTACTGGCGTGCACAGGCAGGTTATAAATATGTAAACAGAACCAGTTTCCCGACAGGCTCGCCATCCACATATAAAATTAAACAAAATTTGTCAAATTTCCACTGATTTCTTTCATTAAAAATTGTAAATATGTTCAATAGACCTAAAAATAACAATTAGAATAAATACTAATGATAGAATAACTCGAAACGAATAAAAATAACTTGCCCCAACACCGCCATGATGTTCATAACCGTGAAATCTTGAAAATTCTACAAATATGGAAATTTAACTCATTTTAAACATGGTATACAGATAAATAATCATAATGACATGTTTATTTGATAACAAAGCATAGATAAATATAGAGTGAAACACCTGATAGGTACAAATATTTAGGGTGAGGTAAATGAAGGTAAATATTTACCTGGTGTAGTGCTGATAATCCGTCAACGTTTGTTGTGTCGATATCTGCTCCTTTTTTTAACAAACTTAAAACTTCGTCCTTGTCTCCGGCCGCACATGCCGCGAGAAAAACACAACCCGCGGAAAATTTGATACGGCGATTGTCTCCATTGATCACACTCGGCTCGCGATTCGTATCCGACTCTTCCCAACGTTTTAACTGCTCGGCTCTTTTAAAAAGAGCAGAACGCGTAGAACGAGAATCCAAAGACATTATCTAAACAACTAATACTACCCTACACTCCATACGCGTCTCGACTGAAGAGCATCCGACCCTAATGACATGGTGGGGAGGTGGTCTATTTTAGAATCCTACCCGAGTCACAACCACTTGCTTTTCCTAACAAGGTGTATATGGCTGGATGAGCCAGTACCCGTCAAATTTTCAGCCATCTTAACTAATAAAAATAAAACCACTACCGACATCTATCAGGCAACTTTATAACTAAAATCCACAAGATGGCTGCTTATCTGTAAAGAGTATATGCATTGGTGCGCCATCTCTTGAGGTAAAACTAAACATATTTTGTAAATTCTGATTAAAATGGGCATTTTAGTGCACTCTATCGGTCATAATTGTAACTAATTTCTTATTATCAGTAAACTCAGCTGATAAACTTCAAACTTTGCTCAATTTCGTATTATATTATAATTATTTTCTTAATCCGTTTTGTAATTTAGTATCAATTGATTTCTCTTACTTATTTTAGCTGTAATAAATGTGTTTAAATGTTTTGAAGAATGATTACTTGTGCCAAAACAAAATCATTGTATCATTCATTTGTTTTACGGATCTACTGTCTTTTGTTTATTTAGCATGCTCTGGCGTGTCGGCATTTTGCTGATATTGGTAAGCTGCTTATAGGATAATTAATTATGTGTTCATTCGTTATAATTATATAATACAACACGTTGAATCAGTAGTTAATCTACTGAGTGGGTTCCTCAAAATGCTGTTTCTTTGGATATTAACTTAAAGCAGGGAGGAGTTGATGCTGTGTAAATTAATTAAACCCTATAAATCTCCGAATAGCTTATAATTGTCTTGTTGGATATCATTGGTTCATCCAATCACCTTTGAGTTCTATCAACGATTCTGTCCTCTTTAATTTTTAAATTGTAGTAGGAGATGTGTTGGTGATATTAAGAAGGGCCTATTAAATATGTAGTATAAAATAAGTAGTATATTAGCTTTAGTTTTATTATTAGTATTTAATTAACTTGACCATGTCCCACAACAGACTAACTTTATTTAATAAGTTAATCATGACACACAGTTAACAAGTTTTGTAAATATGTGGCATCCACCCTTCTGCCTTTCTAACATAATGATAATTGAAAACCATAACATAAACAAATTAATAATAAAAGTCCATGATAACTTACATACAAACAATATAATATACATTTTAAGGCTAATAACTCCCACCACAAACACTATTACTTAAGGTCGACTAAGGAGTGATGGCACTCGGTAAAAACTTTAAACTTAGCTTCGTTTTAAAATCGGAACTCCCAAATACTGCTGGTCAATATTGATTTTAATTTTGCTAACACCTCAAGTTATTGTTGAATTAACATCACAAAGTTTAACATTCCAGTAGTGGATGTGAACTTAAAAATTCACATTACACACTCAATGTGATCCACCTAGATAGTTATGATGGTATATTATTTTTTTTTCAAAATTTAATTTTTAAGTTTTTGGTAGTTTTCATACTACGGAAAGTTTAAATTTTAATTTAAATCAAATTATAATTATTATTTACTACGGGAAACAGACAGTGAAAAATACACTCCCGCGCCGGGATTTGAACCACGGGTCTCCTGTATTTCCAGTACAGATGCTCTGGCCAACTAAGCTACGCAGGAGAATGATTTTTAACTGCCGTAATCGATAACTAGTCCCGAATCCAAGCTTTCAATATTCATATACATTTAGACAGTCAATCTTTATGACCTTAGAACTAAACCAAGAATTAACGCTTATAATTATAAAGTACTCAATTAGTACCTGTACCTTGTACAATCAATTTGAAATTCAATTTTTAAGTTTTTGGTAGTTTTCATACTACGGAGACCCGTGGTTCAAATCCCGGTGCGGGAATGTATTTTTCACTGTCTGTTTCCCGTAGTAAATAATAATTATAATTTGATTTAAAATAAAAATTATTTTATTGAAAATAGTGAATTGATGTAGGATACATTATATTTGTTTCTTAATTTGTTTAGTGTGGCCTTGCAGAGAGTTTAGTTGAAAATGCTAACCTGCATATCTATGGTACAGTGGCCGGAGGCAATTTCACATACTACAGTTTATTACAAAAAGGATCGATAACCCTTTATCTTCATTCAAGGTATACATTTTTAAATATTCATTTATACTTTAATATAATTTAAATTTGTAAAACACATCATGAGAAAGAATAGATATTTTTATTTTTACCCCCCCCCCCCCCCCCCTGATTTGGACGTTATATTCACAAATTAATATAATAGAATAGGCCAGTCAAAATCGCTAAGCGTGATGTAGTTCTGACTTTTATTAATATGTTTGTTAGTTAGGGTAATGTGATCCTATAAGTTTACAGCTTCAAAGAACCTGTGCTAGATGCGTAATATGTGAAAAACTGAAAAAAGACTGACTTTTTTTCTGTTTTTGGCATATAGCTTGTGAACTGTGTTCTTCAAATTTACTGTAGAGTACAGTAAATTTGAAGCAGCATAAGCTCAACTGCAGCTCGGCATGTCCAATAGTTTCCTAAATATTATGGCACTTCAAAAATTAGCAGTTTTTGAAATTTTAAAGTTTTGGGCCGAATATCAGCATAAAACCGTTCACCTAGTAGAAAAGTCATAAATAAAGTTGTGGTAAATTTAATTGGCTTCCTTTTAAGTACAAGTCTGTAGGCCCAGTAGTTCTGTTGCAATTGTAAAAAAAAAAAAAACACAAAAACGGAATATTAGACTAGTCAAATTAGACCTTAATTTTGCAAAGCTTGATGTAGTTCTGATTTTATATGTAGTTCGCACCAGTTAGGGTAGTGTGGTCCTAAGTTTGTAGCTTCGAAAAGCCTGAGCTGGCTGCGTAATACGTGAAAAAACTGAAAAAAATTGGACTTTTTTTAAATTCTTGCTGTATACCTCGTAAACTATGCGTTATTTGATGTTATTGTTCTCACTATTTCTACAGTTCAATAAATTTACAAAAATTTAAGTCCAACGACAACTCTGTACGTCTAATAGGGTCCGAGATTCGAGATATGACACTTTATAAATTGGCAATTTTAGTTTTGTTCTTGCTGTGGATTTTGGGCCACACTTCCTCTGATCTTGTTCTCGGATTAGTTTTTTGCTAGCTGTCCCTTTTTTTGCGTCTGGCTACACTAATAATAGAAAAATATTATTCCATATTAGAGCCTGTGGCCAATATATTTCAATCAAAATGTTTGGATATTCTTCAGTATAATAAGCATATTAACAGGATTTTAAATGTAAATAAAGGACACCACGAAACAGCTGATTTAAAACAATTTGGAAGGAATTCTTGCTTCTTCAGATATGATAGCAGAAGAATTAAATATTGATCTTCAACCTCCTAGAACAGTTAAAAAACAGAAACACCGGTCTAACACTCCAGCAGAATCCTTGTCTGAGTATTGGAGGAGCGCAGTACTTATACCATATCTCGATTCTATGATTTCATCACTTGAATGTAGATTTTCAGAGGACAACCTCCCAGGATATCTCTTACAATCATTTCATTCATTCATTATGAAGGACATAGGCTTAGAAGAGCTAAAAGAAAGGGCCCATTCTGTAGCAAATTTTTACAATTTAAAAGATATTGATTCTGTGTGTGTGGTTTTGTGAGTGGAATTGTGGTTTCATATGTGGACAGATAAATAACAGATTAGAAAACAAGGAAGTAGTGGTTATTTTTAAAGAAGCCAAAGCTTTTTTCCCTAATTATTAACAATGTTTTATCTATCTTTATTGCTCTGCCATGTACAAGTACAATTGAAAGATCATTTAGTTAGCACCCTGAGGCGGGTGAAAACAAGGTTCAGATCTACAATGGGTGAAAACAGGCTAAACAGATTATGTTTATTAAGTGTTCATAGAAAGCTTGCGTCAGAAAAAGGCTCTTATCCCCTCTCTTAAGAGTTTTCAAACTACTCCTGGGCTACCCCCCCCCCCCCTTACAATTTATAGAACATTAGTACGTGTTGCCTCCCCCCCCCCCCTCTAAGTCAAAACCTGGCTACACCTATGGTGGAGTGACCAGTTTTTGTTATTAAAATCTAAATTTATTCTTGGATATTATTGGATTAATCGGTTTAAGCTTACATTTCTTACATTTTAGTAAAAATAAAACATTCAAAAGTTTTTAACTTTTTATTTTAAATAATAAATGCCAAAACCAGTGTTGCCCCAAAACAAATATAGTAGAACTACAAGTATTCGAATTAATCAGGGATTGTGTCGAATTGATCAGGATTAATTTGGATACATGGAAATTCGGATGATTGGATTATAGTCCAGGAATTAAGGAAAAAACATTTAATTTATAGAAAAACACCTTTTATTTATAAAATTATATATGATGAACATAAGATATAGTAATGCATCTGCATTAAAAATGACAGCAAAAAGAAACAACAAATTAAATTGCTCAAGTTCATTTTAACAATCCTGAATAACACAATAGATACTCTTGTTAAAAACTCACAATAATTTGATTTGGATGATTGAGATTCAGATAATTGGAGTTCTATTGAGTAAGTAGTTTTTATTAATTACAAAAATCAATACTGTATTATTTAAATTTAATGATAAAGATTTATACATCAGTACAGTTAAATTAGCTAGAAACTTGCGAGATTTGTTTCTTTGTAGAAAATAATTTGTAACTTTCATCTTTGTGGAAAATTTAATCTTCTTAGATAAAAATTAAGACTGTCTTATCAGTCAGGTTAGGATATTAAAGATTTCCAACTTATAAACAGCTAAATAATCTACTGTAACTACTATTTCTTTAATTCTTACATCTATTTTCATGTTCTTTTTTTTTTCATTTATATTTAATTTGTTCACTTAGTTTTTAAGTACTGTCATAGCAGGATTACTACTTCAATAAGAGTTTATCCTGACAGATTGGGAACATAAAAGCTGAACATATGGCTTTATTTTTTCCCTCTTATAGGTTACCCAACCTAAGCTTTCGGTAATCAGATAATTCTTATCAGGATGGAGTCCACTTCATTTAAGTACCCATTTATATCACAATGAACACCGAGCATGGGGTCCTTGCTGGAGTCAGGAATTAAACCAGGAACCTCCTGTTTCCAAAGCATGGCTCACAGTGAAGCTACTAGGGACCCCCATATTAATGATAGTAGTAGAAGAATAGTAGGTCCTAGTACTAGACAGGTAGTACAAACCACTTGTTCGTACCTAGCAGTTTGGCCTTATTATAGGCACATTTTACTAGCTCGGTGTAGAAAATTTTATATTAATTTCTGTAGACTGTTTAGACATTGTAGGAATCATACCTTATGTAAATGCCAATGATAGAAGAAGAAAATGCCTTTATGTCGGTCTTCACCTGCTCCAGAGCTACGTTTGGACTGTGTTTAAAGAGAGTATTAGTACTAGCTACTTCAATATAAATATTTATTTTTGGTAAATATTTTAACTTACTATTAATGCTTCACTTATCATTCAAAGGCTAATAATGTTTTATTATTAAATTATCTTAATTATTGTTTATTCTGTATGTGTAGTCGAGGTGATGCAGATCTGTATGTATCCCAGCATGTGGTTTTACCTACGTATGATCCTAATTTCTACTGTCTTCACTCTGCATCCTGCGGCCTTGATGTTGTAGAAATACCCTCAGAGTAAGTATTTATTACTACGTTTTTATTAGCTTGCTTTCTTGTTTGTTTGTTTGTTTGTCCGGTACAAATCTAGCAATCGATTTCTAACTAACTTCCTGAACAGCTAGACATTTGAAACTTTTAGCATAGCTCAGAACACGATGACAATACATTATTTTAATACTTTTAGCCATCTTTCAGCAGAATTTAATAGGTTTTCAGCAAATTTTGCTGTATGGAAAGTTAGTTCGGAAAAAATCCGCAAGTTATTTTATTTGTTTTGCCATGTCCCATAATTACGCAATCTTCATTTTGACGGGTTTCATATTTGTGATTTTTATAAATAAGAGATAAACATGGAATGACAGCAAAACAGGAAATATATCAATTATATTATTTATCGATTATATTATTTCAAATGCATCGATGGCACGGTTCAGATTTGGTGTTGGGGAGATCCGTTGTACAGAGATTTGTCCTTTTATAGGTTTAAGATCAGCTCTCTAGATGGTTGTCATTTATGTGAAGTAAATAAATTCGGAACTATTTTTTTTTTTCACTAACATTATATATTATATATCAATAACAATTATATTATCAACATTACATACGATTCAACAGAAAATTTAAAAACGTAGTATATAAAAAGTTCTTTTTATCTTGAAATTATTTATTTTCTTAATTTAGAGAACATACTTTTTTCATATTTTTTAAATTTCTTATTTGGAAAATCTTTTTTAAATAAAATGTTTAACTTAGGATTTAAAGAAGGCTTTGTTTCGCACAATTTTTCTTAACACCATTTTAGTTTTAGTGTTGTTTTTTTTTTAACTACTTGTTGCCTATTGGGAAATGTTTAGTCGAGAAATGCAAAATAAAAGCCACAATGAAAATTATACGGTCTTTATTGAGAATATTAATGAGGCTTGTGAATTATCTATTTTTAAAGCTATAGCCAGAAGCTTTTTCAATCATACTAAGTTTTGGTAGACAGATGAAAGTTCAAAGGCAGTAGACAAAGTACAACTATGCAAGCGTATAAAGGTTATCCTTCATTAAGCAACTTTTTTACTTATTAATAAATGGTTGCAAATATATTATGGCTGAATGCTTTCATGAGCCAACGCCAAAAATATAACTATTTGGTGGTTCATTACAATCTGTCAACACCACTCACCATTAACATCCCTTTTACTGTCCTATTCTTTTTGTTTTCCCCAGGTTCAGTTCTTATTCATATTTCGAGATAGATTAGAGTATAGATTTTAGTTATTTGAATGTTAACGCATTAAGTGGCATGTCTTAACATACTGCAGCCTGGTGTTGATTTTGGTTGAAAAGAATCAATTGCTTGGCTCTTCATCACTTAAAAAGCTCCATTTATCCTTTGGTACCTACTGTTGTGTGAACAAGGAAGTTGATCCATTGAATCAGCTCTAATTCTTGTAAAAAATAATTTTGCTATACTAATGTTATTCTCTATGAGTAAGAAGTACCTCATAATCTCATTTGTGCCTACCTATAGTCATAGGATTTACTGATTTTGAGAAGGCATTTGACTCCTTAAAAACCTCAGAAATAATAAAAACACTCAAAAAAGTAGGAATTGAAGACAGCTATACAGAGATTATTAAGCATATTTATGACGGAGCATCTTTATCAATAGAACACCGAGGATGTAAAGCTGAAATCTTAGTTAAGAGAAAAACAAGGTGACGTCACCTCGGCAAACATATTCATAGTGTTCTCGAGACTGCATGCTAAAACCTAAATTGGGACTGCTACGGAGTCAGCATAAATGGGAAGCACTTTAATATCATGAAATTCACAGATGATTTAGTACTGATAGGGAAAAATAAAGAAGAAATCAAGACATGATAAAAGATCTCAATAAAGAAGGTTACCAAATTAGGTTGAAAATTATCATTCAAAAAACAAAAATAATGTCAGAATCTTATGAAGGCGACGATGGGATCAACCTGGAGGAAAAGATTTAATATAATTGTCCATATTTATTTTGTAATTTTAATTTTAATTATTAAAGGGAGTCTGCAATTTAAAAGAGATTACAAAACTCGGTTTGTTAGCTCCTATTTGTTTTGTAGAAATTGTTTATTGCTAGTGAATTTTACTTTATTTATTTTTCTTTCAGTTTTAAGAGGCCTGTAAGCATAGGAATTTATGGTCATCCATTTCATCCTGAGAGTGATTTTATATTGGAACTAAAGCACAAAACAACAGATTTTGATCCTTTTTCAGACTTTGAAATACCCTTGGATCACTCTGATCGTGGCATAGATGATGAATTAGCCGAGGTAATATTTTTCTCTTCTTTTATTTATTTTTGTTAACTAAATTATGTATAAGGTGCTTTAATATTTAAAAGGGTCCCCTGTATTGCTTTTTGTATTTGCCTGTGCAAATTTGCTGGGAGCCCAGGTTTGGTCTCTACTGAACAGGGGGCCCATGTTCAATTCAGTGTTCACACAAATCGTAGCTTGTTCCTTATAGGATGTTAAGCCATGGATTATTTTATTTATTAATAAAAAGTAGTAAATACACCATTTTTTTTTTCTTATCATATTTGATGCTTTACTTGCTTAATTTATTTGGAAAACTCAAAATATTTATTTATTATGTATAACTCTAAAGTTAATTTAAAACAAAGCACATTAAACAATCTAAGTGTAATTCTTAAGAATGTAGTAATTTCATCTTGAACAGTTAAATTGTGCTTTGTGCTTATTAAATATGATTTATTTATTTATTTTTATTTTTTTTTAAACTGTGTTTAGAAAAAAATTGCTTAAACATTCAGGCCCGTTTTAGACGTTCGCTGCGCCCTGGGCACCCCGTCACGATGCGCCCTCCCCCCCTCTGATCATCTTGCCTTGTCTTAAGGCAGATCCGCACATACGATTTATGAGCTACATTTATGTTAAAATCATGCTTGCTCTATGAAAACACCTAATATGTTTGGCAAATTTTATATAAAATATTTTTTTTTTAAATAAATATAGCCCAGTAAAATTAGACCAAAACAAAGCCGTGCCTCTAATTAATTGGGACAAAGCTGTAAATAATTTTAATCCACTTACACTTAGGGCATCCCAAATAAGAGTATTAAGTAAGTAGAGTATTGAGTATAAGTTTGCGACGGTTTCTGAGGTGAGCTAAACTTTCGGGAGCCAAAAACTGCGTACTTTTTGCACTTTTCTCAGTTTTTCACTAATAACATCTTAAGGATGCATCGAAAAGAAAATTATGTCCTTACAAAAATTAAAGAACAATAAATTGTGCGTCCAATGATCCCCTGAAACATTGAATTTGGTGCAGCAGTTTGGTCAGAATCAGCAGTCGAAAATAGGCAAATTTTACGATTTTGTCTGAAAAGTGTGTTATGCTCAGTTTCATACACTTGTAACACAAAATCTGTTATTCCAAATGAAAAATGTCATTTAGTACAGCGGTTTGGTTAGAATCGGAAGTCAAAAACAGGCCAATTTTTTCCATTTTGCCTGAAATGTGTGTTATGCTCAGTTTTATACGCCTGTAACTCAAAAATGGTTATTCCAAGTGAAGAATGTCATATAACTAAAGTTGAAGAGCATTTAATTATGCGTTTAGAACACTCCTATCTTTTAGCTTTTGGCTGCAAAAATTTTCACCTCAGAAACCTCCGCAAACTTATATTTGATGCCCTAAGCGGATTAAAGCTATTTTTCAGCTTATATTATATGTATAAGTATATTATAAATAAGTCATATTTTTAATAAATCAATTTATAAAGTATTAGCCTAATAAAATTAGATTTTTGGTGTAGATTCATTGAGACAAAGCTGGAAATAATAATTAACACAGGACTTTTCTAGGATAAGGAATATTTAGTTTACTTTAAAAATATTCCCATTTATATTTTGTCCCTTACAAAGTTTAGCCATGCCTCCTCTAACATTTTGAGTTGCGCCCCAAACCTCTTGCGCCCCTGGGCACGTGCCCATCGTGCCCCTATAGTTAAATCGGCCCTGTAAACATTGTGGGATCTGAGTGAGTTTACTATAATACTAGGGATTTGAATTTTTAAATTTTTTTTTTATTGAAGTTACTCTTTATTGCATTGTGTGAAATATTATTTTTTAATTTTTAGGAGGATCATGAAGATGAGGATAGTATTCGGGGTGGAGGTGTAATCATATCATTTTTAATCACTTTACTTGATATTATACTTGAAATTTTCCTTTTATGATAAACATGTTGGACTTTGAGAAGGAAATGCTTTTAGACATCCTTAATGGGGATGGACTTCTCATTGCGGCTAAGTATGTTTTTATTTTTATTATTATAAAAATATTTTATATTTTAATTTTGTAGTACAATTTTACAATTTAATCAACTGCAATTTTTCTCTTCAGTTTTTCCTAAATTCTTGGCTTCTATTGGAAATTCCAATGGCTTATGAGAGAAAGTGTTAAATACCAATATCATTTGTTAACATTTTTTTTGAGCCATTATTGTGTGTAATGTCTATTGGGATTTTTTTTTATAATACCCTACACAGGGACACTGAATCTTAGGCTATGGATTAGTGGACTGTATAATATTAATGTAATAAAAATGGCCAAAAGCCTAACAAGTAATAACTAATTTTAGGTGTACCTCGGTTTCTTTGTAATAACTAACAATCATTTATCAAAACAAGCAGGTAAAATTAAGCATACATTTTACAATTATTCCTTAATATACTTTATTAATGATGTTGCCTTGTTTCAGAGGGTTGAGTATTGAAACAGTAGTACTCAACCTGATTCGTGTACACTGTGATCCAGGAAATCTTGTACTTATCATGGGTTCAACACCTGAGGAAGAGGAATACTTCATATCTGAACTTCGTAGCAGCAATGTTACTCCATTACCCCGAGTTATTACAGCTGATGTTACTAATAATGAAAGGTTAGCAGCTTATTTTTATTTAAGAATAGTTTGTACATATTGTTTTATTGGATGTTTTTGGGAGAAGAAGAACTTTTTTTTTTAATTAGCAACATCTACTGAAAAAAATATGTAACGTAGCCGCCTTCTACTTTGTATTTATACTCCACTATTAACTTAGACAACGCATTCACAAAACAGAATTTATTTTAATCCACAAAAAACTCAATGACAATCTGTCAACATTATTAAACCCAAAATTACACGTGACTACGTCACAAATATATAAATATTTGGTATGCTTTCTGTTTCAGAGAAGAGGTTTACTTGAGTGGTGGAGTTATGTTTGTATCTTCAAGAATTCTGGTAGTTGATCTTTTAAAGAAGAGAGTACCTGTTGCACATATTACGGGGTTTATTGTGCTAAGGGCTCATAGAATTCTTGATATGTGTCAAGAAGCATTTGCTCTCCGCCTCTTTAGACAAGAAAACGATGTAAGGTTTATTTTATATGGTATGTTTGTAATCATTAAGTTCTTTGCAGTCAGAAAAGAGCACTAAAACAAAAAAATAACAAAAATCAAATAAAAAAATAAAACTAAAAAAAAAAAAATAAAATAGGTGGGGGCAAAGGACCGCATGTGGTAAATGTCCACACTGCTTTAATAATGGGAGGGAAACTACTTCTTGAAGTGGAAATAGCAACACTCATTCCTTATGTTGAGGCTTTGCTCCTGTAAGTTTATCTTGATTTAGTTTGTACTGTTGCCAAGAAACATGAGATAAGTTTATTTTTTTATGTTTCAATCTAACTTTTATAGAATTTTGGCTGTTTATTATTATTTATTATAAATCAATTTTCGTATTTTTGATAGTTTTACCAAACTTATGGTACTAAAGTAGTGGAGAAATAGACACTTGTATTACCTTCATTTGTAGTTACCTTCGATAGGTTACTATATTTATATGATTTGATAAAATGGGGCAAGGATCTGTGCACTGAATGGGGCAAAGATAATGTAGACACTTCTCCCATTTAAAAAGTTTAATCTATAGGTTAATTTATTTTAGTTACTTCTGGTAAAAGAACTAGTTTTTAATTTTCAGAGTGTACAAGAGATAGAAAGATTGTTTATGCCCTTTAACCCAGCAGATCCTAGATGCAAAGAAAGGATTAATTAAAAAGGGTTTCTTCATCTACGATACTTTATATTGTACCTAATATGTTTTCTTTATCGTTCAATATACATGTTCTTTTATGAAGTATTTCACTTTCTTGAATTATTAATTAATTAATACCATATGGGATAAAGGTCCGCAAATCATAATTTTGGTAAAATGGTGCCCCAAAAATGTTGAGAAATTTTTGGAGCAATGAGAGATGGTAGATTGTTAGATGGATTGTTGGCCAAAAGTCATTTAGAAATTATTAAAAGGAAGCAAATGCTCAAAATTAGCCCTAAACCAAAAAGTGCGGACCTTTGCCTCCACCTACCCTGTAGCTATGAATCATTTATAGGAATGATTTTTTTTTTTATAGATTTAGATGGTTTTTGTTATGATTATGAAGAAAATAAAAATCCCTGATGAATATCACAGTTGTATGACTAAACTCATTTGTTTAATTCAGAGTGTCATCATATATCTTACTCTTACATCTAGGCATTTTATGAAACATGTATTTAGTGCATCACTAAGCTAGATTTGAATAACAAGAAAAGTTTAATCACTTTCTAAACTACATTTTGTGAAATTTTAAATAAATTATGTTTCTTAAAGTTAAGTAAAATATTCTCGGAATCCATACTCAAATTCTATAAAATATTGTTACCTTCTGAAGAAAAAGATGTCTGTAGATTTTTTTTAGTCTAAAATTAGTTTATATCTCTTTTGATTTTCATTCTGATATTGAAATTCCCTACTGCGATAAACATAAAAATTAGTCCAGTATGGTTAATTGTTGTATAGGTCTGTTTCTTGTGCAGTAGTTACTTGATTGATGTCCAGATTTTAAGAGCTTAATTTATTGCAACATGGTCCACTTGCCAATATAATGTTTCAAAATCAACTCCTGCTGTCCTGTATACTTGTGTAAATAAGTAGTAACCTGATCCATCCATCTTTTAATGTCACATTTATAAACTCACTTAATATTGTAAAGGGGAAAAAGAGAGGAATTGTTAGTCACTGATAATATTTAATTACATTCCTGTACTTTTATTTTAATTTATATATATATATATATTTTTTTTAATTTTCCAGACTGGTTTTATTAACGCCTTTTCTAAATCACCTTTGTCTTTTACACTCGGTTTGCTTAAATTGGAAAGAATTATGAAAACTCTCTTTGTAAATAAGTTACATCTGTGGCCTCGCTTTCACCAAACAGTTTCTTCTTCCCTCAAAGCCAAACAGGTAAATTGATTAAATATATTACTATGTAGCTTACTGTCAATTTTGTTAATTTTTTTGCGTTCTCAGCAATCTCTTGATTTAGTAAGTAGTGGTAATATGATTTTATATATTAATCTGTGGCCAAAGTTAAATAAATATTAATCTTCAAGAGAAAACCACATCTGAGATTGTTGGACAATTTCAAAACAAAATCATATGGAATTTCTGAAGCTATTTTGACGTGAGTTGGAACTAGAATCATTATCTGCATTGACTGTCCTTACTAATTCCCTGAAGATGTTAACTCTGGTTTACTATATAAAATCATTATAACTTTTTTTTCCTTAATTGGAATAAAAAAAACCCTTTTTTTTTATATTGTACCATGGATAAATAAATTAAGAACAAAATACAGTATACATTAATTAATGTAATAAATAAATTATATGATTATTTTAAATGTTTTAGTCTGGTGTGTTTGAATTTCGCATTCCTCTAAGTCAAGGAATGCATGCTGTTCATGAAGCTACTCGCACTTTAATGGATTTCTGCATTAGCGAAATTAAACGGCTCAATCCTGAGGTAAATATTAGAAATATATTTATTCCTGTATTTCCATACAAGTCACGAAATAATCTCAAAAATAAGTAATTCGATAGTTCTTTTGGAGGTAAGAGTGTCTCAATCTTTGACATTGTCTCCTCAGGAAAATTTAGTATTATTATCTCATTTTTATGTGTTTACTTGCTTTAAGTGGAATTTGACATAGGAAATCACTGTTGCATGAATTCAATCAATCAATCAATCAACCTTTTATTGCTTATAGGTAGTATTTACAATAATAAATAAAATAATTCTTACAATGGTATCACATGCAAATCAGCATTATGCTGAGGTACCTTAACAAGGTATTTTACAAAGTGGGGTTGCGTTAACATTAAACATATCAGTTCAATAACAATATTTAGAATAACAATTATATTTATTTTATTTTTTTACTTATTATTTTTGTCTAATTAATTTATTTTCATTATTTAATATAAAGTGTTTTCTTCTCTTTCTTTTAATTTTGCTTTCTAGCCAGACGTCACAGAATACTTGAGACATTCTTTTCCACATGATTCTATCTTTTGCTACTCTCATCCAAGTAGCTCCTCCACATATTTTTTAAAAATTATCTTCCCAGCGTCTTTTCGGTTTTCCTCGTTTCCTTTTATATTGTCTTGGATACCATTCGATTAGCTTCTTGGTCCATCGACCGTCTTCTGTTCGCTCTATGTGTCCTGCCCACCTCCATTTCCTTTCGGTTATCACTTTGGCTATATCTTTCATTCTTACTTTATTTTCTATCCATCCTTTTGTTTTTCTGTCTTTTCTAGTGACTCCCAACATACTACGTTGCATTCTTCTGACTGCTACTCTAAGCTTTTCTAAGTTTTCATTTGTGAGAGCCCAAGTTTCCGATGCATACGTCAGTACCGGCATCACAACGCTCTGCCATAATTTTATTTTTACTTCTATCTTTACCTGAGACCTAAATAGTTTTCTATATCTGTTGTAAACTTGCCAAGCCATGCTTATTCTTCTTGTCAACTCTCCTCCATCGTAATTTTCAGTTGATATTATACTTCCGAGGTATATAAATTCTTTGGTTTGCTTTACTTCATCGTTGTTAATTGAAAGAGTTCCTTCTAGATTTACTAACATTACTTTTGTCATGAATTATTTTGTTGCATGAATTATTTTGCATGAATTATTTTGTATAAATAAATACTTTATTTATGATTCATTTTTAATTATTTATTTGGCTTTAACAGATGAATACTGAAGATATTACTGGAGAGAATGCGATTTCAAAATCTTTTCACAAAATGCTTCAACTTCGCCTGGATCCAGTGTGGAATCAACTCAGTGAAAAAACCAAACAGCTTATTGCTGACCTTAAAATTCTTCGTTCTGTTCTAGTGTAAGCATCAATTGTAATTACATTATATTATAGAAAATTAAAGGCTCGAACAGTGTCTGCAAATTACCAATGGCTACATAAAAGAGAAAAGAAATGAGGTCATTGAGGACTTTAGAGAGTTTCTCAGAGAGAGACTTTAGAGACTCTCAGAGTTGGAGGTTATTTGGCTTCCAAATAGTTTATGGATAGTGGGAAGGAACCTGATTTTCTTTTACTCATTGTATATGAAAACTCTTGAGGTGTAGTTTAAGTATATTATGTTTTTAATATTTTTACACTCACTATGAAGATTATTGAGATTAAATTCAATCTTAATTAAAAAATGGTTATTTATCATGCCTAATAATGAAATGGAGGAATTGCATTAGTAAAATTAATGAAAATTTACTATTCTCACCCTTCAATTTATTAAAGACAATCAAATTTTTAATAATTAAAGATCTAACTGTTCTACATTACATAATTAACCTTGTCATAAGCAATAAGTTGTATATGTATAACTTATATATGTATATTAAGAAAAATTATTCTACAAATTATAAACAATTAATTCAAATTTTTTTACATAATTCAGTGTGTGGCTATCATTATTAAATATATTTTTAAATTGTTACGAGGAAGCTAGAACAAAATGAATAAGTTAGGAGAAAAAGTGGTGTAGGTGTAAAAATCTCTAAGGGTCTCTTAGTTATGGCAATGCTCACAAACAGTGCTGTTCCACTCTCACTCACCTTCAGCAAAAGGGTTAATAGTATAATATAAAAGTACTAATTGGTCAATATTTTATTTACAAAACCTCAAAAAAAAAAACTTTTAGAATTCTTTCTATTGGATAAAAACTTTTTTTGAAGTTTGTATGTTTTTATCGTAATCTAATCTAGTTATTGTTGTTGATTTCAGGCAGTTAACTCAGACTGACTGTGTTAGACTTCATAGATTTGTTAGTCGTTTGCGAAGTCAAGAATATATTATGAAGAATTCAGGATGGATGTGCTTACCTGAAGCTGAGACCCTTTTTGTTTCTGCCAAGAGTAGAATCTTTGATTCTAAACAGAGTAAGTTCTTCAATGTGATTTCTTTCTAATTACAGCCAATTCTTAACTTTACGACTTCGCCTATTTGCAAGGATTTACTTCTGACTTAAGTTTAACAATACGTTGCATACTACCTCCTCTGCTTGTCTGCGGATAGCTATTAGACCAGTCATTTTAGGTTTTTGAAAAAAAAATGTGTCATACAAGCAAGAGACTTTGTACAAATTATCTCTGGGGCACCCTGATTGAAATCCTATAAAGTCCCCGAAAAAAAAAGTTGTGCTCAAGCCGCCATCTTGGAAAATAGCGGCCAAAATTCAATTTTTTGCTTCTACTAGCTTAATTATTAGGTTTAGAAAAAAAAGTACAAAGTAAAAATTGTTTATTATGTAATTATCTATAAATTTGATTCTCAAAGTTTTTTCTCTCTGACCAACCGTAGAGGCACAAAATTACCATTTATATCTCAGCGCGCGTAATTTTCTTGCACTCAGTGCCCAATGATTGCATGTTGTCAGCGCCAAGTTACCACTCCTGGACGAGGTTATAGGTGTAGTTGTGAGGTTACAAGTTAATAATAATTGTTTACTATTATAGAGTACCTATATTAAGGTTTGATTTGGCCTGTATTAATGGTCATTTTGTGACTCTAAGGTTAGTCAGAGAGAAAAAACTACGAGAATAAAATTTATAGATAATTACGTAATAAACAATTTTTACTTGAATTTTTTTTTTGAACAATTAAGCTTGTAGAAGCAAAAAAAAATTCCTAAATCAACCCTTAATACAGGAACTCTATAATAGTAAACAATTATTATTAACTTGTAACCTCACAACTACACCTATAACCTCGTCCAGGCGTGGTAACTCGGCGCTGACAACATGCAATCATTGGGCAATGAGTGCAAGAAAATTACGCGCGCTGAGATATAAATGGTAATTTTGTGCCTCTACGGTTGGTCAGAGAGAAAAAACTTTGAGAATCAAATTTATAGATAATTACATAATAAACAATTTTTACTTTGTACTTTTTTTTCTAAACCTAATAATTAAGCTAGTAGAAGCAAAAAATTGAATTTTGGCCGCTATTTTCCAAGATGGCGGCTTGAGCACAACTTTTTTTTTCGGGGACTTTATAGGATTTCAATCAGGGTGCCCCAGAGATAATTTGTACAAAGTCTCTTGCTTGTATGACGCATTTTTGTAAACAGCCCCTTTTTTGCTTAAAATGACTGGACTATTATGTAGAAATTATATTGTCACTTGTAGATACAATGAGGTGTATCCAGAGAATTGGAGTGGTTAACTTGACTTCCGGTATTATTTGACAAACTTAAAGAAACTTTTTTTCATGCGTATTGTGAATAACCCAACCATCCTCACATGTTTTTCTAGGATGAAATGAAACAACCTTCATTAAACTATGATCTATTCGCTGAACATATATTATCTTGCGCTCCTTTGTATATTAATCTATCCAGTTAACTTTTAATATTTCTGTTGTGTGGTGTCTGTTTAAGTTGAGTTCCGTGAATCAACCATGCCTCCCAAACATAAAGAAATTACATTGGAAAGAAATTAGACTCGAAGTCTAAACGGTCAGATAAAGTAATGAAATTAAGCAAGATAATAAAGATTTTAATAAAACTAGGAGGTAATATCAGTGGCAAAGGAATAAATATTATTTTGTATTTATTTTAGTATTATTCGCTTGAAATATTAAAATACTTTTTAAAACTAACATTGTTATTGTATATAGTTAACTTTACACCCTCATTCATGTAACTCCTCTTTTCCAATACATTTAATGAAAAGAACATTATGACCATTGGGACCATACTACCACTAAAGATAAGGGCTGACTGTAAAAAAAACAAAAAAAAAAACATCTTTCTTTGATTTTAATTATTAGTCCTTTTTTCTTTAATAAACTGACACCTTTCTCTTTCCCCATACATCTTTAAATATTTTACAACACATTTCCACAAGTAAATTCATTTCTAGCAGATCTGTTCATTCCTCCTGCCTTGCTACTCTATTGTTGTTTAGAGTGCCAGTTTAATTATTTAGCTTGCATCAAATTAATTATTTGTATCTTTGTCTTTGTTGGGGGGCTGAATCAGCGCTCCTGTAATTCAGAGTAGCAACATGTCCCAATGTCCCTGGAGCACATTGAAGGTCTACGTGATACAAGATTATGAGTCAAACTTAGTCCACACTGGGACTCAATGTTGAGCATCTTTGAGGCCCGGTGTGGACTAAGCTTAACTCATTGTTCCCTACTTGTGCTTCACATGATTTCTTTGTCTGGCATTAATCTGCTAATATTAACATACACAGGACTATTGAAATATGATGTACTGTTCCTTTTATCTATGGTCACGATAAATTTATTGGATATTGTCATTGTTTAAAGCATTTGGACGCAGTGCTCATGGAAATACGAGCTTCCTATTTAAAATTGGATTTTGTAGGCAGGAAAATATTATATCTTTATCTATTTATTGGGATAAAAATTTGTTTAGCCTGGTGCTCTATCAGCTTTATAAATTATATAATTGGCATTCGCTGGCTTATTGAAGCCACTTCACGTAAGTAGCTACCCATTTACATCATGATGCTGGCTAAACACCAAGAGTGGCACTAATAGCCGGAGTCAGGAATAGAATCTTGATCTCCTGTTTCCAAAGCGTTATCAATAACAAGCCTACCAGGTACCTCACCATTCTAATACTATAAGCAACTTCAACTGAAAACTTTGTGTAAAAATATAGTTATTCACCTAGTAAAAGCAATTTGTACAAGAAACATATATCTAGAATGGCATAGCCTAGGAGTTGATAAAAGGAATGTGTAATCCATTTTATTTCAATGGTGATAATTTTTTTACATCACAACCATTAAAAAAGTAAAACTATAAAACAGCTTTATTTATCTCTTCTTTTAGCTCTTGCTCCTGAATCAAATCCAAAATGGAATGTTCTGAATGAAGTCCTGGTAGAGATTCAGAATAAGCTAAAAGATGAAGAGAACAGCAATGTTTTAATTCTGGTTGATTCCCCTTCAACTATAAAACAACTTAAAGAGGTAATGTCTAAAATCATAATTCTCACATAAACCAGGTTGCTATTTATGAAGCCTCTTTATTCTGCTAGGCTTTATGGATTGTAGGTGTTGGTTTAGTTATAGATTATAATTGGTGTTGGGAATACTGATTTTTTTATTTGTTTGTAGTTCTGTTTTATAATATACAGGGTGTCCCATTTTAAGTGGATCAAACTGCTATAACTTTTAAACTAGGAACAATTAAGAAAAAATTTTCTAGTAAAAGTTGTAGTACTTTAGGCGTAGTTTAATGAAGCAAAAATAAAAATAAGTGAAATTCCTTTAATTTTTAAGTGGGATGTTCTGGGTTTGATTCCTAGGCCAACAGGAAACCACGTTCTTCTCTTCAAAGGGTCTTATTGATCCTTTGAATCGCATTGACCGTAATCATTTTTTTTTTTTCTTTTGATTATTCTACTTAACTTTTAGGCCGCTCCCTGACTTGTTGGAACGGTATCGGTGCGGTGTCTATCAGTAAGCTCGTACGCTTGGTACTGATTCGATAGAGATTCTTTACCGAGCTCCTATATCTTAATGAGTCCTCCCTGACTAGGGCGGTATGCATGGGAGTGGAGCGGTAAGGAATCATTATACAGAGGGTCGGTACAAACAAGCAGTAAAAACAGAAGCGTCAAAATACTTTCTTCTTTTGACTACGACATTATCACGCCACGACACTACCGTTACTCCAAGATTCCAATGAAAGTGTACCGACAAGTGGGGAGATGAAGGCAGTATCAGTAAAGCAGAAAATACCGCATATCGATACCGTACCGACAAGTCAGGCAGCGGCCTTACTTGAAACATTTAACTTAATTTTTCCTAGTTTAAAAGTTATAGCCGTTTGATCCACATGAAATGGTACACCCTGTAAATATGTATATATAAAACAAATGCGGAATTTTTTTTCTTTTAGCAATATCTTCTCCTTTTTTTTTTCTTTTTTTTTAATCAAATTTAAGCTTAGAATCAGAATAAAACATTCTAATGATCTAGTAATTTTAGTAAGTAAGTGGATTGTGACTGTCGTTTTTTAAGCAATGAAGTGTTTTTGTGTTTTGTATTTTATTAGGTTCATCCAAGTTTTCATTTGGATTTGTAGAAGTTTTCTTAATTTCAGATCATTGCTGCTTGTGAGCTTGCCTTTTCTTTGTAAATATATCCTCCTCATTGGTTAATTATTGTAAGTCCAATTTTTAAAATATCACTTCTTTGTGGTATTTACTGCATTAAGCTGGCAGATAATTGTGGTATATTATTGTAACTCCTTTGTTTGAAAAATAAAGAGATAAGCCATGTAAACATTTTGTATATTTCGCAGACATAGTGCTCAATGTTTTCTTGCTTTCCTGTGATTGCTGAAATATAACAATATTTTAACACTGAGGTTTAAATATGAGCAGTAAAAATAGAAGAATTAAAGGCTTTTTGTTAGGTACTGTGTTGTATTGTTAGGTTTAGCATCAAAGAATTTAAGACTATTTATTTTAAATTATTATTATTGTATTCATTTAAGGATAATGTCTATTTTCTCATTTTTATTATTAATATTTTATATATCTTTTTTTGTTAAATAGATGAAAAGTGCAAAATATTTATTAAATTACCAATATACATAGTTAGACTGTATTTTAATCCAATAAAATCTAATTTCATCAATTTATATTAATCGTATTTAAAAAGTGTTCTGCAGGTGGTTGTTTACTTTTTGTTTTTTTGATTTTCATCTAAATTTGATTTATTTTCCTGAAAACTAAATTTATCCTTGGAAAATAACGTATGGTTGCATTTGTATTTAAATATACTAAATTTTAGAATTGTTTAATGAAAACAGTAAATTTTTTGGGGATCGGAGTTTTTGGTTTTTGTGGGGTTGCTCCTCCAAATTACTAATTAAAATTAATTTCTCCATTTTTGCCTAGGGGTATAATTTTTTTTACATGTATCTCAAATTTTATCGAAATTGGCCCAGCAGTTTAGACCCAGTTGTAATCAGTTGTTCACAGACTAAACTAAACAGACAGACATTTTAAAAAAAAAAATGGATTCAGGGGACCTTAAAATGTGTATATCCATAATAATACTTTCTCTCTATATATACTAGGTGTATGAGAAAGTAAAAATTCATAACCTCTTAACTGTAAGCATACTAGTGATGTATTGTATTTAGGATGTATGGGGCAATAATAATCATTTCCTACTAAAGAATACCTTTAATTTGATTACACACATGATGAATTTCGTTCAAATCAGTCAATTTTTATGCCAGTTATCATTAGACAAAAAATTAAGTCTTAAGTCTCTTAAATGAAGAACTCATTAATTATATGGTGCATAAAGAACTCTTTTAGAGCAATTAGTATTTTTTTCTTATATCAGCTACACTTTTTTTCAGAATGGCTACCAGGTAAATATTTTAGGAAAAATTCACATATTCTTAATCTACCTGAAAAGAGCTTTAAAATGACATGTAACATGCCATGTAAGCATACACGTTTTAACGCTCTCTTAAAATGCTGAAAAATTGAATTTTTTGTAATAATGGTTACAAATACTTTTCCTACTCTTCAAGACCTTCAAAACAGTTTATAAAATTGCATGCTGATTTAAAAAAATTTTTAGTCGTTAGCCATATTGACCGCCATCTGTAAATATTCAGTATTAAATTTCCAAAACTATACAGATGTCACAAATGCTGAGATGTACCTGTATGCCGAATTCCTCGTAATTCCTTTTGTATGCCAGTTATCGTTAGACAAACAAACTTTAAAACATTAGGTCTCCGAAATTAAGAACTCTCTTATGCTTGCCTTTATGATAAAAGAGGAGTAAATATTGTAATTTAAGTAATATTTTTTGCTTATACTGAATACATAAACCAAGTAAGTACGCAAATTCAGTAATACCTCGACTTACACAGCATGAGTTGAGGTTATCGTTAGACAAACAAACTTTAAAACATTCAGTATCTGAAATGAAGAACTCTCTTATGCTTGCCTTTATGATATAAGAGAGTAAATATTGAAATTTAAGTAATATTTTTTGCATATTCTGAATACATAAACCATGTAAGTACGTAAATACAGTAATACCTCAACTTCACAACGTGAGTTAAGGTATTATGTGCTGAATCTTCCCCTTTCTGAATTTTGTTGAATCTTTCCCTTCTGAAAAAGCGGAATCTGGGCCAGAGCCCGATCAAATTGGTCATGTGATTGAAAAAGTTGTCAATTTTGCCAGACCATTAAATTTGGAAGTGGATGGTAGTGACGTTCAAGAACTCTCGATTCACGTTGTCCTGATGAATCAGGAGCTGACGATTGATAAGCTCATAGAAGTATGTGAACAGAACATTGAAGAATCTGATTCTTTCGACCTAGTTCAATCAGAAGATAAAATACGGCTGCAATATTGACAGCAGGTCTCAGTTCAATTAAAAAAGGGTTACAAATTTTGAAAACAATGACTCCAAGGAAGAGAGCTTTTCTGCTCCAAAACAGGGAATAAACAAATATTTTGAGTATTGTATTAAATTTTGTGTGAAAAGAATGTATACCCGTCAGATGACTGTGTTAGATTTTATGAAGCCTTTATCCTTCAAAATAACTTCTTTTTTTATTTTGCAATACATAATAATATAATTTATTGTGTTCTCTAAGATTTTATTACATACTCATACTCATTTTTCTTTTAAAGTATTGCCACTGATCCCAATTTAACAAAATTGTATGTATTTAAATGCAAAATTTTACCCTAGCATGCAAATTCGACTTGCATGGTTATCGTTCAGTCTCACCTATCGCTTAAGTTTAGGTATTACTGTAATAAAAGTTCGCATTTAGAACTTGATTATAAGGTATAACCTTTTATTCTCAAAGTTTATACCTTATAACTTATATTTATTCTTGTTATACCTTATTCTATTCTTATATACATGGAAGTGGTTGGAAAAGGGGGGTGTGAAAGATTTTTTTAAAGCTTTCACTGAGGAGTCGGTTCATTATCAGTAATTGTGAAAATATATTGATGATTGATCTGTAGCCAAAAATGGTTTTCCTGTCTTCATTTTGTTTAGAATTTTTAAAAACAAAACTATACATATTTATTGAGCAAATATTTTATTTATTCTTTAATATAAAAACAACTAAATAACTATATCTAAACTATTTACAGTTTTGAACACTTTACTTAGTGATTCATATAATTTTATATCTTTCCTTGGAGCTTCTTAGAGGTGTTAAATTTTTTAAACCTTTCCTTTTCTAGGCGATGCCTTCATTTATTTAATGCTTCATTATTGTCACCATTTGTTCAGTTCCTTCCTCTTCCACTTAATACTTAGTAGTAATAGCTTTACACTTTATTTATTTTATGACTAATAAAAGGTATAAGTTTGTAACAGTATAATCTTTACATAATGGTGACATATTGGATTTTTTGTCCATCTCCAATTTTTTTTGAAGTTAGTGTGGACGTGACATTGAAGTATCTTTCCTGAAACAAAATCACTTAAAATTAGTCCATTAATCAAATTAGTAGTTAATTCCTTATCAATATTTATATTGAATATTATTATTTTCTTTTTTTTATATCCTGGTGGTCAAGAGAGGTCATTATCATAGGTCATTGTTGTTAGTATTTGGACTTTGCTTCCTAGGGAGAACACCTTAAGCTAGTTAGTAGGTTTGTTCTAGAGGATCCACCTATGGGTTGGTCTATGTCTTAGGGCCTTGGCTACGCTGATACATGGAGATAAGTCAGTGCTTGATGTTCAAGTGCCTCCCAGTACATTTCTGTTCTCGTTACGCCTGCTGTGTGGGGTCTGGCGTTACCATGGAGAAGCAGCACAAACATGGATAGGACAACCTCGTCTTTCGTATCAGTACTGATGTATAACTCAAGGAGGTCACAGTAGTTGTCTGCATTGTCAGGACCCCCTTCCAGTCCCAAGACACCGTTGCCATCACTTGCCGACAATCGAGTTTTGGCTTTTACAGGGTTTCCTTGTTTTGATCAGTGAGGCTGGGCACCAGTGAGGAACATGGTTTTTAGCGTGTTCTCAGCTGAAACTCATTGTACCAAATTTTTATTCTTGCCCATGAAAGGTATCTTCCCTGAACTGACATTGAAGTCTGCCATGAATTTTGGCTAGTTTGACACTTTCACGGGTGAGCAGTTTGATGAAAATGCACTGCGCAACAGAGGAGAGAGAGCACACTCTTCTTACTTATCTTATGGTAACTGAACAGAAAAGAGAGACGAGCCTGAGCAGGTGGTTTCCCTGTCTCCAGGCATCCCCACCCAACCACTCCAGCAACCCCGAATGCCGCACTACCCATATACTCAATTGGCGGAGAAAGGCCCTTTTATATTTGATCTATACATTCAATTTCGATTCTGTTCAAATATTGGATTAATAATAAATACTAATAATATCTTACTGCCCAAAAACTTTTATTTGACATATAGGTAAATTTATTATTAAATACCTATGGTTAAAAACACCCGCTTAGTTCTTTTAATCAATAATTTAATCATCAATTTAATCCAGCTTTTGAGAGTGCCATGTGATCTTACTGATTAACTACTGATCTTACTTATTGACTTTACTGATGTAATCAACCTTTTCATTAATGTACGTCAAAATTCTAAGTACAATGAAACTGTGAAAGTAATTATACTATAAAAGAAGTTTTATTTATTCCTGAGTCAGACATCACAAAGCAACTTATTTTTATTATCATTTTATCAAACAAAGAAAAGTCTTTTACTGGTTCTTCAAATACAAGTTTGAAAAGTAATTTAAAACATCTGACAACAAGTATTTAACAAAAATAATCTAAACTTTAAACTGGGACTTCTATGGCGGACATAGCTGTCTTAAGCTAACTCATTGTTAAAAGAAAGGTTACTAACCTCGAACTGTTAATTCTTTTTATTTTAAGCTCCACTGGTCCAGATCTAATTCCCTTAAAGATTGCAATGGTAGCAGCATGAGACAATCCTTCTAAAAGTTCACCATTTATAGAAATTATTTCATCACCTGTAATAAATAAAACATTTTGAAAAGAGAAATTGTATTCTGATAGCCTATATGAAACTAGTCACAGTTTGTCTTATCTCTGTTACTTTTTTATGAAGGCAGGCAGCTATGCTTGAAGGGATGCACAGCTAAGCTGAGCTCTGTGTCATGCTTAAATAACTGTTTTAATTAGTGATAATAATCCTGTCTGGACATAATCTGCATTCTGTATGTACTTCCGCAAGCAAGAGATAGATAAAGCTTCATGTATGTTCAGAAAATCATGTTAAAGATATAATTAATTTGCTCTTGAAAATTTAACAAGATATTATATTCTTTGGTTTTGTACAATTAATTTCGGGTTTACTTCATTACTCTGTGTAAGTGATATTTCGCTAATTTTGCCAGGGTCATCTTGAATTGTTTCCTTCTGATTAATGCTGAAATTGTAAAGTTTTCTTTTTTATAAAATCTTGTTTTTTTTTCTTTTGTAAAACTCATTTTAGGACCTGGTAAATTAAACTGGCTCTATAGAAATAAGCTGTTAGCTACAATGTTTAGACACTTTGATCTCTAATTTCATAAAGTAAGGACCTTGATTATGCGACAGTCGAGGAATGTATATTTTTTTTTGTACATAAAATATCTGATAATTTTATACTTCTAATCTAAACTTTTAATGTTTTTATGGATGTCATATTTTAGAAAATCAAAAATTATCAAAAGAACTTAAAAACTTACCTTCAAATAAGTTTGAACTGTCTGCTGCTTGCCCTGATGGGAATATTGTTTTTACAAATATTCCCATTTTTCCTTTTGGAGTGTCAATTCCACCGACGATGCTGAAACCAAGTGATTTCTGTCCACTGCCCTTGTGAAATAATAATGTTTGAAATTCAGGACCAATTCCTGAACTTTCTGATTTAATACTAGGTGGCCTTGGTGGAGGTTTATTCATCGTCCACAAATAGTCACATTTTTCTTCCATTTCATTTTCCATTTTCATGTTTCTATCCTGTAATAAATGGTGAGAATGCGTTGGTGAGAAATTAGAATCGCATATCTCAACTGAAATTGAGCGCCTGATAGACCTCCGTGGACCTTGGTGAATGCTATTGCGAGCTCTTTCTCCTTTAGCTATGATTACGTCTACTTCGTGAGCCTCCCCATGCGAAGGTACCCAGTCGTTAAGGAAGGCTTCTACATGTTGAATATTTTTTTCACCTCTTAACATCTGTCCATTCACACTTACTACTTCATCACCAATTTCAATTCGTCCATCCCTGAAAATAATGATAAAATAAACCTTGAAATTAATTTTCAACCACAATTCTTAACTAAATTATATTTAATTTAAAAATGTATTATTCATATTAGGGTCTTATATCTTTGCAAGATATTAGAAGGTAGAACATTCTAGTTTTGGTTCAGAAAGTTGGAAATTTTCAATATGTTTCTAATTCACTTATTTCTTGCTCCCTCTGGTAAAGGTCCTTACATTCTAAATATACCCCATACATAAATTGAATGTTGGATTAATCTTTAATCTGCCTCTGATCTAATTTCTGCCTCAACGTTAGCCCAGTTATTATTCTCGGAACACCAATGTCACTATTCCCTTAGGTCAAAATCCTAGATTTCCTTGGACATTTTTATTAGGGGTGCAAATATCTCCATTTCTCAAAGTGTAAAATTTGAATTCGCCATTCTATCTGAACTATCTTCTATTTAAAGTTCATTAAGTTCACTGTTAAATTTTGGGTTTTTCACTTTTTATTTCACATTATATGTTTATGTCTGTCTATCTATTCAAATAAGCCACTTATGCTTGCTTATTAATTTTATTTAGATCATGTGAATTGTGACATTAAAATTAAATTGTTTCATTTCTTATTAGATTGAGGTCCCCTGTTAGTATAGATGCTAATAAGTGTAGGGTCAAACGGGGTAAGAAAAGTAAAGACGACTACTTCATAAAATGGCTATATTTCGACCCGAGAGGGACATCTTCAGGCCTGATATATGCTAATGTAGTATTCCGTTAAGTTGTAAAATTAAAATTTAAAGCATTTTTGAAAAACAAAAATTTGTCGAGGAATAAACTTTTAAACACATCAAACAAGCATCAGTATCTCAGAATTGAACTTATAATTATTTTTTAATAATAGATAAAAATAAAATAATTTGATAAGGTAACTGCCGCAGTTTTCAAAAATGCTTTAAATTTTAATTTTACAACCTAATGGAATACTACATTAGCATACATCAGGCCTGAAGATGTCCCCCTCGGGACGAAATATAGCCAGTTTATGAAGTAGTAGTCTTTACTTTTCTTACCCCGTTTTGACCCTAAACTTATCACTTATTAGTATTAAATTGTTTGTGTTCAAATTTTCGTATCAGCAGTAATTAGAGGAAATGTCCGATTTCGGTAATTTATTAATGGTGGAAGGAATAACATTAGACTCTCCCATATCTATGTAATCATCGCTGGTTTGCCTTATGCCTTACTTGCAAAGAGAATAAATTAATAAAAAATAAAGGAGGTGATTTCTAATCCTTACAATCCTCACAAGTTATTATTTTATTCGTTAGTTATAAATTTAATATTTAATGTATTGTTTAATTCTGTCGTCTATTATAAGTTCCAATTGAAAAAAAGCTCAAATTGTGGGGTTAATTAAGTCTCTCTTTCTGCCTATTATGTTTTTTCTTTAAGGGTAACTTAAGAATACTTTAAAAGAAAAAACTTTCTTTGGTACATCCTCATTTTTTTTCCTAACAAAGGACGACAGAGGGCTTATTAAATATAGACTGACACCTGACAAATAAACGTTTAGGGTTTCTTCTTTTGAGGTATTTTTTTTTTCTAAAAAACCGAAACCGTATAAAAGAGCCACATGTTATATCAGATGATTGCCTTTAAACATGTTTTCCTTATAGTTGTAGTTATGTATTAATACCAGAACTATGAAAGCACTAGGTTGCCGTAAAAAGAAACTGGATAATGTACACTAAGATACAGGGAACCGCTGATATGCAGTTAGCCATAAAATGCAGTCACGAAGGTGTGTTCGTATATCCACCGACTTATAACTTGAACTATTATGTCATGAGTATTCTTTGTCACGTCAACTTGAGCCTCGAACTTATGAAATAACATGTTATAGCCTAATGTCTAGGATGGTATCAACATCAGATAATACGTCGATTAGAACATCTTTACCGTGCTGTATCTCTCGTAGATGAGATAAGTTTTAACATTTCGTTTCGAAACAAACAAAAATATCTAAGTAAATTGTGTTGTTTAGAAATATAATTATTTCCTTTAAAACCCAATCTTAACGAACGAACTTCAGAAAATCAATTTATTAATTTGAAAATAACAAAGTTATGAATGAAAGCGAGTGTGCCAGTGTGCTGTATATGTATATTAGAATTCTACGGTGCGCCTTACGTATCTTGAACTAAACTTAAACAACATATAATTTATGAGCAATATTAACTTTTTCTATGATAAGTCATGGCTTTTTCTTCTGTATTTAATGTAATTCCGAGCCCTTATTCTTGTTTAATCTTTTATAGTTTGATTAAGTTTTAAAAGGATAAAAACAATATACCATTTCCGAATTCCTGTAAACTTTAATTATATTATTCCCATGTTTCGTCCACATTTGGGACGAGACTCGCTCGGTTTAAGTAGTCCTATTCTTGGCAGAAAAAAATATAAACGTAAAAATTGGTTGAGCTTTGAAAAATGTTGTCCTTCAATTTTATGGCATCATTCCGCGAAAGTTCAAAGATTATATGTAGAATAATATCCTATAACTCATGCATTACGTTTTCAAAAGATAAACAATTAATACTTTGCAGAGCAACAATACAATAAAAAAAGTCCAGTCATGCACCATGACTTAATAAGCGTATTATTGGTTTATGAATGAAAGGAAAATTTTGGTTTAGAATTTTAATAGGTGAAAAAAAAGTTTGGTACACAGGAGTACGGGGTACAAAAATCAAAATAGTATTATAAACCCTTCAGGATGCATGTCGTTGGAAAGCTCTTTAAGAGTACAGTAATTGTTGTTATGTACACTTTTGTCATATTTTCATATAAGAGGGGGGTAAAATGTAAAAACTTTTTTTATGCTATTTTGGACCCTAAATGGACTCCGAAAATTCTGGCCAACGAACTCATCCTTCCTTTTGATATTATTGACATTTTAAAATTTGTTTGAAATTTTTAAGTGCATCCTTAGGGTAGATATCGTCTGGAGTGACACATACATACATACATAAAAAACAGTGTTACATTTTAGGAATCGATTGAGAATGTTCTAAAACGGATTTCCATGGTGAAAATTTTCAAAAATTCGCATACCAAAAATTTTAAAGCCATTGCAATAGCTTAATTTTCTTCGAAAATTCGCTAAAACATTTACCGAATCAAGAGTACATATCGCTCAGCTTGTTTCTACAAAGTAAAAACTATTATTAGTATGTTCCTTCTAAACCACAGACTAGCTGATAAAAATCCTAGTGATTGGTCCCGTTTCCGTGTTCGATCTTTTACGTGGTTCGCTATCTAATTTCCTATGATTAATTATACTTAATAATTGCTTAAATTTGTATTCCATAAATAAAACTTTGAAAGGACTTCGTTTAATTATAAAAATAGAAAAAACAAGAGAGAAAGAATCTGACAAGATATGAAACAGGAAGTATTGTCATATCTCATTATTATTTCAAGGCAATCATTTACTCTGAAAAACGGATAAAAGATATCCTGAATAAAAATAAATCCATAAAAGTATACGTTTTGTTTTAGTTTCAATTATTTTTTTATTATTATCGGGATTGTTTAGTTGGAAGCGAGATTAATAATTATACAGGAGATGATAATTAATGAATCTGCAGTAAACGATGGACTAGAATGTAATGCTATTATAAAGAGCATCCACCTTTCTTTCTCCTGAGAGCATAAGGAAAAAGAATTGAAGTTGGGGAAAGTGTTTTCTACACAATTAAAGGAAATAATCTTATAATTGTCTTATACTATCAACGCTTTTACCCTCTTATAATTATCGCGAATCTTAATCGTATAAATCTGACTGGTACGTTTGAAAAAGAAAAAAGTTAAAGACGGAATGTCCTTCATTTAGCAACAATTTTTAGAAACGAAATATTTTTAGACAGTATTAGTAGTAAGTATTAGTCATTATATGTCAGTAAGGTAATAGTTACTCTGTCGTATTCTTTTTTGGATTTTCGAAAAAATGACTAGTAGGTGAACAATTTAGACCTAGAGACCAACCATTGAAACGAAAAAAATATGCAACCTGTCTGTTCGTCTAACGTTTACGCGTACGACGATAAAACTTTACCGTTTTCGTTTAAGTTTGTTGGACAGTGACAGCGTTATCCGTTCAAGCGTTCAAGGCTTGTGTAAAATTTAAAATAGAAATTTTAAAACGTGGTAAGATTCTACTTTTATCTATTGGATGAGACAAACATATTTATAGCATTACTCTCGCTTCAATGATAGAGCCATGCAATGTATATTTTACATTTTATTTTTGTGTTATTTTTATTTGTGAAATGCTCGTATAGTTGATTGTGGAGGATATTATTTGAATATGTAGAAACATCCTCCCTGGATGAGGAATGTATGTCGTAACGTGTTAACACAATAGAAATAATTGCTACTGTACCTCTGAGCTAGGCTGTCGGGCTCAATGTGCGTAACGACGTATCGCAGTTCGTCTATGTTGTGAGTTATTTTCTCGAACTGCACAGTGAGTGTGATTCCCATTATTTCGTCCGGCCGGTGTTTTAGAAGCCTCACTAGTTTATATTTAACAGAGTTCTCCCGTTGTCTTGGTGGCAGTTCGGGAGGAGGCTGGAAGGGCGGTGCATCGTTATGAGGGATCCCTGTCTGTCGATTTATCTCTAACTTTTCTCTATTTGGATCGTACTGTTGGTTCTGATTACCTCTTACTGCGATAAAACTGTAACTGCTTTGTGGAAAGGAAGGCAAAATCCGTCCAGAGTAGCACTTTTTCTCCCAACTTAAGTTTGACCCAAAGTTAGGTTGGTTGACTTTTTTCTGGGAATAAATTGCCTCGTTACTTATAGATAACCTTTTCTCCAGGTTTCTTAGTTCTTTCTGGTTGTTTTCGTTTACGAGTATCCCACTGTCGTTATCGTATCCTATTAAGGCTTGATTGTGGAATTCGGTTTTCGTACTGTCGCTGTCGTAGCCGGATTCGTTCGAGCTGACGTAGTTTGTCAGAGTCGTCAAACGATCGTTGTTCGATTCTGTCCTCATCTGCTTTAATTTTCGAAACGCGTTTATATCCAATTTGACACTTCTCCTTCCCAATGTATTACTTTCATATTTACAATTTTCATAATTTTTGTACTGGGGTATACTTAGCTCTTCTAAATTTTGATAGTCTTTGTACTGTTGAGGGTAACTCGTATCCGAATCCGTTTTAAGCGAAGAATCTTGTATTTCCGAAAAATCGCTTAAACTCTGTCGCTTTAACGACATGCTCATTTCTTCTGGTAAAACGGAGAGCTTGGAGCGAAGAAACGCATAAGGGAAATTCGGTCTTTTCCCATTGGACAGATCATTTTTGACCAATGTCGGTATGCTATCACAGCTGAGGGTTTTCAGTGGGACGTCGGTAGTAGTTCTTTGTCTGTCAAGACAGTCCGCTGGATCCTCACCTCTGACGTAAGAAACCGCCAGGTCAGAGGCCGACGTACTTCTGAAGAGGTGAACTTGTTGACTTCCATTGCTGTTATTTTTGGACCCGACTTTAGTCAGAAGATTTTTAATGGAGGATGTGGAAGAAGCTGAAGACGAATGTGACTCTGGTAGGTTGCCTAGAGAGAACTTCCTTTGTATAAGGATGGGCTGATGGTGTTGAGGCGTAGGCTCTTTGCTTTCACTCCTGAGTAAATCAAACTTTCTACTCATCCGGCGACCCCATGTTGACAGCCCTGTTGACAAAACGTAATAACAAATTATTAAATAAACGCCTAGTTTAGATGATGAATTATACAGAGAAATACTTTCTCTGTAAAAAAAAGTTACTAACAGTGGAAAAGAAACCATTTTTTTATAAAAAATATTTATTCAAATAGTTACCGGTCTCTGACCACGCTTTTTAACTCCTAATCGCATAAAGTGCGTCATTGAGATATAATAGTATCACAAGTTTTTCTTAATACATATAAAACTAAGGCAAATTAAGAAGCACAATAGGATTTTGTTTATAACATCCCTACAAGTTTTAATTAATTGTAATTATAAGATATTATGTAAATAATATAAAAACAAGTTATCCATTTAATTATGACAGGTGTATATTGTATATGATATATAGCAGGGTATGATACAATGAGAATTAAAATAAATATTAGTATAGGTACAAACTAAATTTATTTAAAGTATTTTCGATAAATATGTCATATATACGCTCGGTGTAAAATTATGCAATAGCTTACTTAATCTGTAATAATCGAAATAATATTGTTAGTCGTAAAACAAACATATAACCACATAAAATAAACTTTTATACTGTCTTTCGATAGTTATGCCTTTCTCAGCAGTGTGAGAAACAATGCCTTTATATAAAACTATTAAAAATAGCACCTAAGCGTGAGAAGGAGGCTTTCTTTAAAAAGAAACGCTTGGATAATTTGGATCGAGCGAAGCGAGCTTCGTTGCAAATGACATGTAAATGGATATTATCTGCACTTGATCTCTGTGCGTGTTAGATAAGTATGTACTTCATTTGTGTGCGTTTATTCGATGACGCTTCATGCATAAATTTAATTGATAATAATTGTACTTTCTTCAAGGAAACGCTCCTGCATACTTAATATATTAACTTCTTTTTTTACCGCAAAAATGTATTTCTTATGAGTTCTCGTGTATTCTCTATTATACTTATTACTTTCTTATTCTTCTTATTAAGGAGTTCACAAAAACGAGATAAATCCATATGTAGGATTTTAATCATTCTATCTATAATTAAAATCCAATAGATTAAATCTTCCAATGTGATCAAAAATGCTAAATGATCCCAGCATAAAATAAAATTATGACGCAGAAAGAGTTTTTATAACTACCTAATTAGTTTTTTTAATACCTGCAGAAAAAAGTTGGCTGCTATTTATAACTTTTTTATAATCAATAAATTAATGTCTAATCCTGATTTGTCTTAAGTGAAAAAACCTTCAAGCTTTTAATATGATTGTCAAAGGTTTTTACTGCTAGAACATTACGTTTGTAAATCGCGTGATAAAGAGATGTAAAAAGTGCCAACTTTTAATATAATATAAAATGAGTACTTAGTCGTTGTAAGCTTCATTCAACATTAACAATTGCATTTTATAATCTTGGCACCTACTTATGTACCTGCGTTTCTCAGTGGGTTAAGGATTTATAAAGCTATATCGTTTAGCCTTTAGTTTTCAATCTTATGTCTTATTTGGTAAGGGCAAGAGGTTGGCAATCGCCAATGTTGGAGTTTATAAATTATTTAGGTCTCGACATGAGTATTGCGTTAACATGTACACATTGTGAAAATCACTTGGATAATATATATATATATATATATATATATATATATATATATATATATATATATATATATATATATATATATATATATATATATATATATATGCTCGTATCAACTTTATATATATATATTTATATTTTTTTAATTAGTTTTTAAAAGCACACATGAATTTAAAATGCTTCCAATATGGGGAATGTTAGTGGGGCTGGCTTGTATCCCGTCCCGCACCTGTTGAAGTCATCGATCAAAAAATAAAAAATAAATAACCCGGCTACCTGTTACGCCATTTAAGTCACCTTGCCCTTTTACTTTCTCTAATAAATTTATAAAAATATTATAAATCATATCGCATATTAGGTGAGGAAATATTGATTTGAGTTCCTTTCTTAGGGAAGCAACTATACTCTCGTTTGTTGCAATAAACAATTTTTTTCTAAATTACTAGAATATTTGTATAGTGAGAAATATTATTTAAGTACATAAATAATTAGTAAAAAACAATTATAGCTGCTTACAAAAAAGCGATGAGGATAAAATATCATTATGTTATAAATATGAATAGTAAAGCTTAGCAGGTACTTTCTTATCCCCATTTACCTTCAGATTTAGTTAAATTTATTGCTTAGAATTCTAACGTAAAATCTCAGCAGAGAGTGGGGAAAATCAGTTTAAATAGCCTTATCCATCAAGTTCTTTATCCATTTCGCTAATCTTTTTTTAAATCCATCAACTATTTCTTATATTTTTAACAAGTACTTAATCTCGTCTTCACAGGTTTTTTCCATATCTTGAACCACTCGGTTGTTGAACTTAAAATTCTTTCTTCAATTTTTGACAAGCTGTTTGATTTAGGATTAAGGCTAGGAACTTTAAAATCACTCTTAAAGAATTTCGTTGGATTAAGTAAAGCGGTTTCGAGCTGTCATAAGTCGTTAATATTAAAAAAAAATCTTACAATTTAAATTATAAAATAATGCTTTAAAATATACAAATTGTTTGACATTTACCGCAAAATAATTAAAATGGCTCTTACTAAGAAGAGTTCTTGTACTCTCTTATAAAATTTATTTTTATTGCGTTCACTTTTACATTCTTTTTCTCTATTTATTGTTAAGTATTTCGTTATTTTACTGTATTTTAAATTTACTCTGTTTAATTTCTATCGATATTTTGTGAAGATTACTTACATTAAGTACAGCTAAAAGAACGAAATGGATTTTCTATTAATAAATAAATGAAATAGAAACGAATATTTTATTACATACCCGTATCGACCACTTTAGTTCGGTATCATTATTTTACTGATTGTGTCAAATGGGCGAACATGCCTTTATTATAATTAATTAGTACACTTATCAATTTTGTTCTTTCAGTTGAATGAATAACATGAACACAACAGCTAGTTTTATTAATAGAAATTAATATTAAATGATTAATAATTTTAGGATAGCGAGAATCTGTCAACAGTAAAGAAAAGTACATTTTAGATTTTATTGTGCATGAAAACTAATAATAAATTGATGATCATTGAAATATCTTAATTTTAAAAATTGTCAGAAAGTTTAATTCCCTGTTTGCTGCTTAATACGATTATTTCGTAGCGGTTTATAAAAATTAAGGGAGAGATTAATTATTATTTTAGTATTAGTGAGATGCTAGATATTAAATCATAAATAAATGATTACTTTTCATTCCCAGTCTAGGGGCTTGTTCTTCTAGGATTAGTGCAGGAACTGCCGTCACAGTATGGTACTTTGTGCCTGCGCTGGTTCCATTATCCTGTGATGATTGGCTCTTCTTGCCGAACAACCTCATGACAACTTGGCCCCTACATCCTAAAACAGAACAAAAAGAAATAATGGAATTAGTTTCTCTGGTATCTTAAAGATAAATCTTTTAAAATGTAATACTTAGTGTGTATCGTCATTAGCTGTTTCCATGGAGTTAGGCTTTCTTTTGAAAGTTGGACAGATTGTTAAGTCTCAACTTTCATCCAAAAGATGCAGACATCTAATACCCTTATCGTCTTTTCCCCAGTCATGTTTTACAAGTGTAGTGTTAAAAGAGATAGTGCTAGTGGAAATAAATCGCGAGAGATAAAGCTCAAAACATTTACGTACTAAGCAAATAGACATCAATTCGAGAGTTTACATTAATTTTGACACAATTGATTGCTTTAATTATTTTTATTTTTTACTAAAACATAATATAGCTGAGTTCTTCAATATTATTATTATATTTATTTTCTTAAATTACAATATGTTGTACAAAAATGGTTATCCACTTCCACAGACGCATATTGCATACATGAAAACGAGCCACTTGGTTATAAAAATAATGGGGTTTTTCTCTCTCAATCTTATCAGTTTAAATTACCATCATCAATAATAATGTCAACATTTTTTTAAATGTTCGCAGTGTAAAAAAAAAAGAAAAAAATAGTCACATAGGATCCTTGAGGTTACAGTAGCTCGAACTTGCGTTACGAGCCTTCTTCCTTAAATAAAACAACAGCGCTGATGGAAACTCAATCGATTAAATATTCATATATTCTGTGTATAATGTACAACTATATTACACAATATCCATATTTTATGAGTTCTTAAAAATACGATTTTTTTATTTTATTATTTTTAAAACCTTTGATTTAAAAAACATTTACCCAAGTAGTTAATTTGACTTTTTCAAAAGTACCTTAATTACTAGAAAACGTTTTTAATCGAATGGAAAAAAATATATACAGACTTTATTAAATATATACAGATTGTATATCTTACTGTTAAATATAACAAAATAAATGTTTAAAAGTATATTTTAAAGGTCCATCTTTTCGCGGAATGAACTGATTACAAACAAAGTAGGTTTATTGGTATCATAAAGACCTTATTACCTTATCAAGTAGATTTGGCCTCATTTTTTTGTGTTAAGCAAAGCATCTCATTTGACTACAATTTATAAAAACACTTTTATGTTAATATTCATTATTTAACAGCAGCTAAATACATGTAATGTATATATATATATATATATATATATATATATATATATATATATATATATATATATATATATATATGTATGTATATGTGTGTGTTTATGTGTGGGTGTGAGAGAGAGAGTGTGTGTATGATTTGTTAATAACCGGATCTACTTATCTATCTTTTTTTTTTAAACTCATTTATAATAAAAAAAAAAAATAAATAAAAAATGCAATTGTTTGTTTTGCTCATATTTGACAAATAATTTTATTTGCTCAAATGTTCAGCTTTCAAAAAAGGTTTTATTTGAATCTACACAATAGAAAAATGACAGGGGTTATGATGTTGGTTTAAAAGGTCGTTATAGTTTGCAACCTGTACTCTTAACATTGTGTCATGAATTGTCTCTTTAAACATTTTAATTTGGCTTCCTACAATATTATTATTAATCAGTTTTTGTAGTGAAACTTGTTTAATTTTCATACCCTTTTATACAATTTTCTAAACTTTAAGGTTGAAAATGTCTAGTAATGCATATTGTATAAATAAATGCAGTTAGTTTCAATAATTTAAATTATCTAGTACTTAACTTATCAATTTGATAAGTTATAAGCAGAGACCTTCAAATGCCTTTTTGCCATGGCGCCATACTAAAATGCCACATTTTGCCTATTTTTAGGTAAAAAGCCACATTTTGCCGATTTTCGGTAAAATGCCACACTTTGTGCCACATTTTGCCTTATTTGGGCTAAGTTCTGAGAAAAAAATAGAAATATTCTAATATTCTAAGGGGTTCTGCTACAACCCATAAAACCAGGTAAGATATGCCCTTGCAGGGCAGGATTCCAAGGTGCTGAGGATTCCCCAAGTGACGTGGATTCCTATCTTAGGGTAGTGACACACTTCGTCTCGGGTAGAAGTTCTAAGGTTAAAAAAATCAAGTTTAAAGCCGCGTGTAGCAAATAATCTGGGGAAAGACGCAGGTAGTGTTGTCGTGTTCAATACCAATTACCCTTAAAAGGTATAAGAAGCATACTTAGAGGATAACCATTGGCACATTCGTAGTGATATTGAATGGTTTAGGGATTAACTCCTCCTTTAGAAACATAGTGTTATATTTTGGGTTTTTTTTGCTAACGGTGCCTTCCCTCTTCCAGTCTCAGGTGTACCTGAGTCAGATACTTGACCAATATCATTCCACCTCTCTGGTTGTTGACAGTTATTGTGTTCTTATAGTCTTCGAACTTTCCCAGAGAATTTAAACTTTGTTTGTGTAATACATTTTTGACCATGCCAAAGAATAGAAGTAACCGAACTGCCCTGCTCTGACAGCGCTGCATACATACTGAAAGCGGGGGTGTGTTTAAAAGTGTGTTCCCTAAAATGGTCCATGTAACCTGCTTGGCCCATGCTGTTTTTCACCAGCTGTAAATGACTTAATTTCTTTAAATGAAATTGCTTTAAATGTAAATCCAGATTGGAATGAAATAGTTAATGTTATCCTGGGCGCTTAAGGGTTAAAATAATGCAAGGCGGAGACGCAGTATCAAGTTTCAAAGACTGCTTTATATTGAAGTATGTATATGCCAATTGTTTCTACCAACGTGGAAAGGTCATTTTTGAAATTAAAAAATATACTAGCAAACAATCGCTAGAAATTGACCACAGAAAATATTGAAAAGATAATTATTGTACAGTATAATAATTTGAATTAAAGTATAGAAGTTTAATTAAAGTATAATAATTTTAATTTGAAATTTGTTTACAAAGCAAATTGCTACATAAAAAGAAGTGTATAAGACAGAAACCTTCTTCATCTTATATACATATAAGTATGTATATGCACAAATTCTAATAAATTTAATTAAATAGTAAATGTGTTTTTTCAAATCCCCCCCCCCCCCCCCCCGGTTGGCCTAAATAATTGATAGAGAATATAAAAGAATATTTTGGGCATGCAGAGAGAATGTATTTAGGCTTTTTAGAGCAAATAATTCCTAACCCTAGTAATAATGTAGTTAATAGGTCTCAAGTTGCACGATTTAATATCCCTTTTACAATGGAAAGGGGAGGGGGGGGGGGGGGGGGTTGAAAATGAAAAAAATAAATGCCACATTAGCTAAAATAAATGCCACATTTGGCCAAAATAAGTGCCATATTGCCACATTTTTTAGTGCCACATTTTATAAAAATAAATGCTACATTTTGAAGGTCTCTGGTTATAAGGTATCAATTTGATAAGGCACTGGTCATATTATATTTTTAATTATCAAAATGGTAGTCGCATTGTAATCATTATTTATATTTCTAATATTTCATTTATTTTAATGAAATTGTGTTGTGTTTATGATTTGCTATGGAGATAAAGCTATTATTATTTATTATAAGGATGTAGCTATTATCTCAATTGTTTTCTTTAACAATGTAAAACCTGTTCATGGAGTCAATCTCAATATTATCGTATTGAATTGAAATAGATTTCTATAATTTAAAATAACTGGTTGGGTGTTGCAATGCGGATGCAACAAATATTTACTTTATAGATTATTATTAAAACGTCCAATTATTATTGGTATCTTGAATTCAATAATCACTTCGAACAATTAATTAAGTAGTTAAGGCTTCACGGGATCGAAGTTAAAAACACTGAAGACGTAACTTATGAAATCGTTGAAACTAAGTTACGCCACAACTAGAACTTAGGTACTTTAAGAGTTGCATATTTAATATTTTATTTCTTAGGTATAACTCATAAAGCATTAAAGGAAGAAAATAAATTTAAAGATGATGAAAGTGAAATAAGGAGTACAGAAATATTGATAATTTTTTAAACTATGTACATATATGATAAATTTCGCTATTAATAATGCAATATTTTTTAAATAGTAGTACCCTTTACAATAATAATATATAGTATTCTTGATTCGAACCAGGGGGACTTCTATAAATATTCATAAGAATGCTGGAAAGAATGATATTTATTTGTTGAGTCAGGTACTCTATGAATTATTCTAAATAAAAATGGTTGTTACTACTCTAGTTACACACTATGAACTGTTAGTTTAATAATCTAATTCTCAATAGGTGAATAAAGAATATATTATTGAAATACTGTGGGTAGTTTGCAACTATACAAACCTACTGTACACTCGTTATTGATTTTGTAATAGAGTGGTGATTGTTTTCTGACTTCTTGGACTTAGATCATTTTTATATATTTATGTGGAATTTTTTTCTGTATTCAAGTATCTAGTTCTTGGTCCATATCCTGTTAATTCTTAGTACAAAGATTCGTCATTTTTAAAAAACGTTCTTGTAAGAAAAATGCGGAAGTGTAATTAACATTTCGATTCAAGAGCATCTTTCCAAACCATGCTTCATAAATGAAAGAATAAACGATCTTAATATAATGGACGTTGCCTTAAAAATATTTCTCAGTTGAGGAAGTTCCAAATGCTCGCTTTTAAATTGTGTCTAGTCTTCCCCAGAGGAAAAAAATGCTGGTTAGAGACTCCTATTTTTAACAGTATAAAATTACTTGAGCGGACAGAAGGCCTGACCGCACTGACCCTTGCAAATTATATAGTTGGGGCGGAGAGGCATTCCCCTTGCTGTAATAGAGGCGAACCCCTGGACCTGCAGGATTACTCTGGAGTTTTAAACATCTCTTCGGCCTCCTTCGCCTCAAGACACGGGCCACTTCCACGTCAAGTTTTACCTCAAAACCGCTTAACCGCACTTTGTCATTCAACTCTACTCTACTTCCATATCAGATTTCCCTCTTTAAATATAATTTAGGTTGTTTAAAAATTCTGCGGTAATATTGTCTATGAAATAATATATTTCTTTATTAAAAAATAAAACTAAAATTAACTTCCAGATGGTGCAGATCATAAACTATATCATCTTTGTTCTTTTGCCGAAGATATTTAATATATGCAAATCTTCTGTATAAACTATATCTCTTGGTTATGGAATATTTGTGGTTGTCATATTTTAAAACAAAATAATATTTTTTTCTTTTTCTTTTTACTAATTCTTTGATTTGTGAATGATAAAATATTCATGTATTATGTTTTTTTAAATTGACGATAAAAAGAAGTCTAGGGCAGTTAACGGAGTGACATCATTTAATAAATTACTAACTTGAGTTAATAATCCTGTTTTGACCTCACTTTTTCTCTTAAAAAACGTAAATTAAAAAAAGTCATGCTTCAATTTTTAAATTCACTTAAACATTTATTTTTGGCAGCCACGAGTCTTATAAGACTAAAATTAATTTGAATGACTGACAACTTTACACGCACTTTCTTCGTGGTCTTAAAGTTACAATACATAAATTAATGATATCAAATAGTAAGTCAAGAATGTAGTTTTTTTATTATTGTAAAATCAAAATTTTCCTTGGATCAACATAGTTTAATTTTTAGTTCAATAAAAATTGAAGAACAATTTAATGATACTCAACAACAATTTAATTACAATTTAATATATTATACTCAATAGAGTATATATTAAAATCATAACTTTTGTCTAGATTGGATTGATTTTGTTTAATGTCGTTCATTTATATTTCAGCACCACGCGTCGTGCTGATTATAAAAATATACCGTCGCGACGGTATATACCTATATATATATATATATATATATATATATATATATATATATATATATATATATATATATATATATATTTATATATATATATATATATATTTTATTAGCTCTTCTATTTCTGGTTTAAGGTTCCCTATTTGTCTTGTTTTGGTTTGTTTCATTATTATTATATTAAACCAAAATTAATGAAATATACTTTGTTTAGAACGCTAGATTGTGCGGGTGTATGGATGAAGTATTTGATTCAAATTATGCCTACTAAGGTCTAAGGTTGTTCGAACTGCTTCGTTTTTTTTTTTTTAATTATTCGCAGAAATGTCCTTCTTATCCTTATCCCTTATTAAGACATCTTATAAAAATATAATTTCGTAATGCTCCTTCGTATACCTCTCATAGTTGTCTTAAACACGATAAATAATTTAATCTTTAAAAACGTTTCATATTTTAAAAACTTTCGAGCCATTCTGAGAATCAGCAGATTAACCTGAGAGCCTGAGAGAAAATATTTGGATATCTGGCTTGTCGAAATATATGTAGATATTTAGTTTATTTGAAATTATTAATTTAAAATAATACGGCATAGAGTTAACGAGTTTTATGGTGACGAATAAAAAAAAAATACTTAAAGCATTAAATTTTTGCGGCAAGCTTCATCAACAAGCAGATGTGGCTTGAAACATTTTTATTAAAAATGTCATAACAGTACTTTCAATTCCTGTAATGTTCTTACTAGTAATGTCGTAAACAGTTTTTTATTCTGTTATATTTCTTTCTTTATTTGATACATTTCATAATATTTTATTTTAAAGCTAACAAACTATTATACGGGAATTTCGCGGTATATTCTTAAATTTCATTGATATATCAACATCAGATATCTCCGTGAGAATTATACATCTTGTTCAAAAAATATAGGATGTTACTGAAACCTGTACTTATACTAACTATAAATAATTAAAAAAAGAAAAAAAAAAAATAATCTTCTCAACTTTCCACTGTTTGTTAAATAATACTTGGGCTAATTAAAATCATAAAACGTTTCTATTTAATGAATTATTTTTCCTTAGTATAAGAAACTCTACTTTGATATAATATTACGTATTTATACCTCCAGCAAGAATGAACTTTCCTAAAAATTAATACTCATAGATATTAATAACTTTAATGTCTGTAATTGAAATTAAGAAATCTCTAAAAATGATCATTCATTTATTCAAATCACCAGAATAGTTTAAATAATAATGTTTCAAAGTAGTTATAAACTAGTATTTGTATCAATTGTGGGCTGTTATGGTTAGCTTTATTAAGCGATCAATTGCGCACTTTGGGCTTTGAACTTAGTGTACTGTACGTACTACAAAAACTTATAAAAATTACTGAAATGATTGGTTTTAATTTATTTATAACTTTTTTTAAAACAAATATATGGGGAAAAAAAAGGTATTTTATAACTCCCAATTTGAAATAGAATGTTTGGTACTATTGGTTTAGTGTTATTTAAAAGAGTAAAACAGCATGTTCTATTTCAATAAAGCTTATCATTTTTGTCTGTGGTCAAACTTTTTCTTAAACCTGTAGCATCAAGGATTCTTAATTTTTTTTTTATCGTTATTTCTAATCGAAGAATCAAATATTTTTGTAGACTTTTATGGAAATAATTTATTATAGTAAATTGATCGAAAATATCGGTAGAAAAATAAAAGATGTCACTCTAACGGTTAGAGGAGGGATGACAAATAGAATTTATCAAAGTATTTTTTTTTTACTGCCAGTATATATATTTACTGTTTTTATACGTAGTACTTAAATTTATTTCCTAGCTTATCGAAGTTAACAGAAGCTAATAACGAAATTTTTTTATGTCTCTGATTTCGTAAAATCTAAGACAGAAATCCGTTTCTGACAATAAGGAATATTTTTGGTCTACATTGTTCTTAATTTTTGCGAACCAACTTAGCTTAAAAATTATTTGTCAGATTTTATTGGAATTTGGGTGGTAGGTCATAATTAGGCCATTGATGGCCCCATATAAGTTACAACCTTGTGCGCCCATTTATTTTCTCTTCCACTTGCGCACGAACATACATTTATTTACACCTACAACCTACATCTTCAAAAGTACATCTGATATTTATTAAATTTAGATGGTTTGTCAAAAGTAGCCCGCAGATCTCACCAGATTAATTTCAACCGTCTGCGCTCTTTAAGTTATGATAAATTGATACTTTAATTCATATAAAAATTCAAAATAATTTTGACTTATTAAAAAAATGGGGGAAACAATTAAATAAATTAGACAATAATTGCTTGTAAAAGCATAAAATCAATAAATTACGTGATATTATACGAGACCTATATTAGCCCAAACATAAGCTTAATTGTTTTTCACGGCCTTGCCATTTTTTATTAAGACCATTCAGCCATTTTTTATTGTACTGTTCTTTAAAATCGTCCCTGTTCATAGCATGTAAAGAAAGGTGTATTTCTTGCAGGTAATTCACAAATGCTTCTAAAGATGGCTTAGCCAACGTACATTACTGATGAACATTAATAATTATTTATTTTTTTATTATAGATCTTTTTAAATTTTTTAGCTTGCCAGGAAATTTTAAACACACTAAGTTAACTGTCATACATCATTTTCAAAGTGCCGTGTAATTGGCATTCCTGAGTTAAATTAAAATTTATAAGTTATGTTATGCCTATGTACTCGATTAATTTCATTTTATGCAATTCTTTAAAGTCATGTGTGCATTTTTATTTACAAAGGATGTTGTATATATATGTATATTTTTTATTTAAAAATATAAAGTATAATAAGATTAAAGAGCAAAGCTTGTTTAAAATCTCTAGTCTATGACATTTGTTAAAGAAATCTTATGTCATGAGACTTCCCGTTTATAGAGTGGGTAGTTCAACACTTGTATTACTTTATTATTTTATTTATTTATTTTTTATTCTTGTTATTTCTCGATATTACTCTTAACTTTATAAAGTAATTCCCTTGGGTTTCAGATTTATTTGAAAAATATCAACTTTTTTCAAAGTAAATACATAAAAACGATTTGTCCTTATGCGTAATAAAACATAGAAGTTATGAATCAGTACCCCGTTTATACATAAGTAATATTAATACTTCGTTTATTTATTTACTTAAAAACTTTTTTATATTCACAGAACAATCATAATATGTTTGAATTGTTCAGTCTTCAATATCAAATGTTTACGATCAATTGAAATGATCAGGAACGGTAAATGCGTATGCTAATTTAGTAGACCTCTAGGCAAAGCGTCCACTGATTCGGTTGTCTACTGGCTTTAAGTAATTTTTTTCGTTTGATGAATGTCTTCTTTTTTTTTAAATATTTTAGGGGTAAAGTCATAGATTAGCTAGTGTTAAAATAAATTGCGCGAATCAGTATAAATAAATTATGTAAAAAATGAGTGATTAAATCTGTACCACAGAGGTAGATGGTGAGGTTAGGAATGCAGTGCGTGTAGATAAATGTTCTACATTTCTTTGTTAGTAAATTATCAATTGTAAAATATATTTTGAAAACGTCCTGCTCTATTGTCAGTTTTTAGCGAATAGAAAATAGTTCTCCATATAATTGCTAAAATGTAGCTTCCTCTATGGCAACCTCTAAGGTCAGAATTTCGAGTAAGTACCGATTGAGCGCGAGAGAAAAATAAGGATTAAATCATGAGAGACGATTGAGCGCAAGAACTTCTGTAGGCGCAGTGTCGATTCGGCGCGAGATTTTTATTCATGAGAGATGATTCAGCGCGAGGTGTCTAGGTCTAGCATGCATAGAGTCGATTGAGCACAAGAAATGTTTTTCACAATTATTCACGATGCATATCTTTATCAGTAATCATTATATTCCATTGTTCTGGGCACTACTCCCTTCTAAGGACGATAATATTTATCAGTATGCATTGGAGAAAGATTTCAGTGGAGTGTCGAAATTCAGGAATTAACCTAAAACCCAGTCAAACTGTGATAGATTTTGAGCAAGCTATACATTTAGCTATCAAAAATGTATGGCCTGAAACAACCATTATATGATGTCGGTTTCATTTTACACAATCTTGGTGTCACCGCATTCAGCACGTTGGGCTATCTAAACAACAGGTACAACGAGTATAAGATAACAACAAAGAAAATCAAGATCTCATTATAGGCAAATGATTAAACCTAGTTTTTATTTTATTTATTTGATTGAGTGTGAAAATAAAAAATGTATACTTTATTAATGTATTGTGACTCCAAAAGGTGCGGGTAGTTTATAATATTGCGCTATGTCGACTCTTACAACAATTTTACTTTCGCGCTCAATCAACACTGTCCTAAGTAACCAAGTAAAAATTAAGTCTTAAGTACTTGTGCTCAGTTGACACTCAACAGTTTGTAAGGTCTGCGCTCAGTCGACTCTCAGTTTTTTACTTTCGCGCTCAATCGGTTCACTCCCAGAATTTCGATTCGAATTAATTTACGTGGATTATGGAATGAAAAAGTAAACTATGTGTGACCATTGAGAGCAAGGAATATTCAGATTAAATAACCTAAAAATGACCGAATATCCGACTAACGGTTCGGTAATAGTTATTTGTGCAACTAGTGTGCAAAGTGACACTTAACTGCATTCGAGGGAATGTTTACGAACGAGGTGCAGGCAAGGACGGAATGGTTTTTCGAGTGCAGCAAAAACACTTCAAGCTAGAGTTGCTCATTAAATTTTTCCTTCAGTTAGTTTTTAATCTGTAAATGAAATATACTCAACAACTACTATTACTGGTCAACAATAACAACTACACCAGCTGTTCTGTTTATTGGCAGTGTTTCCAACTTTTTTCCTGGCTAGTAGAGGCATATTATTTATGTTCATAAGTTGGAACCGCTTAAGGGCACTTCTATAGATGGTTACTTCCCTTTTAAAAAAACAGGGGAGTAACAATCTAAACAAGGTGTACGGAATGTTCTTCTTTAGACTTTTACTCCCCTTATAAAATCGAAAGTGGGATGTTCCTTTGGGACATGTATATTCTAAAAAAAAAACATAGGGGAGTAACAATCTGAAGACGTACCCACTTAAGTACGGAAAAAGTGGAATCAGTGCAGGAAAAACATTTATTTTCTCAAGTTAAAACTCTAGCGAGCGAGAAAGTAAATAGAAGAATCTGCTTTTTTGAGTGCAAGAACAACCACTTTGTCGAGCAACTGCAGGAAATAGTACATTACGCGTCGAGTGCGGAAAGTAGCATTTTGCATGCGAGTGTGGAGTTTGCACCCGAGCGATAGCGAGGGTGGTAAAACCACACGAGCAATACAAAATGCCGTTTTCGCACGAGTTGCGTACCGTACTTTATCTACGATTGTTAGATTTAAATAATAAATACAGAAAAAAATAAACTTGCTGTATGTAAGTTCGTATCTCTCTCTTGATAAAGATGACATTAATTTATAAGTTGTATTTTTTGCCGAATTAATTATTTCTGGAGGAGTATTATTCTCCACATTTTCGTCAAAGTCACTTGATTCACTCATTGTTTTTCACTAAAAACTCGATATAAACAGTTACTTTAATAAAAGAACAGCAAATTAGTTTTGTTAAATGTAAACAAACTTGCTAATCGTGCGTAAAGCTGAAGAATTCCTCTTCTTTACCGCACTAGTGTGGTATGAAGAGGAATTATTCAGAACTATGAGACGCGCATGCGCACTGAATACAAGTACGTAAAGAATCACTTTCTACGCATCTAAACAAAGATATAATGTTTATATTTCGTATCAATCGTAGATAAAAGTATTTCTCTCATCAGATTAAATAAATAACTAGTTAGAAAATACATTATTTCAAATCTTTGGTTATTCTGTAATAACTAGCGTTGCACTCCGAACTCCGTATTTAGGATATGCAAAAATCCTTAATTTTTGTGTTTTCTGTCAATTGTGGCGGTCAGTTAGAAAATAAAGTCAAAATAATTTTGAAAAACTATTTATTTGTCACAAATGCAAAGATGCTCCTGCGTGTGCCGAATTTCTTTTTAATCGGTCAATATTTACGCTTTTAAAACGAAAATCTCTGAACTATATACGATCGTTCAATTATTACTTTATTTATTCTGATACCGATCGTCGCAATTATCACACTTTTCCACTATTCACTTTCCATAATTCATGTAAGTTAGTGTGATAATAATTTATTATTAATTTAATTTAAAATATACAATTATTTCCTTTTACATCTCATCTAACATAAAAGTTGATAAATATCAGAAACCATTACGATATTTTCGATAACCAATTAGTTTTAATATTCTTCCCTATGCTATTAAATTATATATTAAATATACTCTTTTCTAGAAAATAAGTTATACATACTTCTTAAGATAAATACCTGTTTTCGTACTCAATTATTCTTAATTTATCCTTAAAAGTGGTATTCTGGACGTGCAGACGCCTGTTATTATTTTGGATGCTTTCAATTTGTATCTCCTGGAGACTTCATATACTAATCTAGGTCTTGGTCGAGAAAAGTTGAGTTGCTAGTCCAAACTTGAACAAGATTTCGCCGCAAGAAATCGGCGCTTTCACACTTAATTTCTTTACCCCAATTATTCCTCTTGTTAGTATAAAATGCTTGATAGTTTATCCATAATTCTACTTTCTCTTTATTACTCCTGTAGGGGAAAATATAGTTTTAATAAATGTGATAGTAATTTCTATTTTCTTTTTAAAACAAGTCATACATTATTAATAATAAAGGTTTTTTTTCATAAAAACTAGATCAGTTAAGAAAAAATAGTCTCCTTTAAGAGTATTACGAGTATTACAATTGCAGTTAAACCATCTTGATCATAAAATTAATGGAACATATAACTATTTCTTTTAAAACTCAGTTATGGTGTGAGATATTTCAGTATTTTTGTCTCTTATCTAATTACTCTTCTATGGTTTATTTTTGGAGCGGTCACTCAACCGGAAAAAATCGTTATAATATAGGAGAAGAATTAAATGTTCGTAGTTAATTTATAAAATAAAAATTTATAAATTATTAATACTAAATAAATATTAGACATCATTGATACATAGATTCATTGAAATAATTACTCAGTTAAAATAAATATAATATTTACTAAAAACAATTGCCTTTATTACACTTCAAAATAATATTAATTCTAAACAATTATTCAAAATAATAATCATTTTTCTCTGTCTCTAGCTTAATATTTAGTAATTTTCAAATATGTTCTACTAACATTAAGTACAGAAGCTTCAGCTTTATATTTTTAAGTAGACTGCATTCTTTCTAAGGAGCTCCTAACCATATCGCTTCTTTATTGCACTCATACATCTTACTTACTCTATGGCACCAGAACCCGTGAAGAGTCTTTCTCTTCCTCTAAAATTCCCATCCATTCATCCCGATCCAAGGATTTTTGGCGCCAATTCTTCTCTCCTAGGCTTTTCAGGATTTCTTCTATATCGCTGATCCATAGGGTAGATCCCTGTGGATCGATGATGTAGATGGGAGGCCTTCCCAGGCTTTCCTAGGCCGTCCCTATAAATGTCTACCCTAAGGTCGGAAGACCTCCCCCCTTCCTTCACCCATTTTTTCCAAGTGGCCAAGCTCATATTAGCTTTGAGCGAGTCACAATAATTAATACTATGGGTTCTTCATTAGTAAACACTCATACATCTATTTAAAATAAATCTATCTTACAAATTCAAAAAAGGACAACTTAACTAATTAGAAAGGAGTTTTAAAAAATAAAAAAAAAATTGTACTTAAAAAAAATATGTTTAAAATTTTCAAAAATAAGTCTTGTAAATCCAACGACTACCTCAAGTTACGACATCATTGGAATTCAGAGAGTTATTTTAATTGAATCTGCTATAAATATTATACGCTTTTAAAATTGTACGATAGTTTTGTCTAGCTCTAAAACATTTTAAACGTTTTACAATTAGCTTAAAAATACTATATATGTACATAAAGTTTTACGATCTAACAATTATCGAAGTATGAAGTCTAATTAGTTTTCTCTTATTGCAAAAATCGAATAATTTATTTTTTTGTAGAGGGATATTATTATTGTTAATTTTAGGTTGGCAATCAATCATTTTACAGAACTCAGCAAAATGTACAAATTAATCTGTTAATAATAACATTTTTTGTTATGAGTAGATAAGTACCGTTGTGATTTTTTTTTTAATTATGTTAAAATAAATAGCAATATTAAGTTGCGAAGTTGCGGAGTTGGACATTTTTTTTTTAATACGGAAGGGATTTGAAGTAATAAATACCGTTCATCAGGGTGGGGGATAACGGCTAGATGACGTCTTCTGCGTTCGAACATATTAAGGCCTTGGCACTTTGAAGACGGTGGTCCAGCTCCCTGGCCTAACCAACCCCTACTTACTACAATTTTATGGACTTAAAAAAATGTCGCATATATTATTTGAAGTGACATATTTAAAAAAAAAACTTCTTTTAATATATCAAACCAGGATATTGATAATTAATATGTTCATCACTCATCTCATCACACACAGACATATGTCTTCCAGTAGAGCATCGTACTTAAAATTTATAGAAATTGATATTTTCTTAATATTTATATGGGATTGCAATATTTTCAAAGCTTTACACTTAATTAGAACCCCCGCAATTGCTTATTTTAAAAAGAGAAAGAAATATTACTTGCATTGTCCCCATAATTTAGACTGGAGTATTCCAATATTGAAATTGTAGTTGTTTAGACCTGTTTCGATTTCCAGTGGGGTCAAATTTATTTAAATTCAATGTTAAATGTGCGCAGAAGGTTGGAATTAATATAAGACCATCAGTGGCCTAATTATGCCATAACATCCCAATTTCATTATATTCAGACGAGAAAAGAAATTGGTTTTGAAAAAGATATGAACAGACCGTCAAACCGATACTAGACCAAAAATGTTCCCTGATGTCTCTCAAGGAACTTTTGAATCCAGAAATATCAAACAATTTTCGTTGTTCAGAATGATTACTACTTTTGATACTTTCGGTAAGTACGGAAGAGAAAATGTATTATTATTGCATATTAATAAATTATACTATTCACTAATTGATGAGACATTTATTTAGTTTTCCTGGTAATTTAATTGGAAGGAAGTTGCATAATGCTTAATCAATTAAATGAAATGTTGAGTTTTAATGTACTACTTATGTTCAAGTTATTTAAAAGTTCTTGTAGCCTTTAATGTTAAAAGTGTGAAAAAAGAGAAGGAATAAAACTTTCTTCATTCACTATTCTCATCCTAAGAACTCTTGATGAACAAAGTTGTGGTGCAGGAGAGTTTTAACTTTTCCTGTTAGTACGATGTTAACTTTAACCAAACTCTAATCACAGTAAACTAACTTTAACCAAAATAACTTTATACTCACATGATTCTACTTCACATTGGTAATGAAATCAACTTTAACCAAACCTTATGTGGGCGTTGGTGTTTATATATATAATATGAATTTATTTGTTGTAGGGAGTTGTTTTAACTTGGCTTTTAATTAGTTTTTCTTAAACATGTTTTATTTATGAAGTTCTGAAATCAAGTGTGTATCTGACGTCTTTAAGATTATGAAGGTATAGCGTATGAAAGTTAGGAAATCGCAATGATTTTTACCGCTTGACAAACCCTACTAAAAAAAAAAATTATATTCAGTAGGGTTTTTTTGGCCCAATGTATTTTTTTATGAATTTAATTTCATAAGTTTCGAGCAATTTTGTGGATATTACTTATATAGTTAATGTAAACAGTAAACAGTAAGTACAAATATGATGTGTGTGACTTTGATCATTTACGAAGTGGTTGATTTTGATCATGATTTATTAATATTGGCAGTAGTCATAAACTAGTTAAGATGTTGCTTTTTGCTCCTTAATTAAAGTAGCAGCAAGGCTCTTCTCATACAGGTTTCAACATTGGTGCTTCTTCACAAATAACTGATTGATATTGTTCAATACTCTGAAAGATTGAGTTCATACATTATGCTTTGTTGTTTTTACTGATATGTCATCTGTAAAATTCACAAATTAGTTTTTTGTAAAAGCTAATTACACTTCTTTAAGACAAACCGGTTACGACCATTTTTAGTTGATAGTTTGACAATGAACTCACTAGTTGCAGTTATAATTAATTATGTGTTATAATTTTTACTCATCCCATTATATAAGAATAATTCGATTCAATCGTTAATACATTATTATATTATATACTAAATATTGCATAGAAGAAATCCTTTCTCTTCATATCAGTATTTATTTATATTAATTTTCTTTTCTCAACGAAATTTAATAGTATTTTCACGAATTAAAAAAACAAACAAAAAAAAACAGGATGTGGTTCAAAACACTTTCCTTTTGAAATAATATAAAATAATAATTTATATTTTACACTTTCCAGTGCCGGATCTAGGGGGGGGCTGCGGGGGGCAAGCGCCCCAGGCGGCACGCCCGGGGGGCGGCAAAACGAGGTGGAAAAATAAAATGATAAATAAAGGAAAAATAATAAAAAGTTCATGAAAAAAAAAAAAAAAAAAAAAAAAAAAAAAAAAAGGTGAAATGTAATTTTTAATTATATGCAATATAATTACAGTTATCTTCCCAATCTTGTCCAATCTGATATAGCCCACCCTTAAATTCGTTTACCCTTTTTTTGATGTGAAAGAAACTTATGCATATTGAAGTTTATCAAAAACTATTTAAGATGTTCGATGTGTCAAGAAAGACTCAAACTGTTAACGCAAATAATAATACTATTAATACTTTTTGGAGTCCATTTACGGGTAAAATTTTGTGTACCAATTTTTTTTTTCACCCATCCAAATTTTAAACCAAAATTTTTCTATAGTATCATAATCCAATAATACTCAGATTTCTATGAAAATTCGTTCATTAAGTCATGGTGATACCGTGAGTTCGCCCTGCTCTCTCAATTGGCGCAAAGTCAACCAGGTTATTCAAATCCCAGGTATGCGATTGGTTGTCCGAAGAGAGAGATCCGAACCAATCAGGTTCAAGCTTTTTCCCACGTTCCTATATAAGGAGCGCAAAATCGAAGCTAAGACACCGCATGCTCCGAAAGCTAAACAGCTCCACCAAGCAAGAAGCCACGAGAGCCAGAGAGCGGCTCCGGCCCCTCTGGCAAACAGTCAGACAACAGTGAAGCCAATCAACCACAGTCATTTACTCTTCTCCATCTCTCTCTTCAGGCTCCCACTCCATCCTGGGACCTCGGCCTCTCGAGAACCTTCACTCTCAACTCTGCTTGTTTGTTGTCTTCACCTTCCCATCTCTCTACTCTTCGGGTGCAGTCCTTTCCGCTGTGAATAGCTCCCTTGCGCTGTCTCTAAGGAATTTCTAGCGCTTGGAAGGGAAACCGACCTTGCGCTGTCCTTGGAGAATTTAGCGCTTGGAATCTGTTGGCAGTGGAAGGAGAGTTTGTCTGGCGGCTTACTGCGCTGGCCTAGCGGCATTAGCGAGGTAAGTCACAGGGAACTCCCCCTGCATCCCGAAGAATCTCTAAACGGTCCTTTTCAGGACCACCGCAAGTTTGTTTCGCCGCAGATACATCGCGACCCACTTTCGCGCCGTATCAATGGTGCTGACTGGTCTTTTTTATACGAATTATCTCGCTTCCTATATGGCTCGGAGACAATAAGGGAAACTTCGGAGCGCATTATTATCCAAACGGTTCGTTGTACGTAAAAAATGAACATATTGTTTCTTGTGTAAAATTTTAGATTCTTAAATTTTGATCTGATCCTAAATTGGTCTCCGAGTCAGAAGAAGCGAGATATTCACAAAATCACGTAAAAAGTCGTGTCAAAACAATCACAATGCAAGTTATAGTAGAACTAGGTTTTTGCTAAACCGTTCTTTGCACGTAAAATATGAATGAGACATTTTTGTGGGAAATTTAATAGTTTTGCTTTTTGATAATAATTTTAATTTGTCTCCGAGCCATAGGAAGCGAGATATTCGTAAAAATACGTTGAATTGATATGGCACATCCCTTCCTCGCATCCTATTACGTACTTTATTGATTTTATGCATTTAAAGCCATTATTGTCTATTTTGTTTCATTGTCTCCCCGTTTTTTTAATCTGTCAAAATTGTTTGGATATTTTACCCAAATTAAAGTATCAATTTAGCAAAAATTAAAGAACGCAAAAGATTCATATTAACCTGGGGCTATCTGCGGGTTACTTTCGATAAACTATAAAAGTTTCATACAAATCGGAAAAGTACTTTTGAAGCTGTAGGTTTAAATAAATGTATGTTTGTGCGCATGTGGAAGAGAAACAAGTAGGCGCAAAAGGTTGAAACTTATATGGGTCTAACAATAGGCTAATCATGACCTACCATCCAAACTTCATTAAAATCTGACGAGTCGTTTTTAAGATATGTTGGTTCGCAAAAAAAAGTGACAGACAGACACGGACCCAAAAGTGTTCCCTGATGTCTGGATCTGTATTGGAATTTTTGAAATCGGAGACCTAAAAATTTGTCGTTCTTCAGAACGATCACATAGCTTCAGTTACCTTCGGTGAGGTTGGAAGCAAAAAATATCAATAAATAAACAGTAATTTTTTGCTAATATTAACAAATTAATATATTACATGATATGTAATACAATAATAAAACGTAAACATTTTACAACATTAACTAATTTAAATAAGTTATTACATCTATTTGAAGACCAACAAATCAAAACAAACCTATATATCACGTCATTTTTTATTGGAATAAATATGGTTGCCTTAGCTATGGAGCAATAGTCAAGTTGATATTAAAATTGCTAACTGGGATTCCCACTTACATTCTTATGTGGGATGCAAATATAAACTATTTTTTTGTTTGTTTATATGCTTAGTTGAGTGTGTATCTACTTGATTCAGTTGCTATATAGGGAGTTGTGAAGGTTTCATAATGAAACTGGAAGAATTAATAGCATAGTATAGTGTTACAGGTAAAAAATCATTTTTAAAAAATAAGTCTAAACCCCGATTTAGATAATAAATGTTTCAAAAATTCTGCAGAAACAATTTTAAACAAACTTTATATAACTGTTATAGCTGAAAAAGCTCTAAAAAAAAGGTTCTCCAAAACGCCTAAAATTCACCATTTTGAACCTAATTTTCTAAAATTTTCCGAGGGGGGCCTGCCGAAACCCCCTTTGGCAGGAGGGTAACCCCTCCTAATGAATCTGGAAGAATTAGTATAGCATAGTATAGTGTTACAGGTTAAATAAAATAGAAATCATCATTATTAATTGGTATTTTAAACGCAATATAGAATAGGTATTGTAGTTTTAGCTGAAAAAGCTCTCCAAAACTCTTAAAATTCACCATTTTTGCACCTAATTATATAAAATTTTCCGGGGGAGGCCCCCCGGACCCCCCTTTGGATTTGAGGCTAAACCTCCCAAGTCCCCCCCCCCAATCCTACTGCTAGATCTACCCCTGTGTGGCAAGGGCGGCAAAATTTGCTTTAGCCCCCCCTGAGAAAAAACCTAGATCCGGCACTGACACTTTCCCCAAACAATAGAATAAAAAAGTGATTAGCATCCAGCTGATAAGTTTTTGTGGTTTCTGGTGTCGTTCTGACATTAATAGGACCTAAATTTATTTAATTTTTTCTTCCAAATAAATTACTATTCCTTCTACCAGTTAGCGCATTTTATATGTATTAATTGCCTTTAAATATTATATATGTATATATATATATATATATATATATATATATATATATATATATATATATATATATATATATATATATATATATATATATATATATATATATATATATATATATATATATATAAATGTATACATATTACAAAAAATGGAAAGGATTCTCTCGCATATGATTTAATAAAATTAAAAAAACGTAATTTTTAAAGACGCAACTGGTTATCGTGAACATTCATCGAATGCTGAAGGTGAATTTCTCTTTTAGTGAAAATTATAATCACAATACATGTGTATCAAGGTAGTGTGAGACCAGCTTGAAGAGCTACTCGCTACTCAAGTAACCTGGAGGGGGAGTTTTTATATTCGTTCGTTGATTAATTCACTTTTACTTGTGTAATGTTTCGGAACTCACAAGTTCTTCTTCATCATATGCCAACAGTACCGGAGCGTTGGACTCCTATACCCCATCAACCTAAGATATTTCAATACGCTTCAGCTGTTCTTTTTATAGCTACGAAACTACGAAATAATATCCCCCTCAACACATTAATGACTTTATTCCGTCGCTTGTAGGTATTTTTTTTCTTCTTTGCGCAATACATCCTTCTTATGTCGATTTTTCTCCTTATGTAACCTAGCAAAAAGGTTTAATGTGCACATATCTCTCGCACTTGTGCTATACTGAAAAGGCCTCGGTTTACTTTTGAAGAAATGGGGTTAGGTTAGAAGATACCGTGTAAATAAGGAATTCCTTGTACTCATCATATTAATTATTCATTGTATTATTTTACGTGATAATATGGATAATTGAATATTTTAACTCACATATTCTAATGAGGATGCATGAGTCGCAAACAAATTATCAAATCCTTCTTCTCATAACTTTGACGTTATTTTATAACGTTTTTCAACATTTACTATACAAAGCACTTACATAATTTTTTTTTTTATTAAAAACATTGAATACATAACCCCAGTGATGGCTCTAATTAATTTGGTTATACATACATGGGGAACAACTAAAGGTTATTAATTACTGAACATTTCATTGGCTTATACACACCTGTACATTGCGTACATATATCCTTAGTTATCTATCACACTACTTAATTTACTAATATGTACATTGGTGAACAATCAGTAAACTTATAACACACATATATATATATATATATATATATATATATATATATATATATATATATATATATATATATATATATATATAATTTAAGGTATTTATTATACAAGTATATTAGACCGGTTTCGAATACCTGTTATCTTCAGTGGACAGGTGATAACATCAATATTGTAATGATATAGATCTGGTTTGACCAATCTAGAAGGCGTGGACGATTTATTTATTTTATTTATTACTGTTGTTTTACCTTTTTTTTTATTTAAATTACTATTTAATAGATTGTCGTCGAAATTAAAGACGTTTAAATATAAAATCTTTTCAACCAAGAAATGGAGCTCAAATCAATTGTTAAGGGTGCTCAGCATAAAAATTGTGTGCTCCTCTGATTTAGATATTGGTTTATTTTCAATTTCTTATAGTAATATTCAAATTAATTAATAAAATCTGATTCAGGGTGTGTTGTTAAAATTATTTTATCTCCAGTAGGGAAAAAAAGTTATGATTTTGAATTAGTTTAGAGGGACTAAAACAGGTCTTTTCATCCCTGAACTCAAAAAGTAGGGAGAAAAAGTAAAAGTAGGGCGAAAAAGTAAAGTAGGGCAAAAAAGTAAAGATTGCAACTTAATTATTTTAAAATAGTAGAAAATGTATGGCTAATGTAATGAAGTTGTTGAAATCAGGTTGGCGGCTCTGCGCTTTTTTGACCATGTTTATCTTTGTTTACAACATTATAACCTGCATCTAAATAACCTTCTATTTGAGTTTAATTCCAATTCTTATTTGTTTTCAATATTGAATCTCTTATATCTGCTATTAAAAGTTCTAATAATTATTGTTATTTATTAAAATAATAAATAAAAATTGTGCTATGGACGAAAATGTGTATTTTCTTCCTACTGGAGATAAAATATTGTATGTACCTCGTGAGTAAAGTGACATTATTCCCCTCGCGATAATTATCTCCCTCGGCTGCGCCTCGGGAGCTAATTAGAGTTATTAAATTAAAGAGTCTAATTCCCTCGGCTTCGCCTCGGGATTTAGGGAGCATGGTTCCTTCGGCTTCGCCTCAAGAACCAACTTTTTTCGCTCAGGGAATAATGGCTTACTTTACTCCCTAGGTGCATAAATAACTATTTTGTGATAATTTTTATATTTACTCTAACCTAGTATTTTAATAGCTTATATTTTAAATAGAGCAATAAAAGCAAAACATTTTTATTTATCAAAATAACAATTTTCTGAAAAAAAATTATTGCTCCCACTTTCGATTCAAGGTACAGAGATTGGTAATAAGAAGTAAATAATATTTTATTTACTTTATAACTTAGTGAAATAAACTGATTTAAAAGCCATCTGGATGACAGAATATATATATAACGGTGTAGTATTGCTTATTGTTTTGGCGTGTTAGATTTAGTCTTTATTAGGACACATGTCGTTATATATGTTGGTAACTTCCCTATAAGTTTTTTCTTTTCTTTTTTTCCATCGTAATTTATGTGGTAACTTCCTGTACTCCCACTTGGCTTGTTTGTATCTTCTGATTTTTTTTTAGTTTACTTTTCAACAAATTTATTATATTGTAAGAGCTATTTTTAATCTTAACCCATAATTAACATTGGAAACTATATTTTTACTAATAATATGTCAATATTGCAGAGAGCACAACCAAAATTACTTGCTTACTTTCTCTTTTAAACAACATATTTTTATTGTGCTAAAATTTGATTTTAAAATTTATTTGATTTTACACGTTTCAAGTCCAAAAAAAAGTCTAAACTTCTAAATTAGTTTGATTAAATTTGGTATAAAAATTCAGATAAATTAATAATTCCCCGAGGAAAAAATCAAGAAATGACAGTGCACAAAAGACAGTGCCCTCTAAATATACTATTTTTCGCTTGACATGACACTTTTTTAATGCGTTCATTTAAAAAAATAGAGTTATCTCTTTATTCGCCTTAAAATACTGGCCCATATTGGTGGAATAATAATTAAAGAGCCAAATTGGGATTATTGTATCGTGTCATATTTTGGTTATCACTGTCGAGAGTTTAACACGCGAATGAGGTCAATTTGTCTTTTATTAAATCTTTTTGTACTTTTTCTTCTTCCTTTGTCCCTAATTTATATTAATACTTTTTTTGTGGATTCGGTCTTTTTAGGGTAGATAATAATTAAACATTAACATTTCAAATACGTACATTCTCATAATTTTGTTTTAGTAAAGTATTTTATTATATCTCGTAATAAGTTAATCTATCCTCTTAAATGTTACTTTTTGCTATTATATTATTATCTATGATCTATTGATATTTTTCACAAAGTTTTGTGAATGTATAAGTTCATAATATAATGTCTTCGATTTCCAAGTTACATTAAATTACATTTTTCTTGAACAAAAGAAGATATTTTTATCAGCGTCAATACGAGTAAATGACAGTTGACAGTTTTTTGTTTGTTTTTTTACTCTGCTTTATTGGATTGTTAAATGATTCCGAAGATTTGATTACTCAGTAAGATTCCTTCATATTTTTTTATTTGAAGACGCTTGCTAAACTTGTTTTTTCTTTATTTAGAGAAACTATTTCCTTTGGAATACACTATTGTTAAATGATTGAGGTGTTCACAAGGAATCTTATGTACCACTAATTATCATTTATTATATTATAACACGTAAAACTAGGCATTGTTTCAATGTTTTTCATCAAAACTTGAATCTTACTACTTTGTCTTCACATTATTTTTATAAATTATGCGGGCGTTCAGATCTTTTATCTTTATTAAGACCTTTCTTTTTTCCCGAAGGAAAGATGCAAAAAAAGAGAAGTTAATCTTTCTCTACTTCCGGATTTGTATGACAACATCTAAAAAAATATATATTTTTAATTTTATATATATATATATTCGTGTAACTGTGAAATAAATCAAATATTGATAGGTTAGGAGTTTTATTTTTAGTCCCCTCCGCAGAAGCTTTTTTGATTGTGAAGCCAGACTAGTGTTAAAGGTAGCCCAGGAATAAATCGGCATTTCACGTCTTGGAATCTGAAGGAAAACCCGAATACCTTGGCTTTCGAATAACTTTACACAAATGTTTGATTCTTTTTTGTTTTTTATTTGGGCTTTTTTCCCTTATCATAGCTACTGAAGAAGAAATCTAAATTTAGATTAAAGATTAAACTCCTGGGACAAAAACAGGTTTTTTAACAAAACTTAAGAAAAATAATGTGGAATTTTCAAGTTAAAATACTCAAAAGATTTTCAAGGCAAATTAGTAGAAAGGTTATTGATTTAAATTATTAAATCTACAGCGATTAAATAAATACGGGAAGTTTTTCAAAACAGGTATATAAGTAAATTAATTGTACCTTAGTATAAGGTGAATGTAACAGCTAAATTAGGATCAGATATATTTTAGTTTAAAAAATTAATGGGAAGTATGCATCCAGCTTTACATAGCGCAGGTCGAGTTGAATGATGGCTTCTCAGATCGGCGGGTCGAAACCCAGCCCTGTCCAAGGCCAATAAGAGACCGCAACTGTTGAGAACTTACGCAATGCGTGGAACCTACACACCACTGTTTTCCTAAGCTCCTATGCACTTGCTTACACCGGCACCTTCTCAAAGACAAATGAATTCCATTACAAACCGCTCGTACTTGTATATAGCCTCTCCAGATACCAGATGCTTGTATTCCCGTATAAGGAAACTTGGATTCCTTAATAAGTCTCTACCCTAAACAGGTTCGCTTTCTACCGTCAGATAAGGCAATAAATGTGTATGATATGGATGAGCCTGAATCTATCTCTTGTATACTCTTTGATAATTATGAGTTTTGAGTCCATAATGAGTTCCATATCTCTTCTACTTTGAATAGTAATAGTTAATCTTTTTCTTCTAACATAGCTCTGGTAATTTTCCTTAAATGTTGTAATCTTCCTATCTACTATACAAAACTATCATTTTACTGAATATATAAGTATAAGTAACGTAATTATTTTATTTTTAACATTCCTTTACAGTCATTTTATTCAAGAAGTTTTATATATACATATATAAAATTATTCAATCGACTGCAACATGATTTAATTTCGCAGTCTTCTAACAATTTTGATGTGTGAGAATGATTTAATACTTCTTATTTTATTATTATTGTGGATTTAAGGGTAAATAAAAAGAGGTAGCCCCCTAGAGTTATGTATAAATATATGTAGCTTAAAATAACCGTTTAAGTATCGTATCATCAACTACTGTAGTTAAACATTTTATAAAAGACTTCTGTCACAAAAAATAGTTTCTCTATTTTTTTCTCACGGGGGAATTCAAAAGTCCGAAGTTGTAACACCATGACTTAAAAATGATACTTAGGTATAATTTCAGCTAACGAAAGTTATTTTTGTTTCGTTTGCACTTGATTTGAATAATTACTTCTATGCTTTTGCCTTTTTATCCGTTTGTCGAGTTAATTCTTGTAAAAATCGAGTTCTTGTCTTGTATTTTAAAATTATTGTAGGTTTGTTTTCTGAGTCATAGAGATATTTTATGCAGGGTCTCTCCTTGAATTTGTTACCTTTTTAAACAAACACAATAAAAATGACATTATATATACAAAATAAGTTCTCGCTCTACAATAATAAGTCTGGCTAGTTTTATTAAATATTACGACAGGTTCTAGTTTTCATGGGTTAAAGAAATTCGATATTTTCGGTTATTACACAGCTTAACAAATGTTTGATGGAGAGAAAAAATATCGTTAGGGACATTTTTTTGTTTTTTATTTTTCCTTAAAATTGTTATTATAGAAATTTTAAGAGTGGAATTTTAACAATGAACTTTATTTTGGCTCTTTTGATTTTTAAATATGACAGGGCTATTTACTCGTTTTTTTTTTGTTTCTTTTTATATAGTAAACCAATGTAGGGCTGTTAAAATCAAATTATAATAAAAACGCTGGGAAATATTTGAATTATAAAGTTTCAAATTATTTTAGTATGGAAATGCATACTAAGATGAGCTTCATCTTGCCTACATAGTTTTTCAGTCCTACTTCTTGTTAAGGAAATGCTGAACCTTTTAATTTCTTGCGCTCTGAAGTATTTTAATTTTGATCACATAGTAAAAAGAATGTTAGGATTTTATGTTGTGTTAGAAGTATAAAATAGGCTGGTGAGAGACGCAGAGAGAGATATATCTTTCCGGGAAAGCTGCGCTCTGTCTCTTCATTGTCCGACTACACGTGTGTTTGTGGTGTGAATGATTGGAATGCTAAGTCCAAGGGAGAAGTGACTAATAGAGCGAAGGATTGACTTGACTGACAGAGGAAGAAGGAGTTCCTCACCGTGTATTATTATACAGCGAGTTCTCCGACCTCAGGTAGGTCAGGTGGCTGAAGCAAGGCCTTTGTCTTTACGCACTTGGAGGTGTTCCGGAAGTCACCTGGTACTAGGGTTTTACTCCGGACCGCTCAGGTATCAGGTGGTACCTGCGTGAAGGAAAGAGAGGGAGAATGTGTTTCAAAACACAACACACGCATGTTTCCATGCCAACCCGAGGAAGGATTTCAGGTATTCCTGCCGCCTTTACTTTACCTTAGCACCGCCTTTAACAAGGGATGTAACGAGACAAAAACAAGCCTCCAACTCTAAGCTCTCTCTTCGCTGCAACACCATCTCTCCCACATAACGGCCCGACAAAGTAGCATTATCTGTTCTGTTAGGTAACAGTTAAGAAAAAAATATCTTTTTCTGACAAGTCAATATCTGTAGTTAAATATTTTTCCTTCTGCATTATTTATGGTTCACCAGGGGGATATGATTTGAGAAACCCAAAAATCAATGATAACTCAAAACTAAACAATTTTTTTCTTTTATTCCCTACTTTTTCCCAAGGGAATATTCTATAAATGGGAAATTTGCATAAATTTTAATTATTATTTTAATTTGGTTAGTCTTTATTTTTAAAACTATCTTCAATCGGAAAATTCCTTTTCGATAATAATCGATTTAACTATTGTATCTTTTTTATGTTCACTATTCTATAAATTAATCAATTAAAGTCTTATCACATCCATCTTGCATAGATTCCAATTAATTGTTAGTGATCCATAATACCACAAATCTACTCTTTTGAATCAAGGTTGTAATTAGTCGATGTGATAATAAGTATATTCTTATATGGCTGTAATTTTATAGATTGGTTTGTAAGGATTATGTATTACTATGATGCAGTGGTGTAACAAGGCAATGCCACCCACTAGGTTGTAATTGCTTCTACCACAAGGATGTATTGGCTTCCCTTGAGTGAAGATGGAAAGGAAGAGATTTTATGTCTGTTCATCCAGGCTTTTCCCCTTAGGAGTGGAGTGGTCAGTTTACTATATAGTTGTCCATGAATGGAGAGAGTAATCTATTGTTATTACTATAATAAAATCATCTAACTTACTATGCCCTTCTAAGGTTTTGATTCAACTTTTTTAAACTTTCATAAACCATTTTGTTCTTAATTTCCTTTTAGGTTCTGCCTAATAGTCTTTGCTAAAATATAAAAGATTATTTTTGCTCCTATTCTCTTTATATTTAGCTTGCATTATCCCTTTTTTCTATTGAAGATAATTATTCGCTTATAGTTCATTGTCTGTTAATATCAATAGGAGGCTTAATCCGTGTACCAAGGTGACTGCACTTTGTCTAGAGACAAAACAACAATGACGAACTTCTTTTAACAGTTAATATTACTGTTATTTGGTGAGGCGTTTTGATCTGAAATGAATTATTAGTCCTTTGGCTTCGGTCAAAATAACAATGAATAGCCACTAAATCTTCGACGGACCACCGGCGATAAGATTTCGTCTGTCTAATGGTCAGTTAGCTACCTTTCAATTGAAATTTAATTGTTTTTTATCGCTTTAGCTGTTCCACAAGAAGCGAGGTACTCTGATGAAACAATGGAACGGTTCCTGCGATTGTTGTCTTTATAGAAGAACGAACCGGTTTTCTTATTCGGCATTTTACTTATACGAAGTCGAACATGAGTTCGTACTTCATAACAGTGAGAGTGGGGGTGAGATTATATTCTTCTTTTTGTAGGGGTGAAGTTTAATGACCGCAAAGCTGCGAAAACTATAAAGGGTGGTTTTTTCTAGAATCATTACAGAGGTAAGATATTTAAAATTTTCGGGTTATTACTGAAATATTCGAAGATATACGAGTATTTTGTACGTTTTAGAGATTTCAACATAAATAAATGAAACATAACATAAATGATCTGTTGGAACCAATCTAAAGGATCATCAATCGTCATAACTGCATCCTGCATTCTTATGAGCTGTTTGTTTTATTGTTTTTTAAATTGCATAAAAGAAACATCGTTTTCCTTGTATTTGTCTTAAATACGAGTATTTGTATGTTCCTATTATACATAAAACTATTGTATGAGTAGGTAAGTACCATACATTTTTGATCGGAAACATCAATAATAAATATTATTTTTCTCTTAAGCACATTTGAATCTCTCCCTTTATGTGCTGTTTCTATGACACGTATTCTTCTAATTTTCATCTGTATATGATAGAGTTTGTGAATATATCTGAAAGGTTTATAAAATATTAAATAAATATGGGCATATGATTGTAGAGAGAAGGCAAGATAAAAAGATCTTGTTGTAATTCCACGAATGGAGTCAAATCTAGGTATGTCAGAGGTAGAACTAATGATAATGAGGGTGTAATTACTGTTGTCTATTAGGCCCGCCATACTAGCTTGACGTGAGATGAGATACTCTGTATTTTAAACTTGTAGTATATTTTCATGTTTGCTATAAGGCCAGGAATATAGGATGAGTCGGCATCCTGAAATAAACTATTGAAATAATATTTTATAAACGGTTTTTTCCCATGAATATTTTTGTGAAGTGTTGCCAAGCCTCAAATATCTATATTACGCATATATTAGTAATATTTAATTACATTTATTATTTGAACTGTATCAAATATACAGGGTGTCCCATGACTGAATGTCCATACTTTAAGGGCACATTGCTGATGCCGCCATTAAGATGTAAAAAAAAGTGTAAAACAAACAGTCTGCAAATTCTGAAATTTAGAAAAAAACTAACATTTTATTTAAATTGTTAATTTACAATTTCGGTTCCAAATTACATCTTCAATTATTTAAAAAAAGCTCCAATCCCCAATAATTTAAAAATTAGGTTACATATACTTGTTTGCTAAAATAAGGTGGTATATTTATATAAATACTTTCGAAGCTTATATTTATGTTAGAAAGCATTTGCGGAATTATGTTAATTAGACTTTTTTTCTCTAAATGACATCAACAACACGAGCCTAGAGTAAGGACCTTTAGTAACGCCATGTATAATGCTAATTGTAATCATAAGTTTATTAGCTAATAAAGTAATAAACCACACCAGCTTCTATTAGACATAGAACTTAATCGCACTGAATAAAATTAAGAAAAGTAACATTTTCAGTTTATTATTAAAAAACCTTGATAGCAAAATTTTAATACAGACTGGTTCAAGTTGTCGAAACTTCAGGTGAAATGATCAAGAAAATGTAATAGGTTGAAACCTATTAGGAAGCTAGATAAGTTGCATCAAACTTTGCACTTAAAGATTGATACAAATAAGAATAGTGGTTTGAGAATAAACTATGAGTAAGGTGCACTGAGAAATAAAAAACGCTGATTCGAGAGAGTGCAAACCAGTTTCAGTTTGTTTTTACTTTCTCATATAAAGAGAAAGTATTGTGATGGCGCGAAAATTCGATTTTGAGATTTTGATGGAATTACACGTTTTGAGGTCCCCTGAGTCCAAAAAAGTGGTTTTTAAAAAATGTCTGTCTGTCTGTCGTCTGTCGTCTGTCGTCTGTCGTCTGTGCAGACGCCTGGAGCCTAAACTACTGGGCCGATTTTGACGAAATTTGGCATACATGTTCAGAAAAATCATACCCCGAGGCGAAATCGAGAAATGAATTTTAGCTCTAAATTTGGGGGCGCTGCTCCCCAAAAACTCTGAAAAAACGTGAAAAAAAATTATTTCTCGAAAACGGTTCCGACGATTTTGATTAAAAAATTCTAAAATATAGTCCATTTAAATACGAATCCAACGATATAAGCCGTTTTCCCGGGAAAAATCTAGTTCCTGAGAAAAAAGCTTAAAACGCGGACTGAGAGAGCCCGGGTTCGATTCCCCGCTAGGGAGAAGTTATTTTTATGATAAATCTTAATGAAATGCACAATAATTAAATTTACATACAAAAACAAATAAATGGAAAACACTGGGCTAAATAATTATGAACTCGTATATGAGAAAGTTCGTCTGAGTTGTCTCGGACCGATTTTTTCATTTCCGACAATAAACTGTTAAGATACACGCAGGGTCGGACTGGCTATTAAGGGAGTTCGGGAGTTTTCCCGGTGGGCCGGTCTGGTTAAGACCCTGGATACACGAACACTTTTTTTATATGTGGTGTGTTTGTTATTTACCTAAGTCAGGTCTTCTTTATTAATCATTACCTACTGATCAATTAACTCTTAGCTTTATTAATAAATTATTTGTTTGTATTTTAGTTTAAAGTTTTCCTTTATATTATTTTTTTTAAGGATGTTCTACAAAATCCCAATCGACCAAGTTAAGCAACCGACCTAGTTAATTGTGTATTGAACAATTGATAGTAAATTAGGTTGAAGACCTAGAAATAAAGATTATGGCCACTGAAACAATAGATTATGTATTAACCAGAGATTTTGTTCAATCTTCTTAATCTTTTTTTTTATACTCTATAAAAGAATTGTTTGTTTATAATGAGATTAAGCATTACAAATACCATTAAATATACATATATACAATATATTAAAGCAAAACAATTTTTGCTTTTATTATTTGGGGGATTTTTTATTTATTTTATTTATTTGTCTTGAATATTTTTTTATTCTAATTTTTGACATTTATATAGCAAAATGAAGCACATGCGTATCATATTAGGGTTATTAGTTTTATTTTTTAGGGAATCTTGCAGTAATTGTGATTACTATAATAACCACGCAATAACTTTATAATTACGATTAAAAAAAAAAAAATAACTTGGTAAATTAGTACAATTTTTAAGGCTAGGGGTTGTTAAAGATAAGCAACTATAGCAATACTTACGTACAATATACTAATATTATTTACTAATAATGTCATTATTTTTAATGCTATAAGTGGCCCACTAAAACATCATTGCATATATACTATATATATATATATATATATATATATATATAAAGTTTGTTCTTTTATTTATATTAACCCATAAATAACAAGATTTCCTCTAGAAAATTAGATACTAACAACTCAATTTAATTTTATATGTGTCTTATTTCGAACCAACTGCTACAAACGCATTAGCGATTGGTCGGTTGCTAATTTAGACGCTCTCTTAAGGTAGGCCTAAATTTAATAAACTTAATAGGAAGTCTAATGCTTAATAGAGGCTAAAAAGTAATGGAGAGTATTAATTATTAATAAAATGTATTACTTAATAATAGAGAATAATATGTAATTGACAATAGAGTACTTAATAAAATATTTGATAGAGAGGACAAACCGTGTATAAAATCTACAACTTAATAGAGATGGTGAATCAAACGCAAAAAGCAAAATTGATTAGTTAACTGAAAAATAATCACTATAGCTAATGTTTAATGTAGGACCTGTTTTGTCTTTTGATCACTGGTGACCAATAAATTTAAAGACTATAACGATTAATAGAGTAAAATACTTAATTGACTAATAGTTAATATTAGAGAAAAATGCTTAATGAAAATTGTTTATAGAGTACAATACTTAATAGAGAGAAAGTTACTAAATAGAATCAAATACTTCATAAATGATTGGTTAATATGGTAAATTAATAAATAGATTACTAAATTGATTGGTTAATTAAGTCATACATAGACCAATGGTTAGTAGTGTCTAACAATTAATAGAGAGTAAATTACTAAGTAGAGTCAAACACTTAATATATTATTGGTTAATTGAGTATAATACTTAATAGACTAACACTTAATAAAGTCAAATACTTAATAGACGAATGGTTAATTGAGTATAATTCTTAATAAACTAATTATTTACAGAGTATAATATTTAATAATTGAGAAAATTAAACACATTATAGTGAATCTAATAATTAGTAAAGCTCAAATTAGAAGGAACAGTCGGAACATAATTTTCTAAATAGTCATATGTATATTAATATTATCCCAAACCTAGTGTTTGAGGAGGTGGTAAAATCTTTGTTTGCTAATACTCATTATCATTTGGAAAGAATTATTGTTATAATACCTTTCGAAAAAGAGGCAAAATTTGGCGGTTGCATATAAGATAAAAATACATCATAAATCCAAAAAAACTATTTCCAAGTTGATTAATGCGTGATGCGTGTACGATCAAATGCATCAAGTATAGATAATATGATTATTCTATTCTGTAAATTTAAAAATTAAATATAGCTGTTCGTTGCTGTAAATGCTTAATCGTTTTTGAAATGTAGATAAGATAACCATAGACCCAAGGAATGAGTTGTTTATTAATTTTTAATGTACAGAAGTAAGCATGAATGTAGAATTTGTAAAACAGATCAAATGCCAACAATATCAAAATTGAATACTATTTATTTGGAACGTGCCAATAAAATAAGGAATCGCATGCTAATAATATATATATATATATATATATATATATATATATATATATATATATATATATATATATATATATATATATATTCTGATCATGTATGGAAGAAATAAATAATTTTATTTGTAAAACATTGTACTCTAACTAATGGACCTAAGGACTACTAGTTTTTAATTCTACTCTACTAATGGACCTAAGGACCATTATGTCTTTCTTATTCATTCTTGTATTTTTGATTGCGAATTAAAATTTTAACAAAACTATATGAATTTATTAGTCAAAGTTATATAATAGAATAGAATATAAACACAGGTGTGAAAAATTGTTTTTAATTAAAAAAAAAACTTATTATGTATAAGGATAAATTATAATATTGTCAACAAAATCAATTTATTTTTTTAAAATAAATATAAAATTATTAATTAATTTCTAGACATAAGTGTGCATCAGGATTGTCTGATTATTAGCATTTATCAATAATAATTTATTGTCCACATAGCATAAACTTTTGTCCTACAAAATTAAAATCGTATTAGTTACATTTATTAATTATTATATTTAAACAAGCGAAAAATTGTTTAGACTCACAGTTGTTGTAACTAGAAGTTTGCAATATTATTTGAAGGAAACTAAGAAAATATAGTTGCGATGTCAGCTATTATTGATAAGTCGGGGTGCTGAGCAAGGTGTTTTTGTACAAGCCGATTAAAATAAAATATCCTGAGTATTAATATGAAGGGAAAACACTGAGTACAGACGAAGGTACAACCGAGATGCTAGCCGCGGCTCAACTGAAGGAGTTAAATAATTAAATTAGTATCAGAGCTCATCCCTACTCCACCTGACTTTACCTTAGTAATCCTACCTCAGCTCGCTTTACCTACCTTCACGCATGTACCTACTCGCTTCCACCTACATCTTAACTGCCTCGACTTTACCTATGACTGACCCCCCTCCTCACGTTGTGGCTAATAAGCAAAATATGAGCTTTTTTGACCAATTTTCTTTTTTTCCGGTTTCTTTAATGATGATTATGATGGATTACGCTGAAGCTGTACATGTGTTCGAGAGGTTTAAGCTATCGCGTTATAAAAAGAAAAGGTTATGAGAGAAAAGAATATAAATCCAGTTGAAGGTAGATAATTACGTTACCTTGTAAAATTGACGTTAAGGAACTTTTACCATGATAATTTATAAAAAAAATAAAAAAATCGAAATTCGAAATTGGTTTTATAACATAGGCCCCTATCACACGCGTCTATCAAAAATTTGGCCCACATTTCAAATAAAATATTCCAGTCATGCACCATGACTTAATGAGCGAATTTTCAAAGAAAATTTTGATTTAGAATTTGAATGGGTGAAAAAAAAAAATTGGTACACAGGGGTACGGGGTATAAAAGTCAAAATAGTATAAACCCTTCATGATGCATGTCGTTGGTAAGCTCTTTAAGAGTACTATGAGAGTAATACATACATATATACATACATGCATACATGAAAAAAAGTGTTAAATTTTTGGAATCGATTCAGAATGGTATAAAACGGATTTCCATGGAGATAATTTTCAAAAATTCGCATTGCAAAAAATTTGATGCCATTGCAATAGCTTAATTTTCTTCGAAAATTCGCTAAAATTAAACCCGCTTTTTGGACATCTTAATCTTAAAATTATCAATAAATCTGATTCAAGTGTAAATAGATCAAAATTTAATTTTCCCTTCTCACTACACTATCTTTCTATACACTTTGTAAAAAATATTAATAATAATTATTCATTTATAAAGAAAATCTTTTTAAAATATGGTTTTACGTCGATAGTGGAAAAAACTATAAAGAGTTACTTTACCGCAAATAGGAAACGTTTTATTTTTATTACTTATCGACTTACCGTATTCGGCGTCATTAATTAATATTTAGTAGTGTCATTGTCAACACTTTTCTTATTTTTTACTCTTATGTTTTATTAATTTGTTTCTTCTTCTACAAGCAGCATTGTTTTTATGCCCATCATTAACAATATTATTTATTTTTGCTTTTAATTTAAATCAATTTTTTTAAAACAGTGAGAAGGAAGGAGAGATTTAAACGGTTTCATCTTACGTACGTGAGAGTAATGTTTTATTAACATTTTTTAAAGAGGGTGATTGAATTTATCAATTATTATCTGCCTGTACAATTACTATGCCCCATCAAAGAGTTTAGCTTAAGTGTTTTTCCTTATTTTAAAAGTTTATTTGGACGTCTTGTGAAATCGAATAAAAGTTGGTAGATTTGAATTAATTTACGGCATTAACCCATTTTGCTGAGTAATCTAATTCGTTACAAAAAAAATCTAAACAATTTCCTCCGATGGCGCTGAAATTTGCGTCAATTATAACTTTTTATTAGGCAAACATTCTGAATTTTATTTTTATATATGCCACCTAGTCCACAGGCCACCATAAGAAGTGAGTCGCTGATTGATAAAGTTTTCTTACCTTATGGAATCGCTTATTTATGCCTTGTCCACCGATGAATTGGGTATATGGCAACTGGGCGCTGGGCCATTTCTTTTTTGTTGACATGCCAAACTTGCCCTTCTGCGGGAACATTGAAAAGAGATAGATAAAGTTTTGATTTTCACAGGATCGTTTAATGAAAGTATTTAAAAACAGTGGTAAAGGTGGCCACCGATAAGAGTGGGCCGTTTGGGGTGTCCACCGCCCCAAACATATCGCTTTGCGGGGACGTTGAAAAGAAAACGGCCCACTCTTATCGGTAGCCACCTTTACCACTGTTTTTTAAATACTTTAATTAAACGATCCTGTGAAAATCAAAACTTTATCTATCTCTTTTCAATGTTTCCGCAGAAGGGCAAGTTTGGCATGTCAACAAAAAAGAAATGGCCCAGCGCCCAGTTGCCTTATACCCAATTCATCGGTGGACAAGGCATAAATAAGCGATTCCATAAGGTAAGAAAACTTTATCAATCAGCGACTCACTTCTTATGGTGGCCTGTGGACTAACCATTTTAAAAATATCGACTTCTGAACTTTATAACTTTAACGCTAAATAATTTCGGAACTATTTTGCCGATTGAACTAAAATTCGCACCAATTATACCTTTCTACAAGTTAAATACCCCCCCCCCCCCATCTATTTTAGATAGAAATATCTATTCCCTTATATTTTAACTTAATATCTTCCGAGACTGGAGACGCCCCAGATTTTAAATATTACTTTAATTGGTAGATTAACAATTTTATCATTTTCGTTGTAGAAAGTTTAATCCAAATGGCAGTAGAGATTCTAAAAATAAATAAGTTTTTTCGTGTTTTATCGGGGTTTTCTTCCTTTTTTTTAAAAAAAAAAACAAAAACAAGAAAACTCGTATTTGTAATTTGAATTCGGAATTTAATCACGCGATTCAGTTTAGACCTTTGGTAGAATAATTTAAAGAAGTGTGAGAACGCTGCTTGGCCTTGACTAAGATTGTTTAAGTTTTTGAATAAAACCTCGGGTTTTATTCCTAAATTTTCTAAGCGCTCTCTCGTAATAGGCTGAAGTCAAATTAAGCACCATTATAAAAGCATCTGAATGGAAGGAGGAAGATCTGATGTGATGTTCATATGGAGCATGGAGCATAGGAAGCATTGGCCTTTCCTCAAGGCCAGATAAGGACCGGCTCTAGAGAACAAACAAAATCGGTCTAAAATTATAGGTCTTCCTTGGGAACCTGTACTACTTTATTGTGAGGTCTCCCGCTGTTGCTGTTCAACTCAGTAACATTTTATTTTAAGGGATTTGGTAGCTCTTAAACAACTCTCGAGTCCGATACGCCCAGGATGTAGGATAGTTCAAGGCCTTTACAACTTAATCAATGGCTAGCCGGCTACCGTATGCATTTATAAATTTAAGTAAATACTAGGAACTTTATGCATCAATAGTTTAGTTGTTGTATTTGTAAATACCACACATCTTAAAATGTAAAAATTTACACACACGCACGCATATATATATATATATATATATATATATATATATATATATATATATATATATATATATATATATATAAAGTTTGTATATTGATGTATTTATTTTTGCGTCCGACCTTCAAAAATTCCAAGACAGGAATCCGTTTCAGACATCAGAGACCATTTTTGGTCCTGTATCTATCTGTCATTCAATTTTTGCGAACCAGCATATCTTAATTCACCCTCTGAGCCCATTTGTTTCTCTTACATATGCGCAAACATTTATTTACAGGATAATTTGTTGAAAGTAGTCCGCAGGTAGCCCCAAATTAATTTCTAATCGCCTAAAAATGTAAATCTCTCATTAATGTGTTATTTATCTCTTCAAGTAAATTCTTGTTTACCACCACCAAAAACCTTCATTTTTGCTTTGAGTATAAAAATAGTTTTAAATTCTCATTTTAAGAAAACATTTTTTTTATTTATTTTTTTTTTTTACGGCGACGTAATTTTAAAATAGGTTATTTAGTTTTTTACATTTTACTTAATTTATCGTTGCTTCTGTGTTGTGTAAGTTAAAGAAACAACGAGTTTTCAGTCTTGAATTGGCTTAAAAATGGGTCACTGTTTTCTGTTCATAATTGTCTACATATATCCTATACTATAGCCATATTTGACTAGCCTTAAGGATATGGGTAGTCTCAAAAAAATAAGTTACTGTTTATAGCGGTTGTTTTTGCCTCGAAATAAAATTAATTTAACTTTTTCTACATTTGATGACAAGATCGTGTTTATGACCCTTAAAAAAAAATGCCTTCCCCCCCCCCTCCCAACCTCTGTAACGGCTGGTCCTTTTTGAATTTTGAAATAATTCATGCTAATATCTTTTTGTGGGGCGATGTAAATTCCAGGAGGGAATCCCCAATTTTTAAAAATTGCCAAGTTTGTGGGCGCACATGTGCAGTGCCCAATTTTAATTTAATATATATAATTTTATTTTTTTTTAAATTTTGAGTGGGGTATCAAATGAAAGCTGCTGAATAGTAGGTTACATATATAATGTTTTTTTGCATTCTTTATTTGTTTTATGAGATGAAGTATACCCCAAACATATGTACCCCCCCCCCCCCCAAACATTATATACAGCTGGTATTAAAATTTTGCAATAATTCATGCCAATACCTGAATAAACAATATGGTGGGGCGATGGAAATATCCGGATAAAATGTTATTTACCTTGTTGTTATTACCAATAAAAAAAAAATTGTGACCCCCCCTGGGTATTGAACCAGAGACCCCTGAGGTCGAAAAAAAAACATCATAATTATACAGGGTGTTCCAGCTCAACAGGGACACAGAGCAGGCTGTGATTCTATATCAAATTTGCTACCAAAAATGTTATATTATCATGTCCTATCGACCTTCGTGTTCGTGATATATCGATATATATATAGTTTCGATATATTTGTGAATTTTGCAATAAAATGCTCTGTAACTCAAAAACTAATACAGCTATAAAGATGCGGTCTTCACCGTTGGAAAGTGCATTAAATTCCCTTTAAAAACGCCTGAACATTAACTCGTGTAGCTCCATTCAAAGTGAGAATACAACCATTAAAAACTTATAAAATATTTAATTAAAAATGACAAAAAAAAATATGACCCTCCATAACTTTGTTGTTTGCATAGTCAACATATATTTCTGAATAGCTTAAAAACTACGCCAACTCATAAGCTTTCTAACGACGTAACATATGCTGTACTCTACTGAAAAGTATGGAACAGAAAAGCAAAAATATTGAGAAAATTTGGCTAAAAAGTTGAATATTTTTTGTTGAATAAAAAATTAATTCATTGATATAATTTTAAATATCGTTTTTACTTAAGGAAAATAGTGGTTTTCTGTGGTCAGTTTTTGTGGTCTTTAAGATGAGTTGCTCACTAAAATATTTTTTATTATATCATACATTCTTTTGCTTGTTTCTCTCCCCCCTTCTTATGTTTTACATCCTATGCTGATTCAGTGGTATATGTCATATTATGTCTGATATGTACTTTATTTTTATTAAGATTGGAAATATGAAGGCAGGACATGTGGTTGCAGTTAGATGGTTGTCCCTCTCATTACGCTAAAGACATAAGGAACTGGCTTCATAGTAATTTCCTTCGACTTTGGATAGGCCGAAGTGGACCTATTATCTGGCAACCACGCGCACCTGACTTAACCCCAAGGATTTTTACTTGTGAGGCACAGTCAAATTTGAAATGCAGAAGTGCGCCGACGTAACATATGCTGTACTTTACTGAAAAGTATAGAACGAAAAGTCAAAATATTGCGAATGGGAGAGAGGAACAAGCGAAAGAATGTATAATATAATAAACAAATATTATAGCTCATCTTAATGACCACTAAAAACCACTATTTCTTGTAAATAAGATTTATAGCCTCATTTTCTTACTAGTCTATATCTTTAAAAAAATTGCTCACAACAGTTACAATCAGCACAATTAATTATTTTGTTAAGTAAAAACGATATTTAAAATTATATCAATATATTAATTTTTTATTCAACAAAAAATATTCAACTTTTTAGCGAATAATTCGCAATATTTTTGCTTTTCTGTTCCATACTTTTCAGTAGAGTACAGCATATGTTACGTCGTTAGAAAGCTTATGAGTTGGCGTAGTTTTTAAGCTATTCAGAAATATATGTTGACTATGCAAACAACAAAGTTATGGAGGGTCATATTTTTTTTGTCATTTTTAATTAAATATTTTATTAGTTTTTAATGGTTGTATTCTCACTTCAAATGGAGCTACACGAGTAAATGTTTAGGGGGTTTTTAAGGGAATTTAATGCACTTTCCAACGGTGAAGACCGCATCTTTTTAGCTATATTAGTTTTTGAGTTACAGAGCATTTTATTGCAAAATTAACAAATATATCGAAACTATATATATATATCGATATATCTCGAAAACAAAGGTCGATAGGACATGTGATAATATAACATTTTTGGTAGCAAATTTGATGTAGAATCACATCCTGCTCTGTGTCCCTGTTGAGCTGGAACACCCTTATAACGGGTTTGCTTAATCATCTACGAAATCCTAAAAAGTACTTAGACGCAAGCACCACACCCTTTGATTTTTTTTTTCTTTTTCTTTTCTTCTAATGGAAGAATTATATACTTTGTTCTAGGTTCTTACACTGGGCCCTGAAAAAATGCTTAGTTATTGGTACTACAAATTCTTTGGATCTAATTCTACTTCAAAAGACAGCAATGGAGAGGAGGCAGTAGATGAGGATGAAGAGGGTGAATTATTAGACAGTATCGTACTTACTCAGAAACCAAACCCAGAACAAGATGGAAATGCAACATTCACAGAGTGTCCAGAAACCAGTGTAAATTAGTTAAACTATACATTTTAATTAAATTATAGCTAGTGACTTTTTCTGTGCTTCATCTTGAACCAGAAGGCTGTATGTTCCTTCTTTTTTACCTCTTCAATTTTACAAGATAGTCTAAATGATCGATATATGATATATATGATCTATATGTTCTCGATATGACCAACAAAATCTACCATCCTGATTGCATTTAAATCTTTAATTTTTTAAATTCAATTTTAAGTTTTTGGTAGTGTTCATACTACGGAAAGTTTAAATTTTAATTTAAATCAAATTATAATTATTATTTACTACGGGAAACAGACAGTGAAAAATACACTCCCGCGCCGGGATTTGAACCCGGGTCTCCCGTATTTCCAGTACAGATGCTCTGGCCAACTAAGCTACGCAGGAGAATGATTTTTAACTGCCGTAATCGATAACTACTCCCTAATCCAAGCTTTCAATATTCATATACATTTAGACAGTCAATATTTATGACATTAGAACTAAATCAAGAATTAACGCTTATAATTATAAAGTACTCAATATACGGGAGACCTGGGTTCAAATCCCGGCGCGGGAGTGCATTTTTCACTGTCTGTTTCCCGTAGTAATCTTTCATTTTTGTCAAGTGTATATTATATTTTATTGCTTTTATTTTGTTTCAATATTTTATTGTTTCACCACATTTTTATTGCATTGTATGATTAGTGTTTAGTGTTTATGTATGAATAAAATATTCTTAAATATTAAAAACAATTTTCTTGTTTATTTCATTTCAGGTAAATGAGAGCAACATGTCTCCTGTTATTATGATTCGTCAATTCAAAAAAGATGGTGATAGCCTTTCATTACCCAAAGTATTAAATGAACTTAAACCACGAGCTATAATCATGTATGACAATGATGTTTCAGCAATTCGTCAGATTGAAGTAAGATCCTTTTAATTATCTAAACTTTCAACATTAATAATATTTAACATTATATACCAAAAATGTTGTCGAGAGGGTCGTTAGTTATGATCGAGTTGAGGCATTTGTTTCTCTTCTTTCTTCAGATCTACTTTGCCCTCTTTGTTTTACATATTGTATTCTGTCATAAAGCCTTCATTATTGCAAGGCCCAATAATAAAGACACGAAAAATTAAAGGTTGTTATACAATAAAAGTTTAGTTAGTACAGTAGCATGCCAACTGTGTGATTTCTTAACTGCAACTCCAAGACTCGTTGGTGAAGGGAAAGGGCAGGCCTTTCTAAGCAGGGCTATACCAAACGAAGTATTAACTGGGTGGTCTGAATAAGAATTAAAAAATAAATAAACCTGGACCATGGAAACCAGCACTACGTATCCAAGCACCAATTTTTAAAAAAAAAAAAAAAATATCTTGATTGCTTCTTTTTACATCTTATAGTAATGAGCCTCCTGTGTGTGGCTAAGTTAAACAGTGATAATGTTTTCTTTAAATTATTGTTGATTTTTGTGTGTTTTGAGTTTCATAAGTAAGTAATTTTGCTTGCATTTAATATTTTAAAAACTTAACACAAAGTTGTTTAAAAAAAATATATATATATATATCTTTTTTCTGGAAGGATAGTATAATGATATTTTAGTTCATCTAAAAACTATTATTAAAATTAGATGGATAAAATAGGCTCCAGGGTATTTATAATGTGGACAAATTTTTCAAAACAACTTAGACAAACTTTATCATTATCAGTTGATTTTTTTTAAGCTCTTAATTTTGATACTTCCACTTATAAATTAATCAAATTATAATTATCAACAACTACGTGAGACATACAGAGAAAAATAGACCCCCGCACCGGGACTTGAACCACGGGTCCTCCTATTAATCCGTTACAGGTGCCCTTACCAACTGAGCTATACGGGAGAATGATTTTTCTCTGTCGTTACCGATACAAATTCCCCGAATCCAAGCTTTCAATAATTTCTACTAATCTAGCAAGCCAATGCTATGTCTTCCGTAGTTATTGATAATTATAATTTGATTTAAAGTAAAATTTAATCTTTCCGTAGTATGAATACTACCAAAAACTTAAAAATTTGAATTTCTAATAGATTGTACTAGGTACAGGTACTAATTGAGTACTTTATAATTGTAAGCGTTAATTCTCGATCTAGTTATATTGCCGTGAATATTTGGCTTGCTAGATTTGTAGAAATTATTGAAAGCTTGGATTCGAGGAATTTGTATCAGTAACGACAGAAAAATCATTCTCCTGTATAGCTCAGATGGTAAGAGCACCTGTAACGGATTAATAGGAGGAACCGTGGTTCAAATCCCAGTGCGGGGGTCTATTTTTCTCTGTATGTCTCCCATAGTTATTAATAATTATAATTTGATTTAAAGTAAAATTTAATCTTTCCGTAGTATGAATACTACCAAAAACTTAAAAATTTGAATTTATAAATGAATAATGGATACACTAATAAAAAATAAATGTTTAACCATTCATAGACTTGTTTTATGATTGTTCTTCATTTAAAAATATTGTGTAATTACTAAAAAACATATTTTTATTATTTTAAATTTGTTTCAGATATACCAATCAAAGATTAACGTCGAGATGTTAGTTTACTTCCTCATGTATGATTACTCAGTTGAAGAGCAGGCTCATTTATCTGTCTTAAATCAAGAAAGTAAAGCATTTGACTTCCTCATCAGAGAAAAGAAGGTGATTTTTATCAAATACTCTAACTTAATAAAAGCCTTTTGATTAAAAATCAGATCTGTTAAATTATTAAATTGTGTTAATAATTAAAAAAAGAACCATTGCCTTACCTTTATCATTATTTCTTGTCATTATAGCCTTTCAAATTCTACTTCTCTGCTGAAAGGGGGAAGGAAACTTATACTTTTTGGCTTCTTACTTTTCTTCCTGTAATCAATTCAAGCAAATACAGAGATAATTAAGGGTTTTATGTTTAATTATAATTAATTTGAAAACTATATAATATATGTGTGTATATATATATATTTTTTTTTTTCAGACAATGGTATTGGAAGATCCTAGGACAAGCAGTTTATTAAATAGAGATGGTGGTCAACAGGAAGCAAGTACAAGGAGGGGAGGGGGTCAAGAAGTGGTATCTACACCTAGAGTCATTGTAGACATGAGAGAATTCCGAAGTGAACTACCATCCTTACTTCATAAAAGAGGCATTGACATTGAACCCATTACTCTTCAGGTTAGTTCATTTAAAGAGTATTATTATATTTCCTCACCAATTCTATGTCTTGTATCAAGGTGCGGAAAAGTGATTTAAATAAGTATCTGCAAATCTCATTACTTGGCCTAGATACCCAAATCCTGATGTGGTTAAAAAAACAAAAAAAATAAAATGAAATAATAATAATAATAGGAATGCTAAAATAATGATCGTTAGAGCTTTCACTTCTCAAATTTACTACACTAAGAGTTAGCTCAGTAAAGTATTAGAAGCCACTTAAAGCTATTAAAAATAAAGGATTTTTTTTAAATGCACGAGGGTGCACTACATTATTAGAGCATTTTTTACATTCTCATATAAAGAAAAAGTATTGTGATGGCACGAAAATTCGATGTTGAGATTTTGATGGATTTACCTGTTTTGAGGTCCCCTGAGTCCATAAAGTGGTTTTTAAAAAAATGTCTGTCTGTCTCTTGTGCAGATGCGTGGAGCCTAAACTAATGGGCCGATTTTGACGAAATTTGGCACTCATGTTTAGAAATATTATACCCCGAGGCGAAATCGAGAAATTAAATTTGCTCCAAATTTGGATGTGCTACACTCCAAAAACTTTAATGAAATTTAAAAAAAGTTTGATTCTAAAATTCTAAAATGTTGTCTATATTACTCTCAAATATCTAAGAGTAAAATGTTTTTAGATATTAAACTTAATATTGATTGTTTTGTTTTTTAGATCGGTGATTACATCTTATCTCCAGAGATGTGTATGGAAAGAAAAAGTATCAGTGATTTGATTGGTTCTCTAAATTCAGGAAGACTTTACACCCAAGCTTTAGCTATGACACGCCACTATGCTAAACCCATTCTCCTAATAGAATTTGATGAAAGCAAACCATTTGCATTACAGGTATAATTACTGTTCTTTACTGATGTACCTATTGTTCTTGCTAAATACCTATTATAAATTTAATCAGAGCTGGCTTGTAGTTTTGAAAGAATAAAAAAAAAAAAAAAAAAAAAAACGTAGGCCACTCTATACTGAAATTAAAGTAATTGTTTAATTATAATATTAAGAATTTACTTGTGTTTACAGGGAAGGTACTATTTGAGTACTGATCAAAAATCGAATGATATTAGGTCCAAGCTGCAATTGCTCACACTTCATTTTCCTAAGCTTAGGATTGTGTGGTCTCCTTCACCTCATGCTTCTTCTCAACTTATCCACGAACTTAAAGTAGGTACAAAATTATTATTGTATTAAACTAATAAGAACTAGACATCTGGAATACCCTGCATCTTTTAAAAATATTTAGTGGTGAATAATACAAGTATTTTCAAAGGTTTTACTATTTACAGGCAAACCTGTCATTAGATCGTCTGTTAACCTCAAGTTTGGAGCTAAAATTAATTTCTCGATTTCGCCTTGGGGTATGATTTTTCGGAACATGTATGCCAAATTTCGGCAAAATCGGCCCAGTAGTGTAGCCCACGCATCTGCACAGATAAAAGGCAGACATTTTTTAAAAACCACTTTTTTGGATTCAGGGGACCTCAAAACTTGTTCAAATCCGTTTAAATCGAATTTTCACGCCATCTCAATGCTTTCTTTTTTATATGAGAAAGTAAAAGGGGGGACAATTTGCTTTTAGTTACTAAATTAAGAATAATAATCACTTGAATTGGAATGTCTGAGAAATTAAGAATATTTTTAAAGCTTATTAATGATGATTACCTAATTATGTTTATGAGCCACTATGGTTAAAAGTTCTTTTATGATAATTAGAATAAAGTATTATTGAATATAAAAATAATGGTCAATAAACGAAAACATTGTCCAAGGTAGATCGTACAAACTTTTCACAGAAATTTTTATTGTCATATTCTCCATTCACTTGTTACTTAGTTTGGTATTATTTTTTTAAATATAATTGTTTTCCTTGGATCCAACAACCTATATGAACTAAATTTGTTATTCTTTTAATAATTAAAAAGTTCTTTTATGATCATTGGAGTTTGGTATTATTTTTTTAAATATAATTGTTTTCCTTGGATCCAACAACCTATATGAACTAAATTTGTTATTCTTTTAATAATTAAAAAGTTCTTTTATGATCATTGGAAAAAGGACAGTTGAAACTATAAATAATAGTCAAGATTGATTAAATGGGGCTTTTTAACTTATATTTATTTAAAATGGAACTAAATACAGGTATACATTTTTAGCAACTATTTCCCAAATATGTGTAATAAAAATAAATGGATGTTTCTAGTTTTTATATATTTTTTGATTTATTGAATTTTAGGAAGGAAAAGAGGAGCCATCAGCAGTAATTGCTGCAGCAATTGGTGTCGACGAAACTGCTTTAGATTCAGAAAGATTTGCTGAAAAATTCAATTCCAACATTTTGGTATTTCATTTATTTTTTTATTTTCTTTTGGTAGTTTAAACCCCCCCCCCCCCTTTTTTTTAATTTTTTGAATGTATAAAATTAAGATTTTCAAATGAATTATTTTGCCTTTTTTAGGGTTATTTCTACTGCTGACTCTGATTGCTACATACAATTTTTAGCTTAGACATATATTTAATATTTAATTAAATTCCTTAAGGTTTATGGTATTCATTTTTTTTTTAATAAAAATAATCCTCAAAAAGGCCTAATTAATAATTAAACTACAGTAACAGTAGGCCCCGTTAATCCGGATGAATTCAGGCATAGGGTCGTCCGGATTAGTGGGATTTCCGGATTAGCAGGTCCTGCATTTGTATTAACATAATATGTATGGATGAATTAAATTACAGCATGAACGTAATATGTAATTAATTACATATGTATGTGAATGAACATACCTTTGTACATTCCTATCACTTTTCTCAGTTAGCCATACTGATCACATCTTTTAAATTTACATTTTTCAGTGCATTTCCAAGTTTCATTATTTACATGGTCTGCAAGAATGATCGAAAGAAGTGATTTGCTTTATAATTTTTATTTTTCTCTATGGAGGATCGTCCGGATTACTGAGGGTTCCGAATTACCGGGTGTCCGGATTAACGAGGTCCTACTATATATAAATTTAATTTTATATATTTAAATAGATATAATTTGTTTTGTTTTTATGTCTTTCAATTTCTAGTTATCATTATTAATTTTTACTTATATATTTGTTATCATTAAATATTCTTTTTGAATAATTTCAATATACATTTTTACCAGGATTTTGTAAAGAAACTACCAGGTGTGAATTCAAAGAATGTGAATGCTTTGATGAACAAAGGTGAATCGCTGGATCATTTGGTTACACTTTCATTGGTAAGTTGTATATTGCTTTGATACTAACAGTAACTTTATTTTCAACTCTTGGCTAATTGAAGTTATCAATTTATAATATTGTATTTTTGGAGTTGTTAATTTTTCTCTGTTTTCAGGACGAGTTATCAAATATACTTGGTAATAAAGTAAACGGTGAGATGCTATTTAATGCTCTTCATAAAGCTGCAAAACCTTCCGAGGGAGGGAGTAACTTCAGAGGAAAACCTATTCCTAAAGATGGCCGAGGCAGAGGTAAGAGTCGTGGAGGGAGGAAAAGGCCTATCTAATGCAATGAACTAACACTAAAAATTCAGGATATATACTAAGAAGAGCTCAGAAAGAGGAGGGTCGAAGTACTTTTAATGTCTATTCTAAGAGGCTTAAATTTAAAATAAAATCTAAATTGTTTTGAAATGCCTTCTTATCAGTTCTTATTCCAATTCTCTTCCATAATTTCGTGCCAATAAACATATGTACGCAGGTGATACTTAGCGTTAATATCTTGTACTTTTTTAGTAACATTGAGGAAGTAAAGAATATAGGGAAGACCAGGGCTGGTTGTTACATGGGGTAGGTTGTTACAAGCTGAATTTAATTTGAACTGAGGTGGAGAGGTCTACAATGCATATCTCAGTCTGTCAAGGACAAGAAACCTTAGTTCTTCCATTATCAGCTTGGGGACAGGTCCTTCATTCTACAGACATGTACTGATTTATGTTTTAAACCCCTAAAAGTAAAAAAAGTTGGTGCTACAAAATTTGTTCTGCAGTCTTCATTTGTTTTAATATAGCTTTAGTAAATAGTAGATTGAAAACAATGTTCATTGAGCTTAATTATCACAATTTTATTCGATTTTTTAAACTTATGTGGGTAGAGGGTTTACTCGATTGCATCCTAAATGGTAGCACGGGGCTGGTTGTAAGGGGGGGGGGAGAGTTGTTACAGTGTAACAACCTGCCCCATTACTTCCTATCTATAATAACCAGAGACGGGAAAAAGTCATAAACGTCATAGTCATATGATTTTGTCATAAAATAGCCATTTTTCGAATAAACGTCATAAAATGGGGTTTTCTTGGGATAAACGTCATAGAATGGCCTTTTTTGTTAAATGTTTAGCAAAAAGTTTTTTTTTTTTTTTTTTTTTTGTTAAAGCAAATTTTTATATTGAACATTCGTGGTCCGGTTCCAGGTAAAAGTGCAGTTCAAACAAAAAACCCTTACACCAGCTTAGTGAAAGGCCTGGGCTCTTAATTCCCTGATCACTTTCGGACTTAACTAATGCGCTTATGCATAGCTGCAACTAGGGGACCGAGGGTCATCTCTAATTCCAAACTAGGGCTCCTGATCGGCTCCTTCTTGGAACAAATCTTCCGATAGAATCCAGGAAGGTCAAAATAGATTCTCCAATCAGCCAATAGTAAACCCATTGGGTTGGGCAGTTTCCTGATTAGGTGTTCCACAGCTTAAGATTTTGTATATATTCATGGTAAGGGATTAGAATATTTAATTGCTCATTTGATTTCTTACTCGTGTTACATGTTTTTTTTTACTTGTTCTTTTACTTGGGTTTCGTTGGTAAAACCAAAAAAGGAAACCCTTATTGTTTCGTTCATGTGTCTGTCTATCTGTCAGTCGGTATAGTTCCAATAACTTTTGAATCAAAAGAGATAGAAACATGAATCATTCCAATATTAAAGATCGTTTTGACGCACACACAGGAAAAATATTGCGAACTCAAAATTATCAGCTGTTCAAATTCAAAATGGCGGATAACTCACGTCACGCGATTTTTTTTTTTTTTTAAATTTTGAGTGGTGGTATCAAATGAAAGGTATTGAAGAGTAGATACAAAACTATATAACACTTGTGGAAAGCGTTTAATTTTCAACGCCATTTTGTCAAAAAACATCAAAATTTTGCGTGTCCCCCCCCCCCCTTAAAACTATATTTCCGCTGTTTCTAAAAATATGAAAAAATATGCAAAATGTGCTTTCTGCTGGGCCATAGAAAAATAAGAATAGTAATTCGATATGAATTACTGGGAATCCAAGATGGCGGCTAATTCCTGTTACGGGGGATTTTTTTTTTAAATTTTGAGTGAGGTATATGTAGATTACAAAAATATATAACACGTGTGGAAAGTGTTTAATTTTTCATGTCATTTTGTTAAAAGAACATAAAAATTTGAATCATGGGTGGGAAAACGCCCAGGCCATACCTGCCCGACTAAAGGGCAAAGAAGTTCGGAAATTGCCTGAAGGGCGAAAAGCAAATGAAGTGTCATGCATGAAATTTGCTCCCAGCTCATCTGCCGACGTCGAATGGTCTTTTTCCAAGTTTAAAACTCTACTGACGGACAAAAGAGCCAATTTATCGCTGGATAATATAGAACAACATATGATTATTTTTTACAACGTTGGAGCATTCTGCTAATTATTATTATTTATTATATATTGTAAATATAATTCTGTATTTATGAAATATTGAAATCTTTTTTTTTAACGGTTACCCTCCAAAATAACGCTAAATTTTCACAGTGAAAATAAACGTCATACTTTTTGCTAAAACGTCATAAAACAACCGATTTTCTAAAATAGAGGTCATAAAACAGGATAATAAAAGTCATAAAAGTCATAGAATAAAGGTCATGAAATGGAAAAATAAAAGTCATAAACGTCCCGTCTCTGATAATAACCAACCCTAGGAATGTAAATTATAATTAAATAACTGTTTAAACCGAGATTTTGTTCAACTTTTACTTTTAATGAACAAATACTATCAGAAAAAAATATCAATTTTTATCACCAAACAGGTATCATTTTCTTATTTATAGAGTAGTATTTCGCCATTTTCTTATTTATGAGTAGTATAAAATGAATTACAAGTAAATTAAAGCAAATTGTTTAAAATTCACTTATAAGCTAAACTTTTTTTCTTTTTTAATTTTATTTTTAGAAATTAGCCTCAAGTTGTTTTCGAGCAGGTTGAAGTTCAGCGGTTAAATATGATTAACTTTTAAATATATTTTGCTTTTTTCTCTATTTAAATGGTTTTGACAAATTTTAAGAGTTATTTTAACTTACATTTTATTATTTTTTTGTGTCCTCACCTATTTTCCTATTAAGTACCTTGATATAAAATAAATTAAGTAATTAAAGTTCTTGAAATCATATTACTTGAATCTAAAATGTAGAAGAGGGTGTTCGAATGAGGTACTTGATAAATTCAAGACATTTGGAATGTCAATAAATCATTTTCTAACAACTCTCAACACGCAAGTTCCTTTCAATATAACTGTAACAACTTGCCCCAATACCTGTAACAGCCTACCCCATAGCGGGGGTAGGTTGTTACAATTTAAGATATCTCAGATTATAAGTCCCTGCGACAAGAGACGTGAATACTAAGAGCCGAAAAAAATAATTGAGGTAGCCAAGAGTTGGTTTTAAAGAACTAATGTTAAATTACTTTCATAAAACTTATGGCATGGCCAAATAAAAAAAAGTGTAACAACCAGCCCCGTTCTCCTCTACATGGAATGAGAGAAAATACTGAGAAAGAAGCATGTACTGAGGAATGAAGTTCTACCCGTTATGCGCATCTCGATGCAAGCATACTTCATTCCTTTCTGTCATTGCCCAATATTCTTTCTATATGCTTCCAAGGTTTGGATATTGAATTTATCTTTATGATTTGAAAATCATATTTTTTTTTAAAAAATAACAATGGTCTAAATTTACTGATTTATTTTATTATTATTTATAATTATATATAATTATAAACAATCAATTATATATTTTATTAATATATATATATATATATATATATATATATATATATATATATATATATATATATATATATATAATAATTTTCCACATTTTTATCACCTACTTTTTGTTGTCGGTGTGTATTTTTCTATTTTTATTCTTTTTCTTTTAATATTTCTGCGGAAATTAATTTGAAGGAATGAAATATATCTAATTTTTCATAGGAATGCATTTATTATTGTTGTAAAGAACATTAAAAATTATTAACAAATAAATATTAAAACACAAAAAATAAACAATTGAAAATGTTACTGCATCAAGTATATTTTAGTAAAAATATGTATAAATTAAAATTCTCTTTCCATTTTTTTTTTTTAATCATTGTAATTAATAAACTTATTAATTTTTAATTGTAATTTATCATACGTTCAGTTGCTTATTTTTAACTTTTATTTTCTCTTATGTCTAAGGTAATATTACTCGATTTAAATTAGGGCTATAATTTTTTCTTGTTTTTAATTTTTTTTTTTAAATTTGAAATTCATGTTATAGAGCAAGTTTAAAATAAATAAAAAACTGATTGGTTTATTAATATATATTGATACATATACATAGCTCAACACAATTAAGGCATACCTTTCTCATAGCGAAATTTTTAATATTTATAAATTTTACCATACATTATGTTGATTTTGGTTTAACAAGTAAAATAAAGATACAAACGAAATGCAATACTCTTTTAATTTTTTTAAAAAGTAGAAAAATTAAGGAACATTTAAAGTAATGAAGTTAGTCTGCAGCTCCCTAATTGTCATTTTGATTTAAAAAAACAAATAAAAATTATTTTCAGCAAATAAATTTAAAGTTTGTTTACGTTTTAAGGAGAATCTAGAAAGAGAATTGAACTAAAGCAACTTAGTAATGTGTAGACAGTTTAATTTTTAAACATTGTAATCTCATGGATATTAATATTAACATAAAATAGTTTGATTATTGGGAGTGCTTTGAACCCTACAACAGCCTTAATTCGTAAAATTAACCAATAAATTTATTTTTTTTGAAATGGGTATGTGTTAGTTGTGTTAAGCAGTGTATCTTCTTCTAATTTCACATGAATGAAATTATGTGTCTTTTTTTTTTTTTTTTTTTTTTCTTTTATTATTCACATTTTTCAGGTTCATAATTGCTAACTTACTAGTTGAAATCATTGTACAAATTGTAAAATAAATTTTAAAATTAAATATAATAAATAAAAATAAAAATGTGTATACATGATGTTACTATGGCAAAATGAAGAATGAATGGTTCACAACATAAGCTATGCTATGCTGGGTAATGTTATGAAGGCCTATGTAAGAATATAAATTTGTTTTGTTCTCTCATAATTGTAATTATTGTGTATCGTCAATATTAGGTGGAGTGTTAACATATAAAATTAAATAACAAATTAATGTTAAATGTGTAACTATGAATTTAAAAGTTTACACTCAATATATCATTATAATAGGCTTTAGATAAGTATAAATGTTAACAACTAAGTTATATTGTAGTAACTGATTGTTGTATTTAATTTTTGTTCTTTTAGTTAATTTTTTTGTGGAATTTTCTCATATTGTTTAAAATTGAAAGCGTACTTTTGTTAAATTTATCAAATAAATTTCATTAATAAGTTAATTGTATTCATAAATCTTATTGAGGAAACTGTACCTCTGAGAATTAGTGAATTCGTTGTTTCAAACCCATTCCAGGGATCCTTCTTAAGAGAACTGTTTATTATGAAAGTAATTTAAACTTAGAATATTAACTATTCCCTTTACTACACTTGAGAAGGTTTGCAAAATGGAGCTCACACAATTTAAGATTAATTCTTTTCTGAAAGATTTAGATTTCTGTCTCTTTAATGGGAATTCTGCATTAATATGGTTTAATAAATTTATTTTTAAATAAGATAGTCAAATTATCATGTTAATTTATTTTTTTTATTTGTACAGTATGGTTTAGTTTTGCTTTCTGTGTGATAGCCTTCCAATAACAAAAATGGATTGTTATTTATATTCATAAACTTATGTGTTCTTACTAAGAATACTCATGTCCTTTAAATGTGTGTTAAATAAAAACTCTGGACCTAAAAAACATCAGTTTTATTATATTTTGGCAAAAAGAAAAAAAAAAAAAAATTGCTTGTATATCTTGAAATAAGAATAGAAATAATTAGGGTCCAAACATAATTAATTGATATTTTTAGTATAATATGTTTATAATAGTATAATATGTTTAATATACATTTGGGTTAAAATCTAGAGAAAGTTCATCATGGAAATTACACTGAATGATAAGTTGTACACCAGTAAACACAAATGAAATAAAATTATTTAACAAGTGGGGGGGGGGGGGGGGGGGGGTAAGCCCCCCGCACACGATCAATATTAATGTCAATAATATTATTGAAAATACTATTGTCAATATGCAATTCAATAACAAATTTTCATGAATACTTTTTTTTTTTATATCAATACCAACTCCGCACACGCTTAATAGTATTGACAATACATTTGTATATTGACAATACTATTGATTGTTTGCGGGCCGCTTTTCACTATTCTGAATTTACAGAGTAACCTATTTAATAATTCTGTATCTACCTCTCCAGATTTTTGATACTGTTAACCACGTAAATAAGAGTTTTGCATTATTACCCTAACCTAAAGGATCCAACACCATACATAAAATTATTAAAAAAGGGTACAACTTGGAATAATATTATGATACTGTTAATATTTAGCGTTGGGACAACCGACTAGAAAAAACAACCGAATGAATAAGGGTATTCGGGAAAAACAGTCGATTGAATTCAATCGACTGAAAACAGTCTCATAGCGGGTATAGGATATACGAATAAAGATATAGACCGAGACTGAACCCGCAAGTCGAATGTTTCAATCGAATGGTTTTTTTTTATATAGGAGTAGTACGGTGGAGGCCGTAAAGGCCTCAGAGCTGAGGGGGGGGGGGGGGGGGGGGTGAGAGTGAGAAGGTGCTTGACACTTGTTATCTCGTCCCAAACTACAGCCTGCTACGACATCGTTTTCATTCGAATGAAAAAATATAGACTGAGACTGAATCCATTCGAATTTTTCATTCGAATGTTTCATTCGGATGTTTTTTGGTTTTAGGTAGGGGAAAGGAACGACTGTGAAGGGCTCAGAGCGGAGGAGGGGTGAGAAGGCGCATGACACTCGTTATCTCGTTATACACACGTCCACATATACACGTCTGAATTACAACTAATACAACTCCAAACTATAGACTGATATCAGTCGAATGAAAACTAGATATCCACAACCGAATGAATGAATATTTTAAAACAACCGTTTAGTCGACTGTTTTCAATCGATTGGTTCCCAACGCTAGTTAATATTATAATCAACCATAGGTTCTTTATAAGTATGCATTTTATAGGACTAAAAAAATTATTATTAACAGTACCAAATATCTGTAAAAAGCTTCATTCTGCCAAGAGCTTCTTGTAGAGATGACCCCCCCCCCCTCTCTAGTTTGAAAACTTATACCTTCATTATTTTAATGTTGATTTAAATTAATGTTCTCTGATTTAGTGTGTTTTAAATTTTGTTAAAGTTAAGTTTAAATATTTATAATATGAGCAGAGCTCATTTAGTTCATAAAATGTTTTAAATTTTAAAAAGAAATTGTAAATCATGTAAAAAATATGCAATATATTTTTAGAATAACTAGCCATCATTGCCTCTGTTTATAATAAATGTTTCAGTGTTTATGTTTTTTCTTTTTCTCTTTCATGAAAAATTTCCTTCATTCTATTCCTTATTACCAAAATGTTTCTTTCTAAAAGAAAAAAAAAAAAAAAAAAAAAAAAAATTGAGAATTGGCATTTATATATTGTAGACACCGAATTATAGAATAAAAGTGAGTCTCTCTTCGACTAGTTGGGACGTTTTCTTGAAATGTGGTAACTTTTATGCAAATGTTACAATTTTTTATTATAAAGGTGATCATCAACGGAAAACCTCAAACTTATAAAAGTTGGAAAAGTCCTATGAAAATTAAAAATAAATTAGTCTGTTGATAAAACAAGTAGCTTGCTTCACATAAGTGAGGCGATAATTGTCAGTTTCTGTACGATTAAGTTAAAATTATTAAGTGTAAACTTTTAATAGTTGTATATTCTTTTTCCACACTGCAAGACCTTTAAATTGATGTACATGTCATGGTGACTAAAAACTTTTTTTTTAGTCGCCTGCCATATTTGAAATATTAAGTGTGAAAACTTCGAAACGTGTACAGTTGTCTCAATTGCCGAGATGCACCTGTGTGCCGAATTTCATGTTCCTAGCTATAGCAGTTTATGAATTGAAACATGCCAACGGACAGACAGACAGACAGAGCTGTTATATAAGGTTTCTTTTCAAACTTGGTATAGAAACCTAAAAATGAAACAGCTTTTAGTTTCAGTCAAAAATATAAGTGGCTTTTTACTTTTTTATTTTCTCTTAATAAAGAGAAAAAATATTGTGATTTACTTACTGGTTTAGAGGTCCCCTGAATCCATAAAAGTGGTTTTTAAAAATGTTTGTCTGTTATCATAAATTAATTTTACAAAAACTCTTATATAAAAATCTAGTGATAATCTGATTTTGTTAAAAAAGTCAACATTATTGAAAATTAGTAATGGGATTTTACAATATCAATTATAGTTTTGATTTATCAAACAGACTTGTATTTACAGGATGCCTCTCAAATTGGAAGAAAGGAAGTAGAAGTGAAATGTTTGGATTTGTTATAACAGGAGAATGGAAATGTGCAGGAGGTTGTCAGTACTAACTTAACCCTTCCCCTCTCCTAGCAAACCCAAAACACCAGAAAACCTGAGTTTAACTACCTCCTATACCAGTCTGTAGTCCTAATACAACTAGCTACTTATTCTTACATTTCTCCTTGATAATTTTTATTATATTTATTTAATTTATTTTATCTTCTTTTTATTTTTAAAAAAAAAAACTTTTTGAGCTCTAAAAAACAAAATTTTTTTTTACTCATAAACTTGGCATAATAAGTATTAGTGAAATTTTACTTTTTCGTGTTGGTAGACTTTTTTTAATTTAATAAGTAACATGTAACCATTTAGTTTAGATGTTCGTCCATTCTTTTTTTCTTTCTAGAGAGAAAACTTTTTAAAAAATCTCAAAAGGGGCATACATTTTTGCATTAAAGATTAGAAGTAATTAATTAATATTAAAAAAAAACGAATGTGAAGACAGTAAGTTTTAAAATTAATATTTGTTTCGTTCTCTTTATGTTATCCCAAAACAATTTTAAGTTCTTAGTTTTGACCCTGCTAAATAAAAGAAAATTAATTATATGGCTAAAGTTGTCAAAAATGGTCTAGTATTAGAAAAAAAACATGAGGAATTATGGATTTATGCCAATAAATTGAGTAAGTTGAGCAAAATCTCTGTAGATTGAATTCAATTAGCGGAAAAATGGCCTGACCCTTAATCATTAAAACCAAAAATAACAAAGAAGTTAAAAGTTGGGTTTGAGACCATGGATTTTTCAAATAAAATATTAATGCAACAAAAGTTAGACTATTTTTTTTGGAAAATATTGGAAGAAAGCTATCAAAATGTCTCCTTAACTTGTGTTTTTAAATTTGTGGAATTAAGCTATTTCTTAAATTTGTGGATTTAAGCTATTTCTCTGCTAGGAGCCTCAAATAATTCCTTGTCTCAGTTCTGAGGTTCAAGATTATTTATTTATTTTAAATCTAATTATAATTATTATTTACTACGGGAAACAGACAGTGAAAAATACACTCCCGCGCCGGGATTTGAACCACGGGTCTCCTGTATTTCTGTATCTGCTTGGATTCGGGACTAGTTATCGATTACGGCAGTTAAAAATCATTCTCCTGCGTAGCTTAGTTGGCAAGATCATCTGTACTAGAAATACAGGAGACTCGTGGTTAAAATCCCGGCCCGGGAGTGTATTTTTCACTGTCTGTTTCCCGTAGTAAATAATAATTATAATTAGATTTAAATTAAAATTTAAACTTTCCGTAGTATGAAACTACCAAAAACTTAAAATTGAATTATTTTTTTATTTTTTGACTTCCTTTTCAGCAAGTCAAATGATAATATTAATTTGATTGTTATTTCCTCATTACACAATTATTTTATTTAACTTCACTTTTTTGCGAGGTACAAATTTTGTAATCAATTATTGTTTAACCCAATTTCTAAATACCAATAAAGCTGAAACTTTTGAGACTGTGTATTTCTGACTGCGATGGAAGTTAGTCCAATACACTAAAATCTATTTGAACTATCTATACGCTTAATTGATTGCATATGAATCTATTTTTTCAAGTAGTTTCAACGTTTTCTTTCTTGGAATAGTTTGTTGGACTGCACTTAATGAATTATCAAGTAATGTGATCTATGGGGAGTAAAATAAGACTCTCTGCTATTCATGAGTTAACTATTAATAAGCTAGATATCTCATGCATCGTACTTTCTTTCCACTTAATACTGTCAGCAGTCAGTTGCAAAGGATCAAGATGGGTCAATCAACGTGACTGGATGGTAGAGCAGAGTAAGCACCGTGGCTTCACCATTACCATGTACTAGTCAAGTTAATATTTACGGAATTATTTATTAAAGTATTTTTTATTTAAAGTGCTGTTTATATGTTTATTCAATGAATTCCTCATTATAATTCAAAAAAGGTAACTAATTACTGAAAGAAAGTTAAGTAAGCAAGAGTGAACTTTTTTATGTATCCAAATTTGAAAATTCCTCAACTGAAATCTGTTTGAGACATTAGGGAATATGTTTTGTGTCAGTCTGTTGTTCAATGTTTTTGTGAACACCATTATAATTTAAAAACCACTTGATGAAATTTAATAGTATACGTAAAGTTGGCCCCATATCAATTTCAACCTTCTGCCCACATTGCTAATTTTTCTGTATGTGCACAAACTATTTTTTTTATAAAAGTATTCATCTGTTGAAGATATTTGGATGATTTGTCAAAAATAAGATGGTCCCATATTAATTTTAACCGTCGCGTCGGCGCACATTTAATATTGAATAAAAATAAGTGTTACCCCACTGGGCATTGAAGCAGTCCCTAACAACCAAACTTTCAGTTCCAATGGAACTCTCACCCAATAATAGGATGAGAAGAAACAATGTGCCACCCTAAATGGCAGATTTTTTCCCCACATTCTTCCTAGTAGGTGGTAATAGTCCCCAGGCCACCATAAGAAGTGAGTCGCTGATTGATAAAGTTTTCTTACCTTATGGAATCGCTTAATTATGCCGTGTCCACCGATGAATTGGGTATATGGCAACTGGGCGCTGGGCCAATTTTATTTGTAGACGTGTCAAACATGTCGCTGTGAGGGAACATTGAAAAGTGATAGATAAAGTTTTTATTTTCACAGGATCGTTTAATTAAATTATTCAAAAAACAATGGTACATGTGGCCACCGCTAAGGGTGGGCCGTTTTTCTTTTTTTGGCAATTTTTTTTTTTTTTTTTTTTTTTTTTTTTTTTTAAATAAAAAAAGTCTAGTATACACAAAAGCAATAAATAAATTCAAAAGCAACACAAATAAATTTTTTAAGCATATTTATAAGTATAAAAGGATGCAATATTTATGGAATTTACAGATACGTTTTTTACTTACTCATATAAAGAGAAAGTAGTGATGGCGCGAAAATTCGATTTTAATGGATTTACATGTCCTGAGTCCAAGAAAGTGGTTTTTACAAAATGTCTATCTGTCGTCTGTGAAGACGCCTGGAGCCTAAACCACTGGGCCGATTTTGACGAAATTTGGCATACATGTTCAGAAAAATCATACCCCGAGGAGAAATCGCGAAATGAATTTTAGCTTCAAATTTGGGGGCGCTACTCCCACAAACTCTGAAAAAACGTGAAAAAAATATATCTCGAAAACGGTTCCGACGATTTTGATTAAAAAATTTAAAAAAAAGCAGTTCCTTTAAATACGAACCTAGCGATATGAGCCTTTTCCCCGGGAAAAATCTAGTTCCTGAGAAAATAGCTTGAAATGCGGACATAGAGAGGCCGGGTTCGATTCCCCGCCGAGGAGAAACTATTTTTATGATAAATTTTGATGAAATACTCAATAATAATTAAATGTACCTACGAAAAATAATAAATGGAACACAATGGGCTAAGTAATTATAAACTCGAATATGAGAAAGTTTGTCTGAGTTGTCTCGGACCGATTTTTTTTTTTCATGGGTGGACAGCGAAATGGCCCAAGTTTTTAGGTGGACAATAGTACATTTCCTTTACAAATAAATTTGTGTATCATGTCTTTTCATGTCCACTCATTATCTATCACTTTTCAATGTTCCCTCAGAGCGACATGTTTGGGGCAGTGGACACCCCAAACGGCCCACTCGTATCGGTGGCCACGTGTACCACTGTTTTTTTAAATAATTTAATTAAACTATCCTGTGAAAATAAAAACTTTATCTATCACTTTTCAATGTTCCCTCAGAGCGACATGTTTGGGGCGGTGGACACCCCAAACGGCCCACTCGTATCGGTGGCCACGCGTACCACTGTTTTTTAAATAAGTTAATTAAACGATTCTGTGAAAATAAAAACTTTATCTATCACTTTTCAATGTTCCCTCACAGCGACATGTTTGACACGTCTACAAATAAAATTGGCCCAGCGCCCAGTTGCCATATACCCAATTCATCGGTGGACACGGCATAAATAAGCGATTCCATAAGGTAAGAAAACTTTATCAATCAGCGACTCACTTCTTATGGTGGCCTGGGGACTATAATTGTATAATGAAAATTAATTAACAGACTCGCTTATTTTTTTATATATTTATTGATCTAGAGATAATACAACATTAATATACTCCACATACTACATATTTAAATATATTTTTGTAATGTAATTATTTGTCCCCCCTCTCCCTTGCCCTACCAGAGGGTAATCAATAATATTATTATCTGAGCTATTTACTTTAATTATCAGATGAAAACGAAACAAATGTCCCAAATACGTGAAAATCTAAATAAATCAATCGATTAAATCGTTTAACCTACTTTTTGAAGGGGACATGTAGCCCCTCTCCTCTCTGATAAATTGAATTCTGAAATCTCACTTCATATCAGTCCCGTTCGATAACCAATCACACTAAGTCCTATCTGTTGACATTTTAGAAAGAACAAGAACGGAAAATAAATCGAAATCTTCCTATGTGACGTCACGCTTTTTAAATCATTTATCATTTAAAGTTTATTGTCTGAGAAAAACACTTTCGGTTTCGGTTTTCTTTATTCTTGATGGAGTAGTTAACGTTTTTAGGGATTTGTATTATTGGTTTAGGTTTAAAAAACAACCTTATAAGGAGGATGAACCATAGCAATTCATTCTCCGATTCCTACAACGCCAATATTTTGGAAATTCGGAAAACTTCGCCCGATTTTGATCGTAAGTCTTTACTGTGCGGGTTTTCTTATTTAAAAATTGTTTCTTTAATAATAATAATAAAAAAAAATAGTCTGTCCTTATGTGATTATATATACATGATAATTTTATTTTCGGTCTACAAACTGCCTTAATAGTTTTATGTAATCGTTTGTTATATCATTATCGTTCGTTCTACTTTCCCTTGTGTTTTGGAAGTTGTCGTGGGTCGCGGTGGAGAATCTCCCACTCGTCTCAGCTCAGCTGGTTTTGTGAAATGACGAATAATGAGACAAGTGATAATGAACTGTTTCATCTCGCCTTCAGGCGAGTTATCACCTGCCGTAAAAAACACGTCAAATGTATTTATAAATTAATAAATTCTCATACGAAGGTCTTTTTGAAGTGGTTTTTTTAATATGCGGACAAACTAGTTCTTGTGCCGGAGTCAATGTGTTTTGTTTGACTAATGAAACCGTTATACTGCGCTTATTAAAAGTAGGAAATTGTATTGAAATGCCCTTGAAAAATAGAAATTCTTTCGTAACTGACCTCCCCTTTTGAAAAAATAAGAATCAGTTGTCCGGATCACCTGACTCTAAGCAGTTTGGGTGATTGCGAGGATATCTGTCCCGAAATTATGAATTGAAATAACTTGTTTTTATTCGAATTGCAGTGAATTATGTTGATTTTGTTATGATATCCATGATTTAGGTGGTGCTATCAATATAGAGCAACTTGGCTGTAGTTATTAAATGGAATCATGGTTCAAACTTTACCACCGACAGTTGCCAAGAACAAGGAAGTGGATGCGATCTGGTGCACCTATATCGTGTCTGTCATTGCTGCTAGCAATGCCGAATTCCGTAAGATTAATAATATTATTACTCTGTTTAAACTTATTAACTGTTGTCAGGTGGAATATATCATCTTATCTTGTAGAAGATCTTACAATTGTTCAGTAATATTGCTCCTCTAGTGGAACCACAACATAATTGCATATAATGCAATTTTAAGCAAATGTATTAGAATTAGTACACTTTAAAAAGCTCTAAAATTGTGTGTGTGGCATACAAGATGCAAACTATCACTCTGATGGTGTTCAATTTGACCTAAGCAAGGTTCTTCTGGACTCTTGTGGCATGTTTCCCTTTATTCTACAAAATGTTGCAATTACAGAAGAGCGATATTAATGTAAATTAACTTATGACTTAGAGATTTTTACATTTTTAGATTTTAGACATTTTTTAAGTATTTAATTTTACCCTATTTTGGTATGTTCTGCCTTTGTTGTTGCTTGAATGCAGGTACAACACTATATTTATAAGTTAAAAATTATTACAAGTTAAGTTATTACTTTGAATTCGCTAAAAAAGATAATTTAGAGATGTCAGATTGGTTTAAGAGTGATTATCTGACTCTCTATAGATTAATCCTGTACTTTTGTATACAATGTTTCTGACATGGATAATTCACATCTAAATGATTTGGGTATTTGTGGGTATTGGGTATTGTCTAAATGATTGGCCACTTGTAATTTTTCTGATATAGATAATTCACATCCAATTTTAATGTTGTTTAGATATTATATGTGATAACAAATTCTGATGTATACATTATTAATTAAACATTTCTCTATACAAGATGATTCTGATTCCACTTAAACTTAATCTAATGGAGGGAGAATATTCAAAATTATTATTGTTAGAACAAGAAGCTCCTAAAAATAGTTCTAAGAAAATAAAGAATACAAAAACGCTGCCAATATTAATTCACTGATAGTTTTTGGGTCCGATCTTTATCCGTATTTCTATGAATAGTTTTTGTTATAGAGAAATTATTTTCGTTCTATAGAAATACTTATATTACAGAGAATTTGTGGGGACATGGAACAAATTGTTGTGTGGAGATTTTTGTTGTACAGAATTTTGTTATAAAGATGTTTGACTGTATTTGAAAGTTAACAACATTGCTAATGTTAACTGTTAACTATGTGTAATAATTAGTTGATCATCCGCTAACTGTCAACCTTCATGACTACTCTAATATTAATTTGTTTTAGTAATTAGAGACTTAACAGTAATAACTTCAACAGCAATAATACCTTCTTGACAGTAATAACTTTCCTCTTAGGAAATATTTTGTATATAATTTTTAGAATACTGATCAATAATCTACAGATTATTAAACCCATAAGATTGAAAGAGCGAAGTTAGAGGTAGTAAGAAATGTACTTAACACCTCATCTTTATAAACTAAAATATGGATATTTGAAGGCAAGAGTAACGTTATATAAAAATCCAAATAATACTATAAAATAGAGAGAGGACCATAATTTCAAAAATGGTTTTGTTTCTTGTGAATTGGATAAAAATGAACAATAACAAAAGTGTCCATGTGACATTTGGTTTGAGACCTGGCTTGTATGAACCAATAACCCTTTACCAAATTCCTATCCCTCACTCCAGTTTCATCCGCTACCTTGGAGTATACCTGGACCGCCGTTTGACTTGGACGCACCACACAAAACTTGACGACAAGTCAGTAATTGACCTACAAACTTTTACGCATATCTACACCATACATTCAAACTCAACAACATAACCAATTACTCATTTAAAACACCATAATTCAGCCCATATTGCCTTACAGAATTGAACTCTGGGGTTGCGCCAAGCATTCCAACTCCTATTGTATCCAATCCCTACCTTCTAGTAGTCCAAAGTCCTAAGAAGAATCGTCTACCCTCCTTTCTATGTTTTAACTTCACCCTTGACAATGACCTTAAAGTCCCTTTTGTCCACGACCTAGCCATATCCCGATACAAATCCTTACATGACCCCATATCCACAACCAATCAATATCATTCATTCCCTGAAATCTTCCTTGACGTCTAAAGAGGCAGTGGCCATCTGATTTATTGAGCAATGCTTATCTAGCTTATATTTATGTAATATTTCAAACTTGTATCTGTGAGTACTGTTAATAGAGTACTGTTAGTTCCTCACTTCCATCAAGCCATGGTAAATACTGTTCTCAATATTGCTTATAACATGTAATTATGTAATTGCAATTTTTAAATAAACTATATAAAAAAAGTCTTTTGAATTGAGTGAAAATAAAATTATTGTTTCTTTTTGCCTTGTCAATGTGTCTTAAGGATTTTTAATTTTTTAGAATATCCACACGCTATTGACATTATGTCGATTAGATTTTTATTTACATTGATTTTAATAGTGTGCATAGAATGCAATTATTACTGTAATATCAATAATTGTAAGAATTAATACACCTATGTTATTTCCCTTCTGTAATTTCAGTTGTATTTGAAAAGACTACTTACTCTATATTGGTTTTGAGTTTTTATTTTATTTTATTTATTTATTTTTTTTATCAAATAATTGTTTTGCAAAAATAATAACTTTGGATACTAATTTTTTCAGTTACATATCCATTGGATTTAACTAAAACTAGATTACAGATACAAGGAGAAATAGCTGCTGTAAACAATGGTGGACTTCAGGTAATCTCTTGACTATTAGCTTTTTTATTGAGAAATTATGTTAATTTAACTCCTAGAAGAATTTGGTATATTAGATAAGGTTAAGAAATAGATAAACAAAGAAATGGAAATAAATTACATCGTCAGTCTCAGAATCTATGTGTTACATTAAGCTAATACTAATTTAATAAAGAAATTAAATTAATTTTTTTTTCTTATGAATGGATTATTTAGTGCAGGAAATAGCGTGCATAACAGTGACTGGCTAACATCTTCAAGAATATGTGGTGGGCTAAATTCGTCTTCAGGACATAGCTTGGCCATGAAATATTTGAATAACTAACCTATCAGTATAAGCTAAAATCAACTAGATTTTTGGTTTACTAACTAATTTTGTACTCTGGATCATGAAAATCAAATAGTCCGCCAAAATGAGCAGGACGTGGCCACTTTCCACCGGTCTGGTTTTTTTTAACAGCCAATAGTCATCAAACTATGTCCCGCAGAAGATCTTAGCCAGCCACTTATTCTTAAAAGGCACCAAAGGATTAACTAGCTTGATGTTAGTCAGTCACTTTTATACATGATATCATCCTCCACCTTCTACATTAGTATTAAGGGTAAATAGATACTTTTATACCCTGCAAGTTGGAAGACCCAAAACTTAATTAACATCTTCATAAAAAAAAGAATGAATGCTATTCTAATAGATCCACGACTGTGTATTTCTCCAATGTGTGATAGCGACTCATCATGAAAGAGGTGTAGTTCAATAACCAAACAACGTCTTTACACAAAAAATTGTAATTGAAAGAATTGACCAGTTTCGGCTGTTCTAAAGCAGCCTTCCTCAGATAATCCAGAGGTTACTGGATCAACTTGGAAAGTACAATGAGTACACTTTTACTTTCAAAGTCGATCCAGTAACCCCTAGATTATCTGAAGAAGGCTGCTTTAGAACAGCTGAAACTGGTCAATTGTTTCAGTTATAATTTTTTGTGTGAAGACTTTGTTTGGTTATTGTGTTATCCTAATGTTTATTAATCTTAGTTAGACATTTTGGCGCTTCTTTAGATGGTGACTCCCCTTATAAAAAAATAAGAGGGGAGTAACAATCTAAAGAAGGTGTACGGAATGTTCTTCTTTAGACTGTTACTCCCCATATAACAACAGAAGTGTGATATTCCTTTGTCCTTAAGTACACTGGACTAAACATCCCTTTGTCTCAAAAATTTTCATTCAAAGTCATTTATATTCTAAAAAAGAACAGGGGAGTAACAATCTAAAGAAGTACCGATATTTTATGTTGTATTTTTTTTTTTATAAAAAAAATTATCTTTATTTATATCTTAATAAATTTTTTGTTGATTTGTTAAAGGCGCCATACAGAGGTATGGTTAAAACAGCTGTTGGAATAGTAAAAGAAGAGGGTATATCAAAATTATGGCAGGGTATAACACCGGCTATTTACCGTCATGTAATTTATTCAGGTCTAAGGATTGTATCTTATGAAAAAATCAGAGAGCATGTCTTAAAAAAGGAAGCTGATGGATCGTATCCAATGTGGTAAGTAAATAAATAATAACATGTGGGACAACTTATTTTAATATGACACTAGGTTGGTGTGTCGCTTCATCAGCTGCATAAACCATATTTTTGGCTCCATAGCCGGATGGACACTACCTCACTTAGCAGGTAGCTACCCATTTATATCGTGATTCTGAGTGAACTCCGAATGTGGGGTTATTGGTCATATTATTATAATATGTTTGATTCAATGTTTGTTCTTTTTTTGCATAAAAATTACACAAAAGAAAATGGGAAGGGAGGGTAGATCCAATTTATGAAAAAATTTAACTTACAGATAAATTGTGGGATCTACCTATATTACAAGTATTGTACTACCCTATTTGAAATGTTGACTTACTATCGCATCCAATTATCAAACCATAAATCTGGGAAATCATTAACACATTCAATATTAGACTGTTTCAAAGAAAAATTTTCTGTTTCCTGACATTCAATTTTATTACCTATTTGATTAGACGTTAAATGTAGGCTGTCTACTATGAATATTGTTGGAATATTAAATGTAAGGTGCATTTGAATATTTATTATGTGCATTTGAATATTAGATATAAGCCAGACACCATGCTGCAAGAGAAGTAGCAAGGTTAGATTGTGAAAAGTGATCAGAGAAGTCTAATGTTAATCACCTAATAGTTCTTCAACCCAGTTTTAAGGCTTTCCTTGATTTGATTGATGCATGTTGCATGTTATGTTTTTCTTTGGCCCAACACTGCAAATTTCACTCACTAATACTAAACTGCTTTTCCGAGTCGTGATTACAGTAGCATCCCGCAAATAGAATCACTTTTCTTTTAACACCAGCTCATAACGAATCCTTCTTCTCTTTCGGACAGTGAACCTAAACCGAAAAAACAACAGGCAAGGAAAAGAAAGAGAATTGAGCTTACAAGTAATACCTAGGTATAATGTCAAAATCTCCCCCAGAAATTGCCCCAAAATCTCATCAGAAATTGAACACGTTAAAATTCCTGAAAATGAATAAAACAAGGAGGGCCTGACAGTAAAATCCTGGCAAAATTCAGAGAATTGGAAATAAAAAATAAATTAAATGCCATTTCGATATGTTACACTTGAATTCATCAAAAAAAATTGTTTTACTATTAAATTTTTAATTTAACAATTTTTATTATGATATACTAAATCAACTTAATTTCAATCCCTTCCATTTACAAAAAATTAAAGATGTATAATAAAATCAATCAATATCCTAAATATTAATAATTATACTTTTATTAATGAACTAATCTACTCTTTATTCTTTTTCATGTTCATAGTTTAAATGCAGAATTTGGATTGTAAAAATGAAATATTTGAATTAAAATTTAACTAAATCTGGTTTGTTTTGTTCTTTTATTTATTTGTTATTGCAGTACGATTCTCTGGCTGGAGATAAAAATAGAATCCTTTAACTTGTCTAACTAGCTCTGCTCCTAAATAATTTATTAGTATAAGTGAAGGCGATATTTGCGACCTTGAAAAAAATTATTTCAATTTAGCTTTACATTCGCAATATAAAGATCTGTAGTTGCATTTAATTAGTTATTATCATAGTTTTGCACTATCATAATATTTGTGTGTATGAGAAAGTAAAAAGCTAATATTTTTTTGTTATTTGTTTTTGTAATTTCAAAATAAAATTGACTTTATTACACTTTGTATGTTTTGCATAAATAGGTTGGTAATGATTATGTGGATTTGGGAATATTTAATTTAATTAAAGCTGGAATTTTTATTACCTTCTACACTAAGTATAATTGTCACATTAACGAGAAATAATTTTTACAAAATTACATTCTCAAACACAAAGTAGGTATGTATTGAGAGAAAATATTGTGATGGTGCAAAAATTTGGTTTTGACGGATTTACTTATTTAACCCATTGGATCCACTGTGGTTCCATGCCATGCTAAGGCTGCTGGTGGTTGGATCCTCAGTGGATCCAAGCACCCTTTTGGCACTCCGCCACAGGGGCAGAACCCTCTTACAAGGATCCCAACAACAAATTTTAAAAGGTTCATTTTTAAATTGTGTAATCTCATTTGGTATTATTTAAACCTGCCTCAGAGGTGCGTTCCTGAATTTGATGACACGTTGAATGGGTTAAAGTTCCCCCGAGTCCAATCAAATAATTTTTCAACAATTGTATGTTTGTTTTCTGTGGAGTATAATCTACTCAACTGATTTTGATTACATTTTTTTACATATTCAGAAACTCCATACTCTGAGGTACAATTGAGAAATGAATTTTAGGTTTAATCAGTCTGTTGGTTTAACTTTATAAACTAGGTATTAGAGAATAGGTAGTAGGCTTGTATCCTCCACCCTTACTTAAAAACTTCATCAGTTCTTGTGACTTTATTTCTTCCCTCTAAGGTTCGCAATGAAATATTTTAAACACGTTTTAAGACTGGTATTTTAATACCGAAGTGCTAATTCTTTATTCATTATAATTTAATTATTACTTAAGATTATTAAAACTATTAGTTTCATCTTAATGTTTTGAATTTAGTTAATATAATTATATATATTCTATAGGAAATCTGCAATTGGTGGTATAACATCTGGTATGATAGCTCAATTTTTTGCCAGCCCTGCTGACCTAATCAAAGTACAGATTCAAATGGAAGGTAAACGCCGCTTACTTGGAAAACCTCCTAGGTAAGATAATTATTTTGTTTGTGTTACTTTTTGGGTCATTCTACCAAAATATTAAATAAAGCAAATGATTTTATCTAGCTCAAAGCAAATCAGAATAGTAGAAATTTGTTATATTATAATATTTGTGTCTACTTGTATTGCCTGTTTGTTGTTCTGCTATTGTGTGCTTTGAAACAGAGTGCACAGTGCGTCTCATGCATTTCAAAAAATCCTGTCAGAAGGTGGAGTGCGTGGTTTGTGGAAAGGAACAATTCCAAATGTTCAGCGAGCTGGTCTAGTCAACCTGGGTGATCTAACAACCTATGATACTGCCAAGCAATTCATCTTGTCGCATACGACGCTTAAAGATAACTATGTCACCCACTGCCTCTCAAGGTAAACTTATATGCATTCTTATTTTTCCTAAATGTATTTATTCTATTTTTCATCTTCTTCCTTTCTTTAGTCTCAATCTAGGTTATTCAAGGCAAATGAATCAGCGTACTTTTATCAATGGTGTGAAATATGTGTTAACACTCTTGCAATTGGAATCACTTTATGTTACTGCTTGGACTTAGGTTCCAGTGAGAGTCCTTAAGCCTCTCAGTCTCACTCATTCCTTGTTGTTTTCTTAATATGTATCTATAATATATATAAATATAATATATATATATTTTAACTCATAAAACCAATAAAGAATGCAACATTTAAAAAAAGCATATATATATATATATATATATATATATATTTGTATCCTACTCTTCAGCAGCTTTTATTTGTTTCCCCACTCAAAATTTTAAAAAAATATAAAAATTTAGGCGCACTTCACATTTGCGCCCACAAAATTGGTAATTTTTAAAATTTGGGAGAGTTTATACTCCTTTGTCTAATTTCTCATCCACCCAGGTCATGTCAAATTTGCAATGAAATATGGGGGTTCCAAACTAAAAGAGTGCCAAACAAACTTACTGTAGAACAGTGTTTCCTATGGTCGTGACCCAAAATAAGGTTGTGACAACATATTTTAGGGTCGCAAAAAATCATTGAAATTATGGACTTAAATTAATATAGAATGCTGCACATAGCTTCCTCGCATCCTATTACATACAGTGCTTTTACAAGCCATTATTGTAAAATTTATTTAATTCCCCTCCCCCATTTTTTAAACCTGTCAAAATTGTTTTAATTTTTTAAATGAATTAGTGTATCAATGTAGCACAATTTAAAGAGCGTGGACAGTATAAATAAAGTGGGGGCTATCTGCTGGCTGCTTTCGACAAACCATCCAAATTTCATAAAAAACCAGATGAGCACTTTTAAAGATACAGTTGTAAAAAAATATATGTTTGTGCGTATGTGGAAGATAAAAAAAAAAATGTGCGCTGAAGGTTATAACTTATATGGGACCAACAATAGGCTAATTATAACCTACCAACCAAATTGCATTAATATTGGCAAGTAGTTTTTAAGATATGTTGGTTCGCAAAAATTGAGCGATAGACAGACACGGAACCAAAATGTTCCTTGATGTCTGTGCTAGATGATGAGTGTGCTAGGTTTTTTTTTTTTTTTTTTCATATAAATTAGCCTACAGTCCCCCCTCTCTAATTTATAATGATTTAGTAGAATTCAGGCTCTTGGGTCATGTATACCCCTGAATCCTTAGGGTATGCAGGGCCGTCCCTAGAGGGGGTCAACCGGGTCAAGCTGACCCGGGCACCACGTCTAGAGGGCGCCGCCAGGCCCCCTTCTTAACTACTAGGTGAATTTGGCAATAAGGGGAGGGGGCGCCAAAGATGCCTTTGACCCGGGCGCCTAAACCCCTAGGGACGGCCCTGAGGGTATGCAATACATAATATTCACGGTAGGGTCGCAAAAAGTTAAGGAAATATATACGGGAGGTCGCAGCATCTAAAATAACGCTGCTGTAGAATATATTTCAAGATGAAACTGTCAAACTTCTTATTATGAATTTACAAGCTGGATTCCCATGTTTCGCAACAGTGTCATAACTCGGAGTAAAAACATTTTCCCTTGAATTTTGAGTTATGGAGTACATCAATTTTTTATTCATTTACATAGTTGAAAAATAGTTAAACAAACAATTTTATGTCAAACGTTTCCTTACACTCTAAAATTTTTAATTATACAAATTAAGAAGCTTCTTAATATTTCATTAATTTATATTGTAGTTCTCTGTGTATGTGTATAATGTTATGTATAATGTAGTTCTTTATAAGATGTATAAATTTAGCAACCGTTAAATTATGAATTATCCTTAAAATTAGTGAGGTACGGTTTAAATAAAAAAAAACTACATAGTTTGACCAACTAGTTTCGTGTAATTTGTACACATCGTCAGGGTATAACTATAGATAATAAACAAAATATACAGAATTTAAAGTATATACATGTTGACGTTAGGAATAGTTCTTTATGTATAATGAGTTTATGTATGGAGAAGTTCTTTATGTATAATGATCATTTCAAAAAGGAAAATAGTTTATTTTATCAATTGTATTTTATCTAAACAGAAATATTAATAATGTATTGAATAATAATGGCCAAGCTAGCTATATGAAATCGTCATTAGTTTCTCCTGAGGTTTGTTTTAACTTAAAATTCTCGATATTGGTTTTTGATAATTGTCAACAATTAACGCTCAATTCAGACTTATTCATTTTTTCCAATTAATTATTATAGATTTTGGGACAGTTCAACAATAAGTGTTCTTTTATTTATATTGGTTTAATGTACTATTTAATGTTTATTGTTTTCATACAATATAGATTGTTAATAATTCCATAATTTATTTTTTAGTGGTTGTGCTGGTTTGGTAGCTGCTACCATGGGAACCCCTGCTGATGTAGTCAAAACAAGGATTATGAATCAACCTACTGATTTGAAAGGAAGGTTAGATCTTGCAATCAAATATTAATTTAAATTGAATGTTTCTTCATTAATTATATAGAGCTAGGTATTAATATTAATGTAATTTAGTTCAAGTAGTGGGCTATGCTGATAACAATTAACACGTCAAAGGACATCTTGACACATTGTAACATGTATTAAGATAAAAAAAAAATAATTATCTGAATTTTCTTACTCTATAATTTTTTTTATTACTCAATAATAATACTTCTTATTACTCTTATTATCTTATTACTTCTTTATTACTCAATAGTAATCTGGTTACTAAACTTTATGTAATTATTTATTATAGCGTTCTCATTCATATATTTTTTTTAACCGAATTTTAAGTTTCATCATTAATTCCAGATCAATATCCATTAGGTCATTACAGGAGAGACAGATCAGTCTCTTTATACGCACTAGTGGTGAACATGGTTCACCACTAACTACAACCATATTATTGTTGCTGCTTGTGTTAACAAATACAAACAGCAACTTGTTACAAGCAGTGACTTGTGTAGTTGGAGGTTTTAAGGAGATAAAAATGTCCAAGATTTTAAAAATCTTGGATATGTTGATCCCTTTTTGGACTAAACTTTTTATGGCCTTTCTAGTTAAGTATCAAGTGTGGAATGCACTCAAGTTAGAAGGTCCTGTGATTTCCTTCTGCATGTTTTTTTCATAGTCTTCCTCAAACTAATTTTGATTTGATCCACTAACTTTCTTCTATTATGTTTTTATAAGTTTGTCTTTTTTTAGGGTTTTAGGGTAGGCAAAACCAAGGACTCTTATATATTCCTGCGAGTGTTTGTCTGTCTGTCCGTCTGTCGCCTGCTCTTACGGCTACACCTTTCGTCTGATCATTTTTAAATTTGGCTTATATATGTATAGTACCTACCCACACATTTTAAAAATAAACCGACTTAAAAAAATTATTTTTCAAAAAAATAAGGGTAAAAAACTTAAGGGTTAAGAAATAATCATTTTTTTGGACACCCTGTGGGGTATCATATGAAAGGGTACTTCGAGCTGATTACAATAATATATAATTTTTGGTAATAAGCTTTGATAGGTCGGGCAAAGGCGAGTTTGAAGTGGGTGTGAAGAGTGCCCCCCTCTATTTCGCTTATGTAAAGTGAAAAAAATCTGAAATAATTCCTTAACATTCTTCGACCAAAAGTAAAGATACCACCAGATTTTTTTTTTTTTTTATTGACTAAATACGTTTTTTATAATAATACTCATGTATATATATGTTTATAGTCCGGTTCAGTGGCAAAAAATACTTTATCAGAAGTTTGTTTATTTGTTTTGAGAATATCAGACCCATGGAATAGTTCAAAGTAGGCTTTTTAGCATTTTTAAAAGCACCATCAATAGGTACTACAATGTTGCCTCCGGACCCTCGCTGTGTGCTGACTAGCACACACTTGACCTGTTTATTTTATAATAATCTCAATGCTTGGTTAATATCATCATTAATTTACAGGGGTTTGCTCTACAAGTCATCAGTGGATTGTCTCCTTCAGACTGTGCGCAATGAAGGATTCTTTGCACTCTACAAAGGGTTTATACCAGTATGGATACGTATGGCACCATGGTCCTTAACATTCTGGTTGTCCTTTGAACAAATGAGACATTTTATCGGAGCCACAGCATTCTGAGGTGATTCTAGTTCTAAATAACAGGTAACCAGTGTGTCATGTAGGAAATTTTAGCTCCAAATTATTTTTTGAATCGTGTTAAAATTATTTATTTTATACTTAATTGGTGCAGAATAATGATTTTTTACCAAGAAACAAAATAATTGTTAATGTAAAGTTAGCCATAATATGAGCATGATTGAACTAAAAATTCATTAAATAAAATAAAACTATCTATTATAATATTAGAAACAAATCATGTTTAAAATATGAATAAATCAATAAAATAATAATCTATAAAATATAAAAATATAATGTTAATATTAGAAATTAAAAATCTAAAAAGGACGAAATATGAAGTATATAATATATTATTATTATTGTTTTAATTGTGGTGCTTTTATTCTTTTAAGTCTGTTTCGGTGAATTAAGAAAGGACAAATAAAGCTTATAATATTTAATGTTTATAAATAATAATATCTGGCAAGCTTTATTGTTTTATCAGTTAGCCAACATTTGGTTTTATTTTTGACATTGTAGCTATGGAATTGGTTTTTAATTTTTTATGGAAACTATCTTCTTTTTTTGTAATTGATCAATATCATGGATTTATTAAGTTGTGATTGAAATATGTATAATTCGATTTTTATTTTAAAGCATTCTTTATTCTTACTGCTTTTGGGTTATTAAACAAAAACTCTAGTGGAAAACTAATTATATTATTGTTACCTTTTAACCATTTTTTTTTAATTATTAAATATTTAGTCATGGTATTATCCTATTATTGCTTGGTATGATTTGAGAAAAGGTCTGGTTTTAAAAAAATGTTGGCCGTGACCCCAAAATGTTACAGGGTATTCTATTATTAAACTTGGCTGCCTCATCAATCCTGCCTTGGCAGCAAAACTCTCTGCTATTTTTAAAATCATTAATGATTTATTTAATCTACGTCAAAATTACTTGCAATAATTTTTTACAAATAGGGGGAATATCACAAATGATTTTTCTTTGTTTACATATTTTGTTACATGACATTAATTGAGATTAATGGTTTTAATTTAAAAAAGTATAATGGTTTTGTAATTTCTCAGTAGAGTTTTGTTTTACTCTTTTCTAAACTACTTGTAATACTCTTCTATAAAGAATGTAATTTCACATTGATACTCGGTTACCTTTTTTTTTTTTTTTTTTTTCTTTTTTTTTTTGCGGATATGTGTGACATACATTGTCTTTTAATAATTTTAATGTTACACTAATTATCCCCCCTTTAATCAGTTTAATAAATAAAATAAAAACTTAATTTTATTTAAGATTGATTTTAAATAAAAATTATATATCTCACAGATAATAATAAATTAAATAGATTTTTTTAAAAATGTATTCACTTATGTGCTTGTATAGAATTTGACTTAAATCGTTGAAAAATTAAATACCTAATTATCATTTCTTATTAAGGCTTATTTTGTGATGTTAGTAGAGCTATTAGATCTAGTGGGTTCAGTTGTTAATATGTAGTAGGATTTAAGCTAATTATTTTTTATCATTAAATCATTTTAATTTTAATGTTATATAAGTGAAAAAAAAAATTATTTATCATTTTGTTATTTTTTCAAAAATTAAATTTTTAAGTTTTTGGTAGTTTTCATACTACGGAAAGTTTAATTTTTAATTTAAATCAAATTATAATTATTATTAACTACGGAAAACAGACAGAGAAAAATACACTCCAGCGCCGGGATTTGAACCACGGGTCTCCTGTATAGTGTATTTTTCTCTGTCTGTTTCCCGTAGTTAATAATAATTATAATTTTATTTAAATTAAAAATTAAACTTTCAGTAGTATGAAAACTACCAAAAACTTAAAAATTGAATTTCGAATTGATTGTACAAGGTACAAGTACTAATGGAGTACTTTATAATTATAAGCTTTAATTCTCGGTTTAGTTCTAATGTCATAAATATTGACTTCTAAATGTGTATGACTATTGAAAGCTTGGATTCGGGACTAGTTATCGATTACGGCAGAGTAAAATCATTCTCCTGCGTAGCTTAGTTGGTAGGAGCATCTGTACTGGAAATACAGGAGACCCGTGGTTCAAATCCCGGCGCTGGTGTGTATTTTTCTCTGTCTGTTGCCCGTAGTTAATAATAATTATAATTTGATATAAAAAAATAAATAAATAAATAAATAAAAATAAATTGTAATATTAAAAAAAAAAGTTTTATTTAAACCTAAGAAATCCCTTTTTTATTGAGTAATTTTTCTCGTTTTTTTTTGTTTTTTTTTTTATTTTGACTGAAATGGTAACCATTTTGTAACTTTTCTACCAACTCACTTAGTAAAATTAGATTTCAACTCGGTGATTCTTAAGAAATGTTGATAAAACTTGAAAGTGAACCTTTTGCCTAGGGTAAGAATACAGAATTAATAATACAGAAATATTTAATTAAAATCTGTATAGATTCTCTTAAAAATAATATTAATGGTTTATAAAAATTAAAATTTCAAAAATAATAATGTCATTTGTAGGATGATTTCTTAGAATGAACAACACCTTAAAAATGTCTTAAGGTGGTGCTTTATAATCCTGTAGTATTAATTTTAAAATTACTCATTAAAAGATTGATTTAATTTATTCCATGAATTTTATTCTCTATGGATATAATAATAAAACTAAAATATTAAAACTAAAAATAATAAAACTAAAAATAATAAAACTAAAAATTCCACAAACTTTTAGTAGATAGAACAGCTTACAATTAGTCCTATTATGGAAGCTTCCTTTATGGAAAGCAACAAATGTTATTTTATAGCAGTTACTTATGAAGATTGCATAGACAAATCTTGATGCTCTAAAATTGTTTTGGAATGTTCTAAGGGCACTATAAAATAAAAATTACCCCAAACCCTTTGGATCACTTAAATCCCTTATAAATGTAACACCTGTTTGTTATTTATAACAAATGAGAAAAATCACATTTATTCAAAATAAAGAAAAAAGAATAATATTAACAAATAATGTTAATCTGTATGTAACTGTCTCATCCATTGTTATAATGTGAAAATTTCTAAGAGGAGGTTTACTACCTAACTATGTCTTGAAAATCACTGATTAAAGTTATTGGGAAGAAGGCAAATGGTTCTGGCTAAAAATATTAACATTAATTTTAACATAGGTTTAAAATTATTTTGAACAAATAAACATAATTTTAATCAAGTTTATTTTGTATAGTTTCTACTCTTAGTTAATGAATTTATTTGTCTTGCTTTCGACAACTTTTGTTTATTGCTTTCAATTGTTATGTTTGTTACTGTAGATTATAAATGTTTTATTTGTCAGCAAAGATTTTTTTAATATTTCACTATATCTAAATAAATTATAGGCTAATTATAAAGTACAAAACATTCAGCAATTGATAATTAAAATATCCTTGATGCTCGAGTGTAAATATTTTCCTCCATTCAAATTTTAAATAAATATTTCTACTTACAGAAAGTCGACTATTCAGTTATATGATAAGGTTTGAACTCTGGTTAAATATAGTATGAAACACCATGTATCCACTTAAAAATAAACTTTCATTCTGAATTTTAAAATAAAAGTATGAGAACAGGAAGAATGTTTCCTTCGTTGTTTATCAGTTGTGACCTCATCCGTGCGAACATTTTTCACTGAAAACCCGTTACTATAATAGGAAGTTCAACATCAAATCCCTCTATTTTGATTAGGAAACAATGCTCTCATTTCTTTTATAATATATGACTAATATCTCATAGAAATCTAAAAATATCAAAATGCTTTAATAAAGCTCAACATAAAAATTCTCATAGTATTATGATAAAGAACATTAGATTGATTTATAAATGCACTCTACATACAGATATTTACTCGCCCTATATATATATATATATATATATATATATATATATATATATATATATATATTTTTTTTTTTTTTTTTTTTTTTTTTTTTTTTTTACTTCTCACAAATAATTATTTGTCTAAAATACTATTAAGATGAAGGGATATTTTATCCAAATACAACAGACCATCACAGTTCTTTATGTAAAGGTGATAATATCACTTAGTCTAAAAGCTGTTATGATAAGGAAATATTTACACTATCTAGTTATTTTTGGTGGGTAACTGTAAGTGAGTGTCCTCATCACATATCAGTTGCTTGCTGTTTAATAATAATTTAATGTATGTTATTAAAAAAATCACCATGTTAGTTTGGATTTGAATAGTTTTAATATATGGTTTGTCTTGCTAATTTTAAATAAAAAAATAATAAAGTTTACATTTTTTCCCAGGGTATGGGGAAATCTAAACTAGCTGAATTTTATAATTTTTTAACACATCTGAAACACTTCTAGCAGCTAATTTTAAAGGGTAAAAGTGGTAAGTTGAATCTAATAAAAAATAACATTAGGGTGTGGTCACTCACAGTTTATTGATAATTATCTAATTAAATATTAACTTTTTTTTAAATAATTAATTTGTGCAGCCTTGAGTTGGATCCCATAAGAAAGATTTTAAAACAGGTTTCAAATATACATTTTTTAATAATCTTTAAATCACCTGTACATTTAACAAAATTAAATAGTACTACCATTTAAAACCACTGTTTAAAATTATTTTTCAAAAGATTTTCATTTGATACTGAAGTTAATAATGTGCTCTATTTTGAATGTATGTCTTATTAAGATTTCATAGGTTCCTATGACACTCTTATAAGTAGATGGACAAACCAAATGAGTAAAGTATGCTTTAAAACTGAAAAAGGTTTTATCATAAATTCTTGAAAATTAGGATAAAATATGTTTAGCATTAGCATCAGGTGTTATTGAGTACCTATTTTACAGCAAAGTTTTAAATTAGAATAATAATGTACTTATTGTTGTAAAGGTAAAATATTTAACATTAGGTCATCTTGTATGTTTTATTTAAAATATATTATATTGTTATATTTGTATAATTTAAGGCAATATTTTGCAATAAGGATATTATTATTAATATTAAGGGTTTTTAGTTATTTCTTTAAACTTATCCCTTACTTTTCCCTACCATAAAATATAACTTACTAGTATTAAGAATAAGTGGTGTTATCATTGTTATTTAGGAGATTTCTTTTTTTAGGTACTATACATGTTTACGATTAACCTCTTAGTTTTGCAGCCGTAAATCTTATATTGTCTGTAATGTAGATATAAATAGGTATAAATAATGTTGTTGTCACCTATATTATTATTTATTCTAAATTTAAAAATTTATTTTAAATCAGAAATTAGGGCTTTCATTTTCTCACTTTAAAAAATTGTAAAAATTGAACTGAATTAAGTGAGATTTTTATTGGAAATTTCCATTTGTTAATTTCTTAGTCATTCAATTTGAGGAAAAATGGAAGAAAATTGAAAAAGCGATGTGGATTTATATGAAAATTAATTGTTGGTATTGTAGGTTTTATTACAAATAACATTTTAATTATTTCCTACTTACCAATTTAATCCCTGCAATTAAGTGTAAAATGTATAAATGATCGATTTTTCTTATAAATTTATAAAATTTTAAGAGGCTTCTTCTTATTGTATGCTTAATGTATGTACTAAGTTATATGTGTATTGACTTAATTCGCTTTAGTTTAATATTATTCTTATTACAAAAAAATAAAAATTACTGTATACTAAACCCCTAATGAAGTTCTTTAGTGGTAAATACAAGTAGGACTGATTTTATGCACCAATTTTTTATTTTATTAAATATTCTTATTTTAAGAATTATGCACCATGGGACTACTTGTACCTTATTGCTATCATTTTTGGTTTGGAAACTGGTTGTAGGTTCAATTCCTGACTCTGGCAAGGAGCCATAAATGGGAGCATCTAAGTGAAGTGCCTGTTAGTAGAGATGCCATTAATACAGTTTACAGCTGATGTAAGTGACAAGCCAACCCTGTGCTATTCTAATTAACTAACTCCATGGTGCAATGAGTTCTTTCAGGGCCTAGGTTTGCCAAAGGCTTGAACAACTAAATATATGTAACGGATTACATGCCCCACCTACTTCTAAATGCCCGATTTAATTCGTTTTTTTTTTTTTTTTTTTAATTTCCTTTTTACATTACAAAAACAAATTCGGTTTTAGCATCTCGATAAATTAAATCTTTTTTTTTAATATTAGGAAAAGTTGTGGAAGGTTAGTTTTGGTTAAGGTTAGTACTTTTTGGCCTAACCTTACCATAACCTTCCATCATTACTGCATATAAGGTGTATTTTTAACGTGGTTTGGTGTATTTTTTAAAAAAGAAAACTGCTGAATTTATTGAGATGCTACAACTGGAATCGTTTTTACTATGTACAGTAATTGAAAAAAGACAAATCCTGTAAAAAAGAACAGTTAAAAAAAAACCCGAAGTAAATCAGAAAAGTAAATATGTTACTCTATTTTTTTTTAAGTTTGCATTAAAATTCTTTTAAAAATACTTGTGTCCATGCTTTTGCGCCAATGAACTACACTGCTTTATGACAAAGTATTGAAATCAAATTTCACCTCAGAAATGCATAAAAATGCTGTTTTGAGAGGTCATACCCCAAAACAAGACATAAGTTTGGAAATAATAAAATCAAGTTGTGATGCCTGACACAATATCTGACCCTCATGTTTTCTATTCTCTAAGACAGTCTAATGTCTAGTACATGGTGTTTTGATATGTCACATGTATTTAGTGAGTTTACTATTATAAATAAAATATTTCCTCTCTCAAAGAATGTCCATATTTAAGCTTTTCAAGAACAAGAAAAATCTTAGTAGTAGATGATTTGAGGAAACAATATTTCCTAGTAAAATATTATCTTTTATTATGAAAGCAGTTTTCAGTTTTTATAAGGCCATCGTCATAGTGATTATAGAATAAATATTATTACATTAATAAATGAATTAGACAAAGGAGCTACTTCAGTATATCTGCATTAAATTGAGTCACACTATAACATGATATTATGTTTTTCATACTATTCAATAGACTTCATGGAAACATTTAAAATAAAAGAGCCTCTTGATATTATAATAATTTATATTAAGCACTATCTGAAAATAAAAATGTAATTAGAAGCTATGTAAAACATATAATTAAATTTAAGATTAATGTAATTAAAAATAAAATATGTATTAAATAAACAATGCATTATAGTATATTTATAATAGATCAATAAATGCATTTATACAGTTGGCATACTGTATAAATGTAAATAATTATTGGAAACACAAATTTATTGTGAACTGTAAATTCTTATGATAGAATATCATGTTTATTTTATGAATGTATTGATTCATATTTATAATTAAATAAATTTATTAATGATATTTTCATTAAAGCACTTTGAGATTTGTATTTAAGAAAATTAGAAAAAATAATTTTATTTTATGTCCCAGTGTGAGGTCATTTCACATTTAAGTATACCATTTGTTTATAACAAATAAAATAATCTTAAGGTTCAGACTTTGTCTAACAGTGTAATACTTAATATATTTATATTATTAAAATTTAATAATTAGGAAACATTTTATTGATTATTTTTTTGGTATATGAATGATTTCAATATAGCTTTAAAGTTTGGTATACTGCCAACATACTGAAAGGTTAAATAAATGTTAATTAAAAAATAACTTTTTGTAACTCTTTAGTAAAATAATAATCTTAAATCAATAACAAATTGCATTTCGTAGGAAAGGTTGACATTGTTTTCTCCTAATCTGTTTTCTCTATTCTATAATATAAAAATGAACACTGGATACTTAAAATAAAAATAACAATAGTATAAATAAAAATGCATTTTTTTAATAATCTGTGCACTTTTGAGTTGTGAGTACCACACAGATGAGTGTTGTAGAATCTACTCAGGCAAATTAGTCACTGCTAGGTAGAATATGTGAAAAAGCAGTTTAGAAAGATATTAACATTGTTGAAGTCATATTATTGTGTGTGCCAAGTAGTAATTGTTAGACTGTAGCTTAGTGTGTGCCGAGATAGCAAAGAGATAATTATGTTCAATTTTCATTTCTCATTATTATTTAAAATAAAAAGTGTGACAAGAGCTTGGAAAATTTTTTAATTTTAGTTAATAACTTTTTTGAACACACTACAGAACCATGCTCGAAGATCATGTTCATGATGTATGATAGAAGCAACTGAATGGTACTGATTACCACGATGAGTAGCTCGCTTGAATTATCAGAAATTACCTAATCCCAGATGTCATTTTATTACTAGCAAATCTCGATTTTCCTTAATTACTATTTTGCTGAACTTATAGCATACCGCAGAAAAACAATGAATTTCTATTAACAAAACAAAGTTTTCTTGTGAAATTTCAGGATAAATATGATTTGGATTAGTGAATATAACTCAGAAAGTAAAATAATTGTGCAGTTTATTGTAGCTTTATTTCATAGATCCTCGATTTCTGGAATGGTTGTTGTTTTAAAACAATAGGAATTATTAAATACCGATAATATGAGCTTTCACTGCTCCAATGTACTAGAATAATACTTTATTGTATAAAATAGGAGATTTTTCTTAAAACCAGTGAAAAATGTAGGAATTTATTTAAAGATTTGAGGGTAGGTACACTATGTTGGTTACATGGAACATTTAGTCTATAATAACTCAATAACTCCTTTGAATATACTAACTGTGTCACAATAGAACATGTAACTTTCACAGCATCTCAGAAACAACTAAATTTTATATGATAGGTTTTGTAAATTTTGTGTGTAATCTTTTTCATATAACCTATTTCTAATTGTAAAAAGTTGTAAACATGGTTCTGTCTCCATAAACTATAATATTCTCTGAACTATACTTTTAACCTCAAATTCCAATGGAAATTGAACTTTTTATTTTGGGCTCTTGGCTTGTTGTGTGTAATGTATTTTTAAAGAATGTAGTTGTCCTTTCTATTAAACCTGGACCATATCTATTATTTAGATTTAGAAAGATAAAAGAAAATCATATAAATAAAAAAAAATTGAATAAACAAGTATATTAAAAAAGTTGCCTTATTTAATTATTTATTTTTTTGAGAAATACATTTTTTAAAAAAGGTACCTTAAAAAAAATTATATTTTGTACGAAAAATTATTATTGAAAAAGTTACATAGCTTCTATTATTTTAATTTTTCCTAGTGCTCAATTAGCTTTAGGTACTTAGACAAAAATTAATAAATTCATGTTTAAAAAAACCCCTTGGAAAGAAACAGGAAAACATTAATTTTAATAACATTTTTGTAATTGCAGTTTTGCAAGGTTTTTTTTTATACACAAGCTTACTTTTTGTGATTTTGTTATTTTATTTATTTTAAATGTGTAAATGAAATGGAAAAAGGAGATAAATGTTATTTAAAGTAAATATGTAGTAAACAAAGTATTGTATAACATGAATTTTACTTTATTTCTTTAAATTATTTTGTAAAAGTCAGAAAAGAATGCCCTCCGCAATGAGCATCTCACCTCAAAACCTTTTAGCTCTTCTGGTAATGCTTTAACCGCTGATCTACATTTGAAGAAATAGGTATTAGCAATATTATATAATAAAAGTTTCTTAGTGTGTGAGTTCAGCGTGTGCATTAGGGTGGGCCGAAAAAACTCATTTTTTTTTTCGAAGTTGTAATAGCGCGGAAAAGTTGCGAATTATATAGACTAAAAAAAGGAAAAAAAATTATCAAAATCGGTTGACATCTTCCGGTCGTGCATTGGCCCTAAAGTTTGACAAAATATGATAAAACTTAGTTTCTGGGATTATTTTTTTTTAATTTTGGAATTAGATGTTTTCGTAATGTAATAGTTTGTAACGTCTTCAAAAAGAGCCTAAAAACATTGTGTTTTAATTTGGTTTAGATCAGTTGATATCTTCCGGTCGTGCATAAGCCCCAACATTTCCAAAATATTGAAAATTTCACATGTTTACAAGTTTTTTTTTTTTTTATATCTTTAATAAAAATTTTTTTTAAACGTAATAGTTATAGTATTTTTATTTTTGAATATAAGAACATTGTGTTTTATTATGGTGTGAATAAATGAACAACTTCCGGTCGCGCAATGACCCCAATGCTATAGAAATACAGTACCTGAAAAAATATAGTTAGGCCTATAACATGATGGGTGATAAGTGATAACAGTAACAACGGGCATGGTACTTTGCAACTTGCTCTATATTTAAAAAGCTTAAATATTTACGTTACAGTATAGTTTTTAACAATAAACTTACTTTTATAAAAAAGAAAAACAGAGTTCTGAATAAATAGTCCATATTAGTTGAACCTGAACCTGTCTATTAGTACTGTTCTCTATTTTGTAGCTGAAGGTACTTTGAAGACTGATTTGCTGGTGAAATATGGCATGGATGATCTAGGCAGCAGAGTGGTTCTAATAAATCCGTCTCGAGATTCAGCTCCACAAATTTTTCCTGAGGCTTCCGTGACGAGTTTTACTCAGCGTTCAACAGCCTGCGTGTTAACTGGGAATTGCTTGTAACCAGTCAGGGATTGAGTCATTGTCGATGTGTGATTTGATCTCGTATTCACTGATTTCTGCCAACAATGGGGGAGAAGATAATTCACAGTCCATCCAGTTAATAATTTCTGAGTTTTTATGTGCATTGAATTGGATTTTTGGTGGCGTGAATGTTCTTACTGTGTTCTTTCTTGAATTTATCTGCCTTGCCTTCAGAATTCTTCGAAGTTCAAACTCTCTTATGTGTTTCTTGTCATCTTGAGTCATGGCTAGCAGTAATTGTTCTGGGTGGACGAAAAAAGCCATTCCGTTCCACAGGGTCGATAACATCAAGCTAAGGTTTTGGCAAATACCTGGTAGATTGAATTGCTTGGTAAACAAGTTTCGGACCGTCTGTGTTGCTAAAACATATGGTGGAATAGAAAACAGTAAGAACATTCACGGCACCAAAAATCAATGCGCAAAAATACTCAGAAATGATTAACTGGATGGACTGTGAATTATCTTCTCCCACATTGTTGGCAGAAATCAGTGAATACGAGATCAAATCGCACATCGTAAATGACTCAATCCCAGACTGGTTTCAAGCAATTCCCAGTTCACACGCAGGCTGTTGAACGCTGTGTAAAACACGTCACGGAAGACTCAGGAAAAATTTGTGGAGCTGAATCTCGAGACGGATTTATTAGAACCACTCTGCTGCCTAGACCATCCATGCCATATTTCACCAGCAAATCAGTCTTCAAAGTACCTTCGGCTACAAAATAGAGAACAGTACTAATAGATGTAGACAGGTTCAACTAATATGGACTATTTATTCAGAACTCTGTTTTTCTTTTTTATAAAAGTAAGTTTATACCCATCATGTCATAGCCCTAACTATTTTTTTTCAGGTACTGTATTTCTATAGCATTGGGGTCATTGCGCGACCGGAAGTTGTTCATTTATTCACACCATAATAAAACACAATGTTCTTACGTTCAAAAATAAAAATACTATAACTATTATGTTTAAAAAATAGTTTATTAAAGATTTAAAAAAAACTCGTAAAAATGTGAAATTTTCAATATTTTGGGGCTTATGCGCGACCGGAAGATATCAACTGATCTAAACCAAATTAAAACACAATGTTTTTAGGCTCTTTTTGAAGAAGTTACAAACTATTACATTACGAAAACATCTAATTCCAAAATTAAAAAAAAATAATCCCAAAAACTAAGTTTTATCATATTTTGTCAAACTTTAGGGCCAATGCGCGACCGGAAGATGTCAACCGATTTTGATAATTCTTTTTTCCTTTTTATAGTCTATATAATTCGCAACTTTTCCGCGCTATTACAACTTCGAAATAAAAAAATGAGTTTTTTCGGCCCACCCTAGTGTGCATCTCATGCAAATTTGATTTTTAGGGGGCTCACGTTCAGGGGTTCTTCGAGTTTAATGGGTAGCTTCAGGATAAAAGCCCTGGCCTCTCATGAGCTGTTGTGCAACATTTCTGTTTCAATTTCCAAAAGTGGAGAGCATTTTTACCTATAAAATTTAAATTAATTATAGATGTTTTGTTTTTAAGTTTTAAGGATATTTGTTTGTGCATGACTAAAGTTTTACATTTTTTTAAAAATCCTTTATATTAACTTCACTTTTGTGGATGTCTGGCTGAGTGCCTGCCTGTCTGTCTTCAAAATCTTTGGAAGGCTAGTTAACCCTCTTCCAGTCATCTAATTGAGCTGAAACTTGGCATATCGACTCTACCAACACAAAAACATTCTAACAAATTAATTAAATTTTACTAATTAATTATTTAAAATTAAAATGAATTAATACCAATATTTACCCTCACACAACCAAATGCAAAAATATAAAGGATTTATAATAAAAACTTGGTTTTTATGGGCTAGTATTATTTTAGTTTTGTGTCAAAAACTGCACTAAAAATTGTGCCAATATTGACTACTTTTTTTAATAAATATTTTTTTCTTTTTCGATGCATTATCTAAAGACCTAAGTGTACTCTTTATTCAGAAGTGTTTAGTGCTATTGAGGCACTTCATCAATTTAAAAAAACGTAAGCTGTTCTAATAAGCAACTTAGCCATGGATTGAGGCATAAATTAGACATTTTTGACTCACTTATTATTTACAAAAGAATGGTTTGCAAATGCCTTTATCTTTTTTATTAATTTTTTTAGTAGGTTCTGCATATGGCTATGCTTGTATCTGTTTTTAACTATTCATTACAGACCTAGGAAATCTTGAGTGAATTAAGAGTTCTAGGGCTAAAGCTACCTACTTCTGGCATATTAATTGACACAGTTCTGTTTTTTTATTGAGTTTAAATAAATTTTGATTCTAGTTAATATTGTGAACTTGTCAGTTTAATATCCTGGATGCTGAGCTAGTAGTATAAGGCTAAGTTGTGAAAAGGCTGTGAGAACACTTATATAATCCCATACCATCCGTTTGTTGCTTGTCTATTTCCATTTGTGGAAGATGCTCAAGGAATTTTGAATTTATCTCTCACAAGGTACTGTTAAATTATTGATGTTATATAATGCATGAAGGAACCAGGGCCACTTCTACAATTTTAATGATGGGTGATATGGGCTCAACAAGTCAACTCTCATCAGCCATATATTCTGGTTTTTATAGCTGACAGATGCTACTTCCAACTTGTAGCTATATATTTGACCAGTTGCTATTGCTTTCTCAAATATGTAGGTATTAAGGCTGCCTTTTTTATATTGGCATCCATCCCTCTTCTCTACATAAAAAAAGGTTAGGTAAATGCCATCTGTGACTTGGTTATTTGAAGTTGTTTTTCTCAACAAGATGATTATTTTATTGTTTTATTAGGTTTAAAGAGAGATCAGAAAAAGTGTACTTAGTAGAATCACTCTCAACGAAACCCAGAAAGGAAACAACCCACCTAAAATCAGCTCAGCTTGTACATAGATCCTTAGTGAATGAAAGTTTCAGGGCAAGGACTTCAAACCTGGCTTGGACGGTACAAATTATTCTCTTATAACCACAATTCTATCCTCTAAATATCATAGTCTCATTCTGTATGAGGACTGAGTGTGTGTCTGTGTTTTAAGTACTTGTTAATGTACAATTTTGCTAAGCTTGAATAATTTTTATGTATAGCAAATAAAAATTTGGTTGGAAGTTTTCTCACAACAACCTCAAAAACAAAGAAGTAGCTCTTATTACTCATTTGTATCCTCTCACATTGTCAGCTTAAACTCATTCTATACTGTTAGACTCATAGTGTTTTAATGAATTGTGCATTTAAGCATTAGAATTAGCAATTGTCAACAGTATTTTTAACACAGCACACCATATGATTAGGCTATCATGTTCATGATGAGAATTTCATGAGAGCACTTTATGTGAATGTATATTATGCACTTCCTAATCAAATCAATAATAAAAGTTTCATGAATCAACTACCTGATTCTCACCCTGCGATTCCCTAGTCCTCGAATATCGGGTGGAAACCGATTCTCAGGTAGATCACAAGGGCCTGAGGTAAAATTGAAAGGATTTTCATATATATATATATATATATATATATATATATATATATATATATATATATATATATATATATATATATATATATATATATATATATTAAACTGATATGCCTTGAGCATTTGGCAAAATAATAATAAGGTATTCAATTTTATATTAAATTATTTTGTAGAGTGGAGAATTCCATTTAAATACCTATTCCAATATTTATGTAATGTTGCAATATTCTTAAAACAAGTAGGTGGATTCTATATATCAGATGTTGAAATCGGATCTTGGATTATAATTGGTTCTTTTAAAATGTATATCAGAATCTGTTCATACATGAGATTCGTAAATTCTGATTTCTTTATTTAATTAAAATTTTGTGAAGAAGATTATTGGTGTTTGAATTCGTTTTATATACTTAACCTACAGATAGTTGTACAATATAATTTTCCAATATTTTTGTTCTAAATATTATAATAAAAGTGAGCTAGGGTGCCAAGTTTACCCTTTTATAGTGTTTTTAATTTTATTTTATATTATAAGGAGGAGAGGGTAATATGAATTTGTTACTTAAATCCCTGGAGGAGGTTAGTGTCATTAGATGATGCTAACCCTCCTGGGATTCGATTCCTTTGATTCTAAGCGATGGGAATTAAAATGGAGTTATTAGTTAATGAGGATGATTGGAATAGAGAGTCATGTAGTGGGGGAGCCAGTTGACTTCCTACCTCTTTCCATTAACTTAAACGTTTGTTGTCACTTCACTTCACAAGAACTTCTGCTTGAATCAAGTTGAAATATTGAATTCATGTCCAAATAGTACATTAGATGTCATTAAAATTGATACATTAGAACATAAAGTTTTGTTAAAAAACATTGCTTTCTCTCTTTACATAATTTAGATCCAATTTAAAGGATTTAACAATCTTTCTCACTTCTTTGAAGTATCATTGTTGATTTTACTAAACGTATGTTCTTTATAAAAATGTTTGTTAATAAAGGTAGAATCTTTTCCTGTCCTAAAATTCCAATATGTGATCCTCGACTGTGTTTGCGCCAATATGTGAGCTCTAGGGCAGATAATCCAAGGAACTTAGCCTGAGCATTGGTAAAAGGAATATGTATACCGAATTTCAACTAAATTAATAATCTTTTATTCTTGTTTTCGTCGGATATCTAAACGTTACTGATAGACAGGCAAGATGCTTATTTTGTTGTTTGTAAGAATCTCGCTTCAACTAAAAAAAATTAATTTTAATATGATTTCTTGACCCATCCTTAATCTGGGTTTTATTCTCTAGAGTTACACCTAAATGAGTGCATCACTAGATGTGAAAAGTGATTTATCTCTCTATTTTATTACTACTTATAGTATTAGTGACCAATGCACAATTGTTGCTTGCACATCAAAATTGTTGTTTAAAAGGAAAAGGCATCCATTTGTGTAGAAGGAATACTTAAATTGTCTCTCAGTCTCTCCAAATAAATTGAAGTAGTTTATTAACCCTCGGGTGCGTGCGGTCTAATACAGACACGAGGAGGCGCGGACACCTGATAGGACTTAATCTGTTTTATATGCTCACACAATAGGTCAAATGAATATAAACATGAAATCATTTTAGCAAAATATTATAAAACATATTTAAATTGGTTTTATTGTTTTATTATTTTTTAATTATAAAATACCGTTGTTTAGTCTCATAGTATATAAGCACAAAATTAGTCAGTCTCAATTATAATTTTTAATTTTTTATGTTTATTTTTATTATTTTATTTTTAAATTCAGGTACCTTATTAATTTATTTTGTATTATAAGTATAAATTTCACTAAAAAAAGCGTAATACTAAAATTTAAGTGAAAGTGCGGGTCCCCTGTCAGGACAATATGGGCACAGAATTGAAGTATAATCAAATCACGTACGATGTCTAACAGTGACTGATTCTCTTGATAAAAGCAAGATATGTGGCTAGAAAAATCCCCCATCTTCTAATCGTACCCTCATCTATCTCAATTTCACAGTTATATATCAAATTTAGGCCTCACAGGACCACGCGTTCCCGATGGTTAAACAAAGTTTTGTGTCTTACGTCGATCAATGAAATGAAATAGACTCACCTCTCACAATCAATTTTTAAGTTTTAGGTAGTATTCTTACTACGGAAAGATTAAATTTTAATTTAAATCAAATTATAATTGAAGAGTTGAAATTCATAAGGCTTTAAGTGCCAAATCGGTTTCTGAAAAAAAGTTATGTATGTATGGCACAACCCAAAAGAAGCAACACTGGGGAAATGCTGCTATCTTGTGAGATTTTTAACAAATATACAGTTCTACTTTGGCACTTAGACCTTTTTGATTATTACTAGGTTGGGCCTTAAATCGTTTTGAAGCCATCAACTCAAAATTATATTTTTTTGCACTTAGAGCCTTATGAATTTCAACTCTTCAATTATCATTAACTACGGGAGACATACAGAGATGGTAAGAGCACCTGTAACGGATATATAGGAGGCCTGTGGTTCAAGTCCCGGTACTGGGGTCTATTTTTCTCTGTATGTCTCCCGTAGTTAACCCTTAAATGCTAATGGTAATTAGATGGCTGGTATTACCAAACCTTCGTCGATTCGACTAACATATGCAGAAAATACATTTTTTGTAAGGGTTAATGATAATTATAATTTGAATTAATATCAATTTTTATTAATATGACAATTTCTTCCTCAACCTTAAAGCTTAAAGCTGCTTTGTGAACAGGTTAATAATCCAGTTTAATTTCACGTGGAGAGACAATTTATGTTATTCCTTTAAGATGACCTACATAGATGCTCCTATATCTAACATCAATTTTGTACAATTTTTGGTGGTTTAATTCAAAATGTAGCCCCTAAATATTTAAAAAACTATAATCTTTACTTAAAGAACTATTAAAAAAATAGTGGGTAATACTTCTCGTTAATTGTTGTTATAAATATTTTGGCCTGCTAAGACCCATTTAACAGATTGCTAAAACAAAGGGCAATAGATGACTATATTATGTACTTTGTAATAGACTGCTTTTAAATTAAAAGGACTTAAAAAACCAATAAAAAAAATATTGTATCTTTTGTTTGAAAGATCTCTGTTTACATAATTAATTACCTAATAAGTTTATTTCAATATTGTATGGTTGGTATAACTGGGAGAGTCTTAAGTAGCTTAGGGGGACATTTAGAGATGATGTACCTTATCTTGAGTTTTAATTAGAAATAGAATCAATTTATTATTATATTGAGAGACCTTTTTATATTTTGAGTTCTTCTCCCTTTCCCGAAGAAAGATACAATACTGATAGTTTATTTATCTACTAGCTGGGTACCCGTGCTTCGCTACGGAGTGTTATTATAATTAGATGTTTATAAACAACCATAATGAAACATATAAATTATTTTACTATGCAACAATATCTAGATTCTATCTCACCCACCTATTTCTATACCCCTCCTCTTTGATAAGCTAATTTTAAAGATCCTAAATCCCCCCCCCCCCCCCCCCTAAAGTAAAATATGACAAAACAATACATAAAAACTATTACTCTACTCTTAAAGAGCTTTTGCATCATCAATGGTATTCATTACATTGATTCCGTATTCATTACTTGTACCATACCCTGTGTACCAAATTTAATTTTCCAAAATTCATGTAGGCTGTCATTTTCCCCTTGCTTTGAAGTTCAAGTGGGCAAATTTTTATCGACATCGAACTAAAACTGTAGATTTGTATAAAGAACATACACCCACATACGTTGATTTTTATATATATAGCTATAAATTTCCATTTTACCCCCTCCTAAATGAAAATATGACAAAACTACACATAACAACAATTACTGTACTCTTAAAGAGCTTTTCAACGATATGCATCACGAAGGGTATTCATTACTTTGACCCCGTATTCATTACTTGTACCCCGTATCCCTGTGTACCAAAATTTAAATTTCGAAAATTCATGTAGACCTTGATTTTCCCCTTGCTTTGAAGATCAAGTGTGCAAATTTTCATCGAGATCGGACAAAAACTGTAGATTTGTATAAAGAACAAATAAGATATAGGTATATTTTTCAGTTGTACCCCCCTCTTAAATGAAAATATGACAAAAGTGTACATAACAATAATTACTGTAATCTTAAAGAGCTTTTCAACGATATGCATCACGAAGGGTATTCATTACTTTGACCCCGTATTCATTACTTGTACCCCGTACCCCTGTGTACCAAAATTTATATTTCGAAAATTCATGTAGACCTTGATTTTTTCCTTGCTTTGAAGGTCAAGTGTGCAAATTTTCATCAAAATCGGGCTGAAACTGTAGATTTGTGTAAAGAACAAACATACTCACACACACACACACACATACGTTGACTTTTATATATATGAAGACAGAGATCTTCCCCTTGCTTTAAAGGTCAAGTGAGAAAATTTCCATCGAGATCGAATTAAAACTGTTGATTTGTATAAAGAACATAAACAAATTCACACATACGTTGATTTTTATAGATATAGATATACATTTCCATTTTACCCCCCTCCTAAATGAAAATATGACAAAAACGTACTTAACAACAATTAATGTACTCTTAAAGAGCTTTCCAACGATATGCATCATGAAGGGTATCCATTACTTTGACATTGGTACCCCGTACCTCTGTGTACCAAAATTTTAATTTCTGAAAATCATGTAGGCAGTGACCTTCTCCTTGTTTGGAAGAAAAAGAGTGTAAAAATGCATCAAATTGGGATAAAACTGTAGATTTGTATAAAAGACATTCTCTCATATAGATACCCTTCTTTTTATATATAGATATAGTTATATTTTCCATTTTACCCCCCCTCCTAAATGAAAATATGACAAAACTACACATAACAACAATTACTGTACTCTTAAAGAGCTTGTCAACGATATGCATCACGAAGGGTATTTATTACTTTGACCCCGTATTCATTACTTGTACCCCGTACCTCTGTGTACCAAAATTGAAATTTCGAAAATTCATGTAGACTTTGATTTTCCACTTGCTTTGAAGGTCAAGTGTGCAAATTTTCATCGAGATCGGACTAAAACTGTAGATTTGTATAAAGAACAAATAAGATATATCTATATTTTCCCATTTTACCCCCCTCCTAAATGAATATATGACAAAAGTGTACATAACAACAATTACTGCACTCTTAAAGAGCTTTTCAACGATATGCATCACGAAGGGTATTCATTACTTTGACCCCGTATTCATTATTTGTACCCCTGTGTACCAAAATTGAAATTTCGAAAATTCATGTAGACCTTGAATTTTCCCTGGCTTTGAAGGTTGAGTGACCAAATTTTCATCGAGATCGGACTAAAACTGTAGATTTGTATAAAGAACAAACACACACACACACACATACGTTGACTTTTATATATATAGATATATAGATTATTTTTCAGTAAATTTAATATTTATTGAAAAGGCAATTACTCAAATAGCTTAGCTGTTAATTTTTGTATGAATCAGGAAACAGGCTCTTATAATATTGCTACAAGGATTTAACTACCTTCTATCCAAAGATCTATAAATCTTATCATGGCAACACTGTTAAATTTTTTGATTATTATTATTACATATACATAATCTTATCTTGTTGCAGTAATAACAAATATGTAATCATTTATTAATAATTTTAGTCGTTACATACTCAAAGTACTATTTAAATCACCTAATTTGAAATGTAAAAGAGAAATCAATTATTTCAAGATGGGAAAAGATCGCAGATGTATAATGGTAATAATAACATTTCATTACTTAAAATTCTCCTGAATAGTAGATAGATGGAACGAAGTTACTTGTTTTACATCTTTCCTTTTTTCTATTTTCTTAAGATTTTCTCAAAAGATCGAGTTGAGAAGTCGTAAAACACTTTCATAACCCCCCCCCCCTCTTTTTTTAGTGTGAAACTTTCTCTTGGGGCTACCCAAGAAATCCTGTTACTGATTCATACCAGAGTGAGTCAGGGGGCCCCTGGGGGGCTACACTCTGTGACGCACAGGCCTTCATAAGCCAAGACTTCTCTCGAGCGTTCATCCAAACTTCCGCCGACTGTTAACGTTTAGTTCTAACCTTACAGCCTGCCTTAAGGATGAACATTGAGATAATGATGTCACCACTTTCTTTGAGAACTATAATTCTGGACCAAAATATGTCTATCAACATTAAATAAAATTGTTTTTGGTTTATCCATTGAAAATTAAATGAAAGCATTTTAATATTCCTTGTGGATAATTTAGCTTTCAAAAAAATTAAAAACGTGATTGAATATATATATATATATATATTATATATATATATATATATATATATATATATATATATATATATATATATATATATATATATATATATATATATATATTATATAGGTTTATATTTATTATTTACTCTACACAGACATTACTAAATATAAAAAAGTAAATTATTTAAATAAATAAATAATAGTATAAATTAAACAAGAAGGAAACAGTTATACCTTTCGGATGTAATATTACTATCTTCTTTTGTCAATGGTGTAGGTATGCTTAATTTTTTTTATAATATTTCTTAATAAATATATTTATACATCAAATTAATGAGTTACTTTTTATCGTGAATAAATGACACAGACGTATCGTCAATCATTACCGTTACCTCCAAACGTTATTGCTCTCTATTTTCCTGATTTACTGAAAACTTTTGAATTAATGTTCTTGTATTAAATACGTAAATATAAAAATATTATTATTAATTAAATATAAACACTTTAAGGCGAAGAAACGTGGATTTTGTTTTTAAATTATAAAGAATAATAAGTTTAATGTAAGTTTACTTAATCCCAGTTCAAGTTTGTCTTGTAAATTGGATACTCGCCAACAGATATGGAATTTTTATAATCTTCTGACGAACTAAGATTTTTTTTTTTATAATTTACTGACGAACTAAGATATGAACAAACTCTTAGTAAAAACATTTAGCTAATATTTTCTTTTACAATTCTACACATATTTAACTTAATATATGTTTAAATTGACAATAGCACATATTATATAATTAAAAATGTAAATCTGTAAAAACAAGCAAATAATAATCATAGAATTGATATTTTAGAAAGTAAATTAATATACATTTTTACTTGTAAAAAAGCATTATTATTTTTATTACCAAGCAACTAAGTTAGCATATATCGTATTACTGTATATGTAATGATGTGAAAACGAGACCGCTATATGCAATTTGAGTCGTACTTTCAATTTATTAAAGTATTTTTTATTTTAAATCAAATTATAATTATTATTAACTACGGGAAACAGACAGTGAAAAATACACTCCAGCGCCGCTGGAGTGTATTTTTCACTGTCTGTTTCCCGTAGTTAATAATAATTATAATTTGATTTAAATTAAAAATTTAAACTTTCCGTTGTATGAAAACTACCAAAAACTTAAAAATAGTATTTTTTATTTAAGTTCTCGTGTTTATTACTTTTTTTATATACAGTGCTTAATAATTAATCAAGCATTGTATCACTATATTGTATACATTTACAAAAGTGAACCACAATATATCGTTTCAGCTTGAATGAATTACAGGTTTTTATGTTTCTGATAAACAGAAAATATATGCCATGTATCATGTATCCATTTTTATTCGTAGTATTAGTGTGAAGGGTTGAAAAAAATAGGTTTATGCTTCCGTCATTGTTTAAAATTGGCTATATTTCGCCTCTCTCCGAGGCATAGACGTGCCTGAAAACATCATTTATTGTAGACTAATTTTTATTAATTTTTATATTTGTACATATAAAAACTTCACGTGCTTATGCATTATTGTATTTACAATGTATTGTTTTTTAGGATAATGATTATTCTAAAGACAAACAAGTTTTTGTTTAATATACCGAAGTTTAGCTGTGCAGATATAAAAGTGTGTAAGTAGGTAAATGAACAGTTTGATTAATAAAAAAATATTTGATAACGATTTTCGAATCTATATCTGGAATCTCGAGTCGTTTTCTAATGGGAACGAAGAATTCGCATTCTTTGTTTCTTCTATCTCAGTAACCTGCGTCCTGTAGATGGTTGTCAGAGGATATGGTATTAGGTTGTTAATGGTTCAAGAAAAGTCCAGGTGTAGGTAAAGTATACTACAGTGTGTCGGTAAGGAAGGTTATAAGTTATAAGTATAGTTTTTGTCGTATGGTAGAAGGTAGGGAGCTGGAGCTAATGGTTGAAGGATATTAGGTTGGCAGCGAGCGGGCCGTGGGCTGGTTTCCCTTGGAACCCCTATATACCTGGGTTGTTCTATAGAGCATGCTATGAGGGTACCCCCGTTATACCGAGGCCCGCTCTCAGGCTTTACCACCCGTCGGGCTCCACTCTACACCGGCCAACCTTAATACTCTCCCTCCGTATAGCCTGACACCAGCAACCAGCCTGCCTCCATTATACCAAGCTATACGCAACACTACACCTTCAGCCTTCTGTATACATATTCAACATCCCCTCTCCCTTGCAACGCTTACCAACTGCTTATGGGGGAGCATCCTGTTCAAGATGACTCCTGCAAATTTTCATACCTACATATTACCTATATACTTGAAATTTAATATTAATAACTTACGAAATACCCTGTTGAAAGCGCTGGATAAGAGGTAAAATCTTAAGGAATTTTTGTTGATTTTTCCCGAACACTCTTTTATATCTTCTCATATTCGCTTTGCTTTATTCTTCGAATATGCAATTTTGATAAAATAAAATATTTGTTTGAGATGAGACTTTATATTTATAAAAATACATGCATGACATAATCTTCATTGCCAGTCATAAATCAACAAAACGTTAAGTATACATCGAATTGCATTATATATGTATATATGAGAGGTATATCGACTTTAAATAAAATGAAATTAGCGAGGATTTTAGACTTACCAACGTTTAGGAAATTATATTATATTCTTCTACCTTTAATTAAACCTCTTAAACTAAAATAATAACCTCTTAAACCGTTTTAGATTAATTAATGCAAGTAAATTTTTAAAAACAAGATCACATTTTAGTCCAAGAGATACCGTGCATAAAAAGTTAATGTTCGTTTTTCACTTAATAGGTTAGTTATTCTAATCAAATTGGTCACCTCTTAGTCTTATCCGATCACACATTCTTAAAGAGCACTGAAAGATTAACTTACCCAATTTTTTTTTTAATAATAATAATAAATTCTTTATTTCCATTTTATACATGTCCATAGTAACAATTAATATTCTGATAAAGTAACGAAAACGAGAGTCTTCAATAGGTTAGTTAATAAAATAGTAACAAACTTCAATTCTAGCTTGATGTTTGTCAATCACGCTATCTTTTGGACTATTTTCATAATTATCAAAAAAAGACGACTAGGTAATAGATTTAAATTAATAAATCTAAGTTATCTACAATAATGAGGAGACGTTATTAATTTTTTCCCCGCGGTCCTAGTCGCGGGTAAATGATAATTTATTGAATAAATTAATTTTCTAGGCATAACGAATGTATGTATACATTTAATAATAATAAATAATAATAATAATAATAAACCAAGTCGAGGCAAGGTATTCAACATTGGTTAGCACGAAAACAAGTGAAACCACAGCTTTTTAACTTTAACATCGTCCATAATGGTATTCAACCATAATATTTTTTTAAACAAATATTATTATGAGAGAGAAAAAAGCCGCTCGCTTGGAGTAATATTTTGTGCCAGTTCAATGCGATAACATTCTATCACTGGTTATCATATTATATAGCGGCTGGAAGCTGTTACCGTACCACCAGCTGTTCTTTTATTACCACAAATACCGCAATCAGACCTACTGGACATAATATATCGTACAATCAATTTCAAACTATCATTCTTTGAGATTGGTTTCTCTTCCTTATTATCCTTATCATTTTCTAATCAATATATATATATATATATATATATATATATATATATATATATATATATATATATATATATATATATATATATATATATGTATATATGTATATATATATTATTTATTTATTTAATTAATACGAATTACAAAGATATCAATACATAAAAAAATGTTAATATAATTTATAATTACAATTGCAAAAGATACAATATACATATATGTATGGATACAATATATATATATATATATATATATATATATATATATATATATATATATTTATATATATATATATATATATATATATATATATATATATATATATATATATATATATATATATATATATATATATTATTTTTTTATTTAATTAAACTAATCTCGTCTTCTCCTAGTTAACAATTTCATTTTTGCATGATTTATATATAAATGTGTGTGTGATGTATTTATATTAAAGTGCATAATATGTAATTAAGAAACAAGACAAGTTTCCCTGCATCATTATGGTTGTTAATTTCTGAATAATTTATTCTTGAATTTTACTTTTGACATTTCTGTAATGCTGTACCTGTACATAGGTATTTAATAAAATTTTCTGATCAAATGCAATAATTGTCTTCTAACTACATAATAAAAATCTCGACAGTTTACTGTAGGAACGTATTAGTTCATTTTATCAAACGGATGTTTTTAATTAAAATCGGGATTTCGAACCCATGCTTAATAAGCATTTATCAAATCGGAAAGGAAGTAGGTTACTGTGGGCTCAATCAATGCTACCAACTTTAAACAGCCCTTACCTATTCTACATGGGGCTACATGTTTAGGAATTTACTGGCCCTCTTCATCCACGCTCTTCCTCCATTTACCTACATATAAAATCCATATTACATTAATTTTATCTAGAAATATATTATAATTACAAAATAGATGTTATTATTACGTATATTTATCACTTAATACTTCTAAATAGATTTTTATTTATAGCTACTAAAATCTTAGTGTTTAATAACTCCAAAACTCCAAAAATTAAAGGATTACATCCTTAAATATCTTACTTAAAAATAGTTACTTCTTTAATATTAAATTTAATTTCAATAATTACTGACTTTTTTAATTATGAACATTAAACACATTTTAATGATAAAGAAGTAAATATAATAATTCAATATTAATGAAGTAACTATTTTTAAGTAAGATATTTATGGATGTATTCCTTTAATTTTTGGAGTTATTTCATTACAATAAACGATTATCAGTACTAAAAAAGGCTTCCATAAAATACGATGCGACTTTTCTTAGCACGAAGTGTAAATAAAAAAAAAAGAAACTTTATGTGTATCAATTTATAATGTTAAAACATTATTACTATAGTCATAATTATCTCTTTTAAAAATAATAATTCAGCTACAGCAGCAGATCATAAATTTGTGTGAGCTGACTTGTGAAGAAGTTATTTTAAGCCATAAATGGTTAAATTTTTCCTCTATCCCTAACTTACTCCTGGAAAATTACTAATTTTTGAAATGTTCATAAGAAAATAAACATTATTTTACGAGGCATTGATGCTGGTTAAAAATATTAATAGGGAGATTGGTCAATTGTCAAAAAGTACTTAATTACGAGAAATACTACTAATTAGAATTGACATCTTATCAGACACTTAATTGTAATAAATGCTAAAATATAGGTAATTCAAAATAACTATTATTACACCAAACTTTGTTGATACATCTGTAGAGATAGAGATGGTTAAATATTTTATTCGTAAGTTGTTTTTTTTTGTTTTTTTTGTTTGGATAATGTGCCTCTAAAGAGATGAAAGTATGAGAGTTTTAAAGTGTTATATATAAAAAAAAAAAAAAAAAAAAAAAAAAAATATATATATATATATATATATATATATATATATATATATATATATATATATATATATATATATATATATATTACGATTTACGGATATGAATTTGTTAATCTTTAGCTTTTGTCAAAAGCGATAAATCTACGGGTCTTCAATATTTCATGTCTACGAAGGTGGCAGTACATATGAGTACGCATGCGCTATCCTTTTGTTGACCATAGTTAATGTAGGGAACAGTGAGGAAGGGTTGTCAAGAATGAAGAACCCCATCTAGGACCCTAGAACTTGTAAGTTTGTTACACAAGAATAACGAGAAGGGTGAACTAGGCTTAGCACCAAGATGAGTAGAATATTCTACTCAGTATAATATACCAAGATGAGTAGTATATTCTACTCATCTTGGCTTAGCACATCACTCATAAGCGAATAAAATTGATTACAAGAAAAATAAAGATAAGGAAATTTCGACATTTATCCTTAATAACACCAATTTATGTATGATAAATGTCTCATTCGTAATTTTACTATGGATTGCTGAAGAGATGACCGCCACATTGTTGAAATAAAAATATTATAGTTTTTTTTTGTTTTTTTTACGTATTATAGTCAACGGGTCAGCAAAATATCTATTTTGAATTATTTAACTTAAATAATAAGTTTAAAATAAGTAGATAAAGGGCTATCGCCTGCGGGACTCGCTGAGTGCTTTTATTCACTGTGACATGATGCTGACTTAGTGACTAAGTGCTGACTAAGTGCAAATTAGCTTATGCTAGCATAAAGATAAAGTTAAACATTTCTTAAACAAGATATTATAATTATACACTCTATTCTTTTGATGAAATCTAACCTAATGCATGATAGTTGTAACTGTGTTGCGAGCTAAACTTAATAATTTTACTAAATCCCACCACCAAAAAAAGTTTATTTCTCTTTTACTTGGCTGTGTACGTTTTGAAAACAAAATAATAATAGCTATTGATTTATTTGCATATAACCTTTTTTAATACGCTTTCAAAATATTAATTCAGAATGGATGTAATATGGAATATATTTAATAAATCCAACTGAAAGGCAAAAAAGGGCACAGGTCGGAGTATAAATTATTTAAATGTAATTAATTATATTTAGAATAACAGACGAATCCATTAAATAAATAGAAAGATAAATTGTAATTTGTGTTTTGAATAAAACGGGAAAATTATTTAAGCTAAAAAGGGCTATAAAAAGGGAGAGAGGTCTTTCATAACGTTTTCCTCTGAAGGGAAGTTTTCTTGAAAAGAAATGAATTATTCTTTTAAGAATATCTTATTAAGTCCACCCTACAGGATCAATAAAATAGCATTTGGAGGTAAAACCAGAGGTTAGAAAGAGAGAAAATAATGAAAAATTTCTTGATTTTGATGTATTAGGTGAAGAAAAACTTATAAAAAGCAAAGGGCTAAAAGGCGGTTTTGAATGTATGTAGTTTTGAGTGTATAGGGGCTCTAGGTTGATGTTGAGTTTTTAGATGTGTATGGTAGAGGGTTCCGAGTCTTTCAATAGGGGAAAGGGGTCATCTGTCTAACGCCTACCCCCTCCACCCCTGCCTGACTATTCAAGTAGCGCAGCTGCTATCTCAAACTCTAGCCCACTCAGGGAGGTTACATCAACACTTTTAAACAGTATACTATCAATTTATTGTCCATTTTCCAAAGTTTTCTTCCGATTTCCCGTGAAAATTGCGTGATTTTATTGAATTTAAAAGATGAGATAGAAGTCCGTGTTTCGTACTATAGAGCGCTCTAGTGGCATTCTCCGAACAGAGCCCAGTTATCGAGATGGCTTCCATGCAGGACCCAGCTAATTTCTTCACCTTAGGAAATGCCAGCCAATTTGAATTCGTTTTGAGCCTGTACACCCAGGTTCTGAAACTTAAGGCTGAAATGAGGACTAAGAGACCTGATGAACTCATAAAACTGGATGATTGGTGAGTAAATTCTATTGTATTTCCATTACGAGTGTAGGACGTGGGGCCGAGTTGCGTGTGTCATTGAACCTTGTATGTTCCTTGCATCGAATCTACTTTGAGACTGATGATCTTCCGTAGAATTGCAGGGTAGAGCGGGTCACTCTTTTAAATGCCCGACCTGTCACGTGGGCTCCCGTATGTCACCCGCCAATCTGCAGTATTTTTTTAAAGATTTTTAATTGTCGATAGTTCGTTGTTACCCTTGGAAGCGTCATCCGTTCCCAGTGACGTTAGTCTCTCAACACATTTTCTTCCACATTTTTTTTCTACTCTTTTTCAATGTTTTCTCACTACTCCCAATTCCAAAACTTTTGCCTTTCCTGTAAAAGACAAACGTTTCTTTTTTTACGGCCAAGATCAATAATATTTGTTTCAAGCTCGTGTTTATTACATGAACTACTTTCAGCTTGCTCCCCGACCAAAATGGAGTCTCGAGTTATGAGTCTACCCGTTATAAAATTATCGACTAAATTCATATTTCTTCCAGAATATTCCTTATTTCCAACTTGAATACTATTCTATTAATTTTTAACTCGTTTTAAAATACTTACAAATGCCATTTCAAGCAGTGTAACTGGTTTAAAAATGCATAAGTCCTTGAACTGCTATGAAAAGTTATAACTATTATACATAGACTTGATATTTCTACATGCTTTTTCGTTGTTTTTTTAAATTCTGCACTGTTTATTATTTAATTTACCTAGAACAGTACCTAATTATTCAATCGAGTAATTGACAACAGTAGTTGATCCTATTAACCACATCACTCATTGTCACAATTAAAAATTCATTATCCATAATTTGTTTAAAACATTTATAATGTTGTACAATTGCTTTTTTCGTTGTAATAAACAAACAAGGGCTTAATTGATTAACCTACCTTCAGTCAGGTAATGCAATTAGTAAGTGTAATCAAGCAAATGCAAATGGGAGGTAGGGGAGAGGTACTTAGCTAAATTAAACGCAGGGTCGTGACATGTTCCATATCAATAGTAACATAAGCTATTATGCATAATGCTCTCTCCTGTTATTGATTAATTTAGTATCCTCAGTATGTTCCAGGATTATATGGTTATCATGGTAAAACAATATTGGTAAATTTTTAATTATTTTCCCCGTGTTGAATTCTGATTTTCTTCAACGTGTTTCTAATCAACTTTGTAACTTGCTATGGGAAAGGGAATTATTGATATTTTGTGGAAAAGAAAGAGTCCATTGGGAATAAGAGTTGAAGGGGGAAATAACAGTTTAATGTATGGACATTCCTTGTTAGCAATCTCGAATTCCAGTTTGAAAACTTGTAAGAGTACAGAAAATTTAATTTCTATCAACTATATTTTTCATCAGACTGTGGCTGTGACTAATATTCTTGAGTAAAATAAAATTTTATTATTATAACAGAATGAAGCCTCCCAGCTAGCTATTATAAGTCATATTAACTTAGAAATAGGTTCAAAAAGAAAATAAAAAATAGTGTGGGTAAAAACTACTTCTGACAGAAGTAAAACTTCATCTAATTGTAGAAAATCCATTAAATTATCAATAAATTAAATAATAAAACAAAAATCGGCACAATGTTTAACATTTCATCATGATGTTTTCAACCTATGTTGTATGACGGCTGTATTTTTTGAAGAGCTTGTACGGAGATTTGACGGTATTGCTGTCTAGGTGGAGAATTTTTTATAGGCACCCTCTCTTTCGTGACGGAGAAGGATAATTAATAGACGTCTACCTACTTTTACTATTTCTAGGATCATCTACTAAGTTCTATAATTTCAAGGGTATTCCAATGTTCCTTGAAGTCTAATATTTATTACGTTCACACATCGTTTTGAAAGCGTTTCGGATCCAATTCGTTTTCAAAACGATACGCGTTCTTACAACAAAGAATACAGGTGATCGAAATATTTGTTTTCGAAATCTCGTAACGGTGACGTCACGAGTAAAACCTTCTTTCTTGTTACCTAATATGTCCGCGAATTTTTACATTTTATTTACAAGTTATTAAAAGTTTTTACAGGTTCTTTATAGTATTAACTTTTGTTTAAAAACGTTTTTGCAGTTTAAAAAAAAGAAACGGAAGCTCACGAAAACTTAAAAGCTTCAAGAACTTAAAAAGTTGAAAAGAGTAAAATAACCTGATATCTCGATCCCCTCCACGACCTGTTCATACGAGCGTTTTGAATTTCGATCCCCCGATCCGATCACGTATTTTTGGTGGAGCGGATCTAACCCGATACGATCCGTCGATCTCCGTTCGTACAGCGTTTTGAACTAGCGGATCGTTTTCAAAACCGTTTCCAAAACGATGTGTGAACGTAGTAATAGTCTTGTTAAACTCCAAATTTTTCCCCTGGGTTTGTTATATCTGATCATATGTTTGAATCTTAACTGCAGAAGATAAGAGATTTTTTTTTTATATATGTCCAACACAGCTTGGTTCTACATGGGTAAGTCCTGGCAGTTATTCTGTGTTCAAATATAAATCAATATAATTATTTTTTATTTATTTTTGAATTCATGTTGTATGTGTTGAAGTAAATGTTATCATAAATTATGTTGTTACTCATATCTTAAAGAAACTCTTCAGGAAATGTTGAAAACTTTAAAATACTTCTCCATTTATCAATTTTTTTTTTTATCATCAAATCATATGATCTAGAAATAGACGTAAAAAAGGTGGAATCAGTGTCAATATTTGTCTAGCAATATTAACAAACACTAAAGTATCAACATAGTAATGTTGAATTTACCCATGGGGAATTTATAATTAAGAACAATTATGAGGAATTGTGTCCCAGAGGCTTCAGATGCTCTCTTTGGAACCAAAAATATTTTGTATTTGATTTTTAGAGAAATACTTGGGATAGTTTGTCACTTATCACCTCATTGTTAGTTATGGGAATTGTATGATTGATCTGACTTATATACAAACGTTATGCTGTGGTAGATCAGAGCTTGAAGAGAAAAATAAACTTTATTCTTTACCATAATGCACTCATTTGTAAAATGTAACAATACATTGTAACTAAAATATTTTATATATGTTTCAGGTATCAAAATGAATTGCCAAAAAAGATAAAGACCAGAGGAAAAGATGCTCACTTAACTCATGAAGAGCTTGTGAAACTAATGAAGTGGAAACAAATTGTAATTAAAGCAATTTTTTGATTTAATACAGTATATTTTTAACGCTTATCAAATAATATTGTAATATTGGGAATAATTTATAAAAGTTAGTTTTTTTGGTGTGATAAAACAAAAAGTTATTATGTCTCAGATCAAACGGTTTCATAAGTATAAAGTTAATAAAGAGTTACTGTATGTAGACCAGCATACAGTTTTAATTACTGTTTATAAAATGCACAAGATTCACTTTTATTTCATCATGTTTAAATAGATTTAAATTTTTAAGTCCCAAGGACCATAAAAATATCCTTCAAAATACAGCCTTAATAAAATAATATTAAAATTATTATCTCAATATAGATCTAATAAAGTTAGATAAGGGTTGCCTAACTCCCTAAAACCCTCCCCTTTCCTTTGGCGGAGATTTGGTTTTACAATTAATTAATGTTTTCACTGACAGTGGGATCTCGAGACTTTAAAGTCTAGACAGTAGGGCCAACTAAGCCAAAAAAAGGTCACTGACAGAGTGCCTCCTACATGCCTAGTGGCTTTATTTTTTCTCTCACATAGGTTGGCTTATATAAGCTGTCAGAGTAAACACTAATTGTAAGAATAGTATATGATACACTCATTAAATCCTATCCCCTTCTAAAACTAGTCTCGACTGTCATATAATAGCTTATGGCAGGCACTGTGGCTACAAGTTAGGCAGTTCTGAGTTAAATTATACCAACTATATTCACATCTTTTTGAATTTCAAATAAACTTATTGTGAACTAGCTTTCACTCAGCACTCCGCGTAGTGCTCATGCTAGGTATTAGTGGCTATGTTTCCTACAATCATGTTGGCCTAATTAAATGAAGTGCCTAAATAATTTTGTTCCAAAACTTTCTAAGAATATCAGGACTATATTATACCTCATTCATTCCATTATAACTCTCCAAATCGTAGTTTCGATTTTTAGATTCTATTTATTTATAAAAAAAAGTACACCAAATCGAAAGTAAGTAATATAGTAATAAATAGCAATGTTAAACAAAGATAATAAATGAGAAAATAAACGTAGTCAAAACTAATTAGACTGGTAATATTATTTTTTTAACTTTTCGGACTTTTTCATTCGGTTTGGGCCATTGTGGTCTAGAAGTACCCAAACATTTTGATTAGTGAGTCTGTGGGTTAAAGTTATGGTGGGTCAACCTAATTTGTTTAGGTTATTATTTTTTATACATTTTTTTTTTTTTTAAATTGTTAATAACTTTGGTTCTACTCAATATTTTTCGATGAAACCAAGCCTACAACAAGCGCATCATGTTTGCGCTCACCTCTGAAAAAAAAAAAAAAAAAAAAAAAAAATCGATTTTGTTTAGCCAGTTTTGTGCCTATAAAGTTGGACTGGTGGCGACACACATACACTCATTACACATACATAAAAATGAAAAAGTATCCAAAAAAAATTTCAATTCTGACCACTGTACAGACAAAACTTTAATTACATATGTATAGATTGAATTTAACTTAGTTTAATTATCCCACCAATAAAATTGTATCAATCAGTTAGTTCCTGCAGATGTCTGTACTGTCATTTGCAACTCTCATGAATGATCTTTAAAAAGGTTTACAAAATCTTGTCACCTGTAGTGAAGCACTAATTAGTTTATTATTAAAGTATTAAAGGTAACACCACAGGTTGAATTAATTTAGTTAAGACTAAAAAACCTTGGGTTTAATATCATTGATTTGTTGTTCCCTCCATTTTGACACTTGCAATAAGTTTCTTTTGAAAATATTTCTCTTCTGCTTTTTTCCTCATAATTTTACTGAATGTTTATTTTTGTAATTTCAGCGGGGCAAATTTTATCCTCAAGTTAACTACTTGATCAAAGTAAACACTCCTAGAGCTGTTATGGCTGAGACTAAGAAGGCATTCCGAAAGCTACCCAATTTGGAATCTGCAATTACTGCACTGAGTAATCTCAAGGGTGTTGGAACGACTATGGCTTCGGGTATGCTTTTCATTTTTTTAATTTGAATTGTAAACAGAGTTGAAAAAATGTAATTTAATGTTTTTAAATGTATTTATTATGATCTGGTATGTTATTAATAAGTATGTAAATAAGTAAATATATAAATAATTTTTGTTGGCCTTAACTTTCCCTTTCTCTTACGGTTTGTGCTTGGTTATTTTAATTCAGTAGAACCTCGCTTACACGACTCTCAATAACACGACCCTCAATAACACGACAACCTCAATTACAAGTGCAAGTTTCAAATCCCCTTGAAATTGCCATTACACATTATGGTAAATTAACCTCTATAACGCGACTGTTATTATCAAACAACCTCTTTAACACAGATTTTTTTCTAATTCACAACGTACCTCAGAACCTCTTTAACAAGTCGTTTTGAGAAGTCAACCTCTATAACACGACTCTATACAGGAATGGGTTGACTTGAAAACCCCGCCCATTAACCTCGATAACACGACTGATAGCCAAAATAACCTTGATAACACGACCCTCAACAAAACGAGCACCTCGACAACAAGACTGTTTCCCTAATCCCCTAGAGACACTTCTTATCGAGGTTCTACTGTAACTTGTAAGCCAATAGTGTATTATAATTCATTTATTTTATTTATAGAACAAAATTGTTTTTTCCTATTTCTTTGAGATCATACACTCTTCTTAAATACACTTTTTTTCTTTCTTATATGATTCTTAAGCCTGCTCCACCTCTTGGTGAGACCTCGTGCCGAGGCTCGCAGTGAGTATATGTGGGTACAAGAGGCAGCCTCCACATTCTCGCCCTTTCACCGAGGGTTTGAATGAAGTGAGACCACCCCCTACCAAGAGCCCTTTGACTCGAAGGGAGAGGTGGCGAGGCACGATTACCCGAGGCAAGGCGTGCACATCCTCCACACTCTCATGTTCACCGACCCTCATGTAGTCGGGCTGAGAGTGTGGAGCCGGCTTTTTAGGTTCTTTCTTGATGTTTTCTCATATCTCTGTTTTCCTCATTTTCTGTATGCTGGCTGTGGCTAAATAAAAACTTTATTAAAACAGATTTATTGACATCCCAAATCCCCTGTTGCTAAGATATCAGCTAAATAGAGAGAGAGAGAGAGCTCCCCCCAAGCTAAATCTTTTTCCTCTATTAATCTATCATATTTCCAATAAAATATTATATTAGCATACTTTTTTAAATGTTTTTTAATCTTTGTCAGTTTATCTTGGAAATTTGAGTAAGGTATTAAATATTAGTCTACTTGTCCCAGATAAGGATATTACTATTGAATTTCACTTATTATTTTAAACTCTGAATTTTATTTATTGTTGAAATCTTATTTAAATCACTTAAATAAGATGTCTTATTTAAGTTGTTAAATTTATTTATGTCTTATTTATGTTGTTAAATTTATTATAGTTACTAATAAACAAGATGTTGAATAAATTATTAAATTTAAGTAAATGTGTAGTATTAATTAATTTGATTATGTTTTAGCTCTGCTGGCAGCTGCCGCTCCTGACACGGCACCATTTATGGCTGATGAATGCTTAATGGCCATACCAGACATAGAAGGCATTGATTACACTACTAAGGAATATCTTAAATTTGTTTCACATATTCAAAGCACAACGAGGCGATTAAATAATGAAAGTGAGTATATTTTTTGTATATATTGATTGTTAAGTCATTTTTAATAAAGGGTGCTGCTGTCAAAGCCCCTTTTTTTTTCAGGTATTACAAAAAAAACATTTAATAACTTTTTTTTTCATTGTTTATTGTAATAATATTTAGAGCACTAGTGGAAATCAGTATGAATATTAGTCCAGGAAGGTAGCCCCCATAATTTTATAAATATTGTGGGAGTCTCGAACAGACTTTCTTACTGACACAAATTTCTTCTTGAATTTGCACTTTCAAATCATGTATTCTTGCTGGGTAAATTTCCAAAACCTTCCCCATAAAATATCATCACAAGACCTAAGGTCTGGGGATAATGGAGGCCACTGAACATCCCCTTTTCTTCAAACGTTGTTCATGAAGTTGTTGAGGATGTTATCTGATATTCAAGACTTAAATTCCCATTCGTGCTCTTAACTTTTTTTTTGCAATAATATAAATAAAAAAAAGTTTTAGTTTGTTTTTTGTAATACCTAAAAAAGGGGTTTGACTGCCCGCGGTTGATTTTGTTATTTAGATTAGTATTAAATATTTGCTTAAGCATGCTAGTTTAAGCAAATGGAGGATAATAGCTGCCTTCTGGCAGCTAACAATGTGCCTCTCCTCACACTTTTTTTTTTCATAGTTATCCTTAATTTGTTGAAATATTTTAGCTATTTATGTTAACTTTTTAAATTTAAATCAAATTATAATTATTAACAACTACAGGAAACAACCAGAGAAAAATACACTCCAGCGCTGGGATTTGAACCACAGGCCTCTATATTTCCAGTATAGGTTGTTTCCCGTAGTTGTTAATAATTATAATTTGATTTAAATTAAAATTTAATCTTTCTGTAGTATGAATACTACCAAAATCGTAAAATATGAATTTCTAGTTAACTTTTTATTAAAAATTTCTTTACCTTTTTCAAGCACCTTGCTGCTCACTCAGAATTCACTATCAGCCTCTTGTTAAAATTTTAAGCACTGTAATCTTTTTTTTTTTTTTTACCATACGCTTACTTGTTGGTATATGTATGCTGTAAAATTACATACTGTTGGCAACTGTTAGTTCTTATTATCGATATTAATTGAAGGTTATATTTGTCTGTTCCTAGCAGGTGGTACTAATGGTTTAGCTTGGTCTCCACATAAAGTAGAGTTGGCCTTGTGGACCCACTTTGTAGCTAATGAACTTAAACCAGAGCTACTTGAATCCATACCCAATGGAAATGCTGCATCTCACAGCAACGGACAAACTCAAGTCCTGAACAATGAGAATGCTGAATCTGTATCTAGCGCTGTAAGTATTACCATTACTACATTTTTCTTGCCTGTTCTTTTATCTATATTTTTGTATACAATAATACCTTTGGGTAACTTCTAATGGATAACTAAATGAAATATTTTAAAGTCTTTTTAATCAGTTGCCCAAAGTTTGTTCAACTGTTTTATCAAAACCAGACCAGAAAAATAAATGCAAGATAAAATGTCTAATGATTAGGTTTGGGCCTTTTAGTTTTAGTTGTGTTCGAGAGATCCACTTAAAACTTTTGAATCCATGCTTCCTTCAGGACCAACAGGGCCGTCCCTAGGGGTTTAGGCGCCCGGGTCAAAAGCACATGTGGCGCCCCCCTTTATTACCAAATTCACCTAATATTTTAAGACGGGGGCCTGGCGATGCCCCCCTAGACGTGGCGCCCGGGTCAGCTTGACCCAGTTGACCCCCCCTAGGGACGGCCCTGAGGACCAACAATAATAAAACATTCAACAAGAATAAAAATTCCTTAAGAATAACCCAGATTAAAATAAAGGGGTTTTTTAAATTTACATTTAAACATTTTTCTTAAATTTAAAATAAATGTTATGTAGCAGAAAGTTTGAAATTCATGTCTGTGAACAGAGTGATTTTATTAAGTTCAAGAGAAATCAATATGGATGTGTTAAGGTTGAACAGTTCAAGGCTTATTGTTAAAATGGAATTAGTAGAAACGGGAAAGTTAACAATTATGGTGTGGTGATTAGTGGTAATAGTTTCTGGGTTTGCAAAATAAGTGTTATCTGAATTTCAAAAAAAGGATGATTTCCTAAAATAATGGATTGTCTTGTCTCATACTCAAAGGGTGATATTAAAGCATGCTGAAAAGAACTAATATTTTTCTATGCCATTCCGATAGTCTTACTTCCATAATGCTTGTCCTTGTAAAAATATTAATTTTCTAATCAAACAGCATGGAAAATTGTAAAAATAAATGTAAAATATTTTCTTACTGCTCTAATAACTTAAATATAAAAATAATATCTGTAATTTAAGAAGTAACAAATTAATACTTGCATAAATGTCGAATAACTAAGTTATAACTTTTAATAACTGTCTACATTTTTTAGGATGTTTCTGATGAGAACTCGCTAGGAGCCGTGCCTTCTATGAGCCTTCCGGCTGCTGCTGCTGATGAAAGTACATCAACATCCCTGCCTGATGAACCAACTGATAATAATAATTTGGATGCAGATAATGGAGATTCATCAACTGATCAGACTGACGAGCCTCCTCCTGCAAAGAAATCACGCCCTGATCAGTGACCACGACGTTTCAACAGGCGTTAACCTTCTCAACAGTCTAAAATAACACACCAACTCTCATTTTTATGACTACCCCTGTTCCATTTATTCTATTTTTATTTTTATAGCAATTTTTAACTTTTAATTTTTAGGTCACTAGGAAAATGAACAATAAATACCTTGTTTAAATACATCTAACTTAAATGCCATATTTTAGTTTTGGGTTTTTTTTTTACAAAAATAACTCTGTAATTTTAGACTTGTAGGTCATATTTTTCGTATGTTTTTAAAAAATACATTTAATAAATAATTGTCTAGCTATGGCATAGTAGAAGTTAAATATTTTTAATATTTTGTGCATTATAAATTTAATCGGGCAAAAATAAATTTTATTAAAATTTATCTTAATCCAAGTATATTTAGTTATAAAATGTAAGCATTTTACATACATAGATATTATTAAACAAGGTATTTAATATTTTTATTTATCCATCATTTTATATTATTTATTTCTTTCTGTAAAGACATCATCATTCTTATTAATATGTTTATTGTTTTTTTGTTTTTTTAATGAAATTCATCTACCTATTTATCACAAAATATGAAGAGTCCAGATGGTAAATGAATATACATTTTTAAGAAACAATTTTATATATTTATGCAAAACAAATTTAGTAAATATTGTAATAAGTAAATAATTAACAATTTTTTATTTCAACTAAGTTATATAATCATATTTTATTCCTTGGATCTATCTGAATTTTGAAATTGTATAAAATGAATTCCTGATTAAGCTTTGTATATTTTTTGAAAAATTAAATATTTATCTTTTTTCATATTTTAATTTCTAGTTTAAATTTACCTAAGTATCAATGTATTTATTTTTCTAAATGAATTGTGAAAAAGAGAACACAAGAATGTTTTTGAATTCTTTATTAGAGGATAGTTATGATATATTAGGTGCTGAATGTATTGAAAAATGTTGTAAAATTATATGGGTGTTAATAAAAATATAAAGACATTTCTTATGTATGTAAAGGGACATATTTTTCCCATGTGTTGCTTAGGATCAATACTAAACTTATTAAAAAATTGATTTTTTAAAAAAAATATATTTTCCTAATTTATTGAAAATAATTCCCCATCTGTGCCCTTCATACTTCCTTATTTCCTTTTCTACTTTACTATCTTGACCTTATAACTCTTATTTATATTTTTGCTTTAAGATTGGATTTTATTTGTTTTGTACCTAAATACTTTTGTTTCATAAAAAAGAAAGCCCTGGCTATTTGGATAAACTGGGCGATACATTTACAACTCATAAATATTAGTAATAAATTTCAATTACTTTTTGGCATCTTAGGTGTAAATTTTGTTAAAAGAAAACCCCTTTTATAATTTATTTCTAAATTATTTTAATTTGTTTTTTAGGCATCTTTTTGATGTTTATTCAAAATAAATATTTAAAATCCTAAAAAGTCTTTTTTTAATGTTTTATTTGGGGATCTTATGCTTTTATTATTTTCCACTTAATTAACATTTTCAATCAACCAGAAGAAATTTATTGAATTTTTAAATTTTCTCACTTAAGTAAGATTATTTATTTTTGACTTTTTTTATTTTGAGACTAGAATTCCAATAATAATTTAGATGCAACAATTTATTATTTCTTCCCCTTTTTTAATTATCTTCCTTTAACAAGCTGTATATTAAATATTTATTTGTCAAAAATAAGAATGATTAAAAAAACATGCAAGATTATACTATAATATTCTAATAAAATGAGGTGAAAGACAAAAACTGTTCAGTTTTTGTAGTTAGTTATGTTGAATATGTGTTTCGATAAAAAAAAGTGCTTCAAATTTTGTACAGTGTACCATAGTCGATTTTATGAAAAACTTTTTTTATATTTATATTAAACTAACAAATTGAAATAATTAAATGAAAAAGAAATAACAATAATAAAGAAGAAGTACTTAAATAATATGCAAGTATAACCATAACAAAACCGTATATTAATTAATTAATAAAAATAATAATAAATATGATATATATATAAATATATAGTTGAGTGGGTTAGGCACTTAGAAATTTTCATTATTTTTTATTTGCACTGTGTAGTTTTGGAGTTTATATTATAAATCTTTTTTCTTTATTTAAGTTATTACATAGTTATTATTTATAATTTAATTATGGTACCCACTTTTTTTTATAAATATATATATATAAAAAAAAAAAAAAATGATTTGCTCCTATTTATTTTTAAGTATTAATTAAACACATGAACTCCCCTTTTTATTTCTGTTTTGATGTACAATGATTTGTTAAAAAAAAAAAATACAACATTTATTATTAGTTTTATTTTATTTTTAAAAATTCGTTTTCGGGTGAATATTTTATTTTATATTACCTTTTTTGTTTTATATAAAACTAGTAATGAACATTCCACTTGTTTAACGATAAACACAAGAAAAAGTTATGGCAGTTTTAATTTTTAAAAGAGCTACAAAATGTACTTCCATTAGTTAAATCGTATTAGATGTATATTGTGATAATACATGATTAACATATTTAATAATTTACTATTGAGTGTACATATTGATTTGAGCAAGGGAGAAATTGCTTGCACTGGTAAATAATAATGCATTTCATTTAAGAAATTGCAGATTTAAACTTTTTTAAAATACATACAAGACATTGATTGAGGTAAAACTATTTTTATTGTATTGTCTTTATACTTTGACATTTTAATAATAATAAAAAATAAAATAAATAAATAACTGGATTACCTCTGTGTAAAATTTAACATCAATAGAATTCGTATTTAATAAATTTTGGTCTTCACTGAGATAATTCTGTCTGAAATATGTTTTCCCAATTCCCTACTGTTATTAAATTAAATTAAACCTGTGTCTCATTCATAAATGTATATGAATTCTTAGTAAATTTAAACTGGTTTTAAATTTGTGGTTCTTCTTCTTACCACTAATGCCACTCTTATTTTACACCTGATTTATAAAAAATATCCCTTATAGCAATAACTGCCTACTAAAGAGTGAAGACTGAAAGACCCATGATTTTGATTGTCATGTAATTTTTTTGTTTAGCTACAGTTAATTAGCTAAATTAATTTATATTTCAAAAGATGAGATAAAATTTAAGGGTTCACAGCTGCTAGATTTTATTTGTTTTCACAGCAGCTTATAACATTTATAAGATTTATTATTAAGACTTTTCTTAGTGATTTAAATTGTAATACATTTTTTTGGATTCCCATATTTTTCTTGTAACCTTAGTTTTTGTTTCTCTGGTAACACCAATGTTAATGGCTTCAATAGCCAATCTTTTGTTAAGATTAAGTATAAGGATAGATAAATAATCCTAAGAATCAACATGGTTGCCAATTTAGGTCCACGTTCTTTCAAGAGGTTACAGGAGCGAAGTTTGGAAACTCATGAGTGTTGTTGCTCCTGTATTTGTCTCACTTAAATAATGATGGTTTAAATACTATTAAGCTTAAAACCATTAATGGTCAATTAAGTAATTAACTGTCTATTAAATGTATGCCAGTTGAAAATAAATTAAGTTCGCAAATAAGAAAATCCAAAATTACCATGTGTTTTTCCAATACAATCATTGACATGTAATAAATAAGCTGTATCCATATAATCTTAGAATACAGCGAAAGGTAGAGCTCTAAAAAAATATATTATTTCCCTACTCCCTTTTAAGTTTATAAAAGAACTTGGCTCAACTGTATTGATATTGCATTACACAATAATATGAATTACTTGATTAATTTGTCATATTTACAACTTTGTGTAATTATTATCGGTATTTTGCTCTTTTAAGTGAAATGGCTTTAGTTTTAGTTTTTATGTTTTTCTAATTATTATTTATTTTTTAATAAATTATTTTTGTAATGAAATACCTTATTTTGATTTCTCATGTCATTCAAAAGTAAACGAAAGTCTAATTTAATATTTTCTCGAACATGCCAAAGAAAAAAACAACCATGTAATATAATCAACTAGAAACCTTTTTTCTTTTTTTTTTCATTTTAATAGAACATATTGTTACAGTTATCAAATAAAAGAAAAATTAATACAAGTTTATTCTTTTCAGTTGTTAATTAAGTCTCTTTTTGTATGATGTGTATTGGACTACACCTATTGTTAAGCCAAGTTATATTAACAATAAATACGTTAATAATGTTACATTAATACATATATATATATAAATATATATATATATATATATATATATATATATATATATATATATATATATATATATATATATATATATATATATATATATATATATATATTTTTACAGCCTTCTTTGTATATAGAGTTTTACATAAATATTCAATAATTATAAATAAAAACAAAACAAAGGGCGTCTCTGCTTAGTAATTAATTAGACCAACATTTTTTTCTTTTATATAATAATAATAATTTATTAAACAAATTTTCTTCAACCTCCTGATTTATTTTAGATGTATTTTGGTAATAATAAAAAAAAAATTAAAACAAAAAAATATATAGAAAATAAATCAGAAATATATAAAATAAAATTATTTTGAAGAATTCATAAAAGGAAAATATTATACAGTTTTAATCAACTTTTTTAAACTTTTAATATTATATTTGAATATAAATAAAAATATATATATAAAAAATAGTGTATTTTTTTATGAAGTGACACAATTTCATTTACTGGATTTGTAAAGAAACTAATGTATGGTAGAATTAAGTAATTGTAAATAGTACTTAATTCTATTATTAATTTTTATCTTTTTTTTTTAACTAAAACAATTTTTTACAACATGAAATTTTTAACAAAAATTTAGTAGGATTGCTAATAAGAAAAAGAAAAAAGTAGGACCTTTTGATTTTTTTTTTTACTCTTTTTGTTTAATTTTTAATATTTTCTTTCAATTTGTTTCATTAAAAAGTCCATGTTTTACTGACTGAAAATAAATAAAACTTATTTTTGAGGCTTGTTTTAAAATGCCGTTATGTAAGAAAATTAAAAAGTATCTATTGTAAATTTACTGATTAATTAGTTAATATACTAAATGAAAGAAAATAAATGCCTTTAAATTAATAGTGATACAAGTAAAAGTAATGTGTTTACACAGAAATCCTCTGTAATAAATAAAATCACTTATGATAAACATAATAATGAGTTTTATTGTAATATCCTTAAAAGAATTCTCAAGGGAATCTTGATTCAATAATCTGAATTCAGTTTTGATTAAGGCCAAACATAATCTTCACTAATATTCACATTGGTATGAAAAACTTAATATATAGTTATTTGTAAAATCCATCTTATAATGGCAACCCTGGTTATTGTCTCATTTAATAATATAATATATCAGAAGTACTGCAATATCCTAATTTCAAAATAAGAGAGAGTTAAATTCTAATTTGAATTTTTTTAGTGATTTGTAAATCTTAGTTTAACTTTATTAATATGAGAGTTAAAAGTAACACTAGTTTTTCATTATTTTAGAGATCAGCTGTGTCCCTCTGAATGAACTAAGGTTTGAAAATAAATAGTTACAATATAATTTTTAAGGACCATAGGTTTAATGAACTATATAAAGCAAATAATTACTTTATTTAGTGAATCACCACTTCCTAGTTCACTCATGAATTTCTTCTCTAGTCAACAGTGGTAAGGTAATGTTTACATTATACCCTATTAATTATTTTTAGGTTAAAGTTAAAAAACTAGTTTTTAATTGGAAAGTTAAATTAATCAGAAGAGTATGTATTTGATTTCTTTAAATTTTCTAATAAGAACTTAACTTATTATTACTATATACTTAATATTAGTCATAACAATGATAAACTATTAGTTGATCTAATTCTTAGTTATAGATCTTGAAACAAATACATTGAGTTCTTTTTCTTAATATTGATTGTAACAAGCTTGACTCTTTTAGAACCACACCACTTGAATTAATTAAACCACTTCAGAATTGTACAGGTATTTTAAGACTTGGACTTTTTTTTTATCACGAGGCCTCACATCCTAGTATGTGTGGAATGTACTTAACCCTAAATAACTCATGCTCTTTAGTATAAAACTAAGATTTTTCAGGGGATCTCAAGACTATCTAATTTTTTTCAGGTTTTATACACTGTATATACCAATTTTTATTACCCTTTAAATAGATTTAAAAAGTATCAGTAATGGTTTAGAAAAGCGTGAACAAAAACGTTAGGTTCATATTCTTATTTAAATTAGGCAATTGCTGACCCATCATTTCAGATGCATCCTGACATGTCTTGGTGGGAGATTTTGAAGCGTATAAGGGTACAATTTGTTTGTTTTATGTAACATATATAACGCAAGCTGGATAATGGTACTGTCCTCAGCCACTTTTATCATTTTTAATGGAAGTGTTTTTAATACAAAATCAAACTTAAGTGAAAACCCTCAGGAGTTTCTGGTTAGGAAATGTTCATTATATATATTAATATTAGTTGTATAGTAAAAAAGAAATGGATATAAGTAGCTACCACTTGTGATATTCCATTGCTTATCAAAGAAAAAAAGCGAGCAAATAAGGTGAAACAATATTTTATTATATATATAAGATATCTATATTTTTAGGGGCCCTCGAATCCCTTGTGCCGAGGGTGATGTGTCTATCTGATTAAAGACAAGCATCTGGCAATATTGCAGGAGTCTGGATCAAAATATATAGGACAATATGTCAGCCCCACTTCCAGTTCTGCAACCTGTGTGCAAATTGCCATTATTTACTTCATCGTGACATCATATCTCTATATGATGACACAAATTAAAAAAGGTGAGATACAAAATAGAACTTATTGAATTGATACTTAGTAGAAGTAGACTCTTCAATAGTTGATTTGCCAAGTACATGGAAATGAGTTGTCTTAAATTACTACATATATTCTTAACAGTAATTTAATAAATTAAATAAGATTCATCATTAACAGGAATTCTCTTCTCCTTCGAACAACTATAAATAATAACTGTTTTTATTTATTTTAGTTTTTCGCTTAGAACTGAATAAGTTCAAACTTAGAAAAAATTGGCCCTTGTCAAAGAAATAAATTCCCTATGAATTATGTCTCTTAAGTTGTTTCCTCAGACGAACGGTTTAGGTGCTGGAGCACTTTGAAATTTTGTGTATATAGGTAAGTCTTAGCGGCTAACCCAATAACAATTTATTCAAATTGATCCGAAGTTGCTTGGCATTGGCACTAGAAGGTCCAAGGTGCTCATCTTTCTCATATATTTCATAATGCTCGACAGAAGAAGAGCGAGGCTGAATTTAGCAAAATTTAATGAGCCCAGACGGTTAAAATTAATCTGGGGCTATCTGCGGTCTTCTTTCGACGAACCATCAAAATTTCATAAAAATCATATCAGAACTTATGAAGATATAGGTATAAATAAATGTTTGTTTGTGCGCATGTGGAAGAGAAACAAATGCTCGCATAAGGTTGAAACTTATATGGGAACAATAATGGGAAAATTATAACCTACCATTCAAATTTCAATAAATCGGACGAGTAGTTTTTAAGATATGTTGGTTTGCAAAATTGAGCTACGACCGACACTCAACCAAAAATGTTTCCTGATGTCTGAAATGGCTTTCTGTCTTGGAATTTTTGAAATTGGGGACCTAAAAATTTTTCGTTCTTCAGAATGATCACATAGCTTCCGTTAGCTTCGGTAAGCTCGGAAGCAATAATAAAAAAGAAACAGATGAATATAATTTACAAACAAACATATTTCAGAAGTAGGAACTTTTATTTATTATCAAAAAAATTTAAATTAAACGAGATCTCTTTATTTAAATTAAATCATGTTCTTATGAGTTGTTTGAAACAGGCTAACTTTTCCAAAGTTTGATCCTGTTTTGTGGCATAATTCTGGTGTTGTCTTCATTACATAGCCTATTTAAAATTCCTTCCTTTCTTTCTGGTGGAATTCTTCTAGGTAATATCCATTTTTCCGGATCAGGGAAACCATTTTTTAAAATATTATTTCGTAAAAAGTCAAGTTCTATATCTATTCCGTGAAGATCTCAACTGAATGCATTTTTTTAGGCAGTTACATGTACAAAATCATGGACCTTAGTTCGAGGTTTTATTTTATTTAATATATAAACTGATGCAAGATCCTTTCATTTACAAAAATCAGGAAATTTAACCAAAGCTGTTTTTGCTTTTGAAGTGTGCATGACAGCATCTTTGAAATTGTAAACCTTCCTTTTTTTATTTAGAGATTTCTCCACAAGACGTTGGAAGCTGTCTGCTGACATGAATTTATGCCCGAGCTCAAAGTAATAAAAACCAATTTTTTTCTAGGGCAATGGTTGGAATGTTATTAACAGCATAAATACGAAAAGAAAATAATGCCAAATTTATATTTTGAGCCATACAATTATCCACTCATAATATAATTAGTCCACAGGCCACCATAAGAAGTGAGTCGCTGATTGATAAAGTTTTCTTACCTTATGGAATCGCTTATTTATGCCTTGTCCACCGATGAATTGGGTATATGGAAACTGGGGGCTGGGCCATTTCTTTTTTGTTGACATGCCAAACTTGCCCTTCTGCGGGAACATTGAAAAGAGATAGATAAAGTTTTGATTTTCATAGGATCGTTTAATTAAATTATTTCAAAAACAGTGGTACACGTGGCCACCGATAAGAGTGGGCAGTTTGGGGTGGCCACCGCCCCAAACATATCGCTCTGCGAGGACGTTGAAAAGAAAACGGCCCACTCGTATCGGTGGCCACGTGTACCACTGTTTTTGAAATAATTTAATTAAAAGATCCTGTGAAAATCAAAACTTTATCTATCTCTTTTCAATGTTCCCGCAGAAGAGCAAGTTTGGCATGTCAACAAAAAAGAAATGACCCAGCCCCCAGTTGCCATATACCCAATTCATCGGTGGACACGGCATAAATAAGCGATTCCATAAGGTAAGAAAACTTTATCAATCAGCGACTCACTTCTTATGGTGGCCTGGGGACTAATGTGTTTTGTATCTCTGAATTTTTAAAAAATTATAATATGCACTAATGATGCCCTCTTTCATCCTGCCTCTAATATGTATGCACCTTCATGCAAACTGCAAATGGGGAGAGCTAACTGCTTGATCTCGCAGTTCATTGTATGGCACGAAAATAAATGACTTATACAAGTGGGTACATTATATCTTTTTGTAAATCTACTGTATAAATAATTTCGTTATCAAGGTCACAAGATGGTTTCAGCATTAAGTTAATAAATTTTCCGAGCATTTTTGCAAGTATCACGTGTTTTTCCCAATTTGTACTTATTTCACACCTATTGTGATTTAAAACAGTTTTCTTGTGCAACATATTTGCCTCACATACCTCACACTTTTCGAGACCAAGTTTTATAAATGAAATATTCATTGGATTTAGTACTGATCTGTAAACATTGCATCAAGATTACATTTCAGAATAATTTTCCTTAAAATTATCGTATAGTTTTGTAACTGATATGCCACTATAGGCAGATATTTCCACCATGGTGCATGCAATCTGAGTTAGTGAGAAACTGTGGGTCTAAAGGAATTAATGTGATCTTTAAAAAATGTTCTATCAATTTTATTGTGAGTAGTATTTGCTTTTCACTTTTCTTTTCTGCATAGAATATAAACCATAAGTAGACCTTTGATTTGCAGTTAGATACGCAATATCGCCTTGCCTAGCACAATGAAATACTTAGAGAAAATTGCTTAAGTAACAATTTCTTAGTAAGAAAATTAGGAAGAAACTCTTCCTACGTAAAATAATACTTGTTTATTTATCATAGCAGCTTTCGGCTTTTATAGAGCTTTTAATAAAATCTACAAAAAGAAATAAATAATAAGCTAAGATAGAGTTTGATTAGTAAAAAAAAGAGAGTTAAATAAACATAAACTAATTAACAATTAATAAAATAAATTAATAAACTAATTGATAAATACTAAAGATAGAGATTAATTAATAATTATTGATAAATAAACTAAATAAGCTTAATTCATATTTTACGATTTTGGTAGTATTCATACTACGGAAAGATTACATTTTAATTTAAATCAAATTATAATTATTAACTACTACGGGAAACAGCCAGAGAAAAATACACTCCAGCGCTGGGATTTGAACCACAGGCCTCTATATTTCCAGTATAGCGCTCTACCAACTAAGCTACGCAGGAGAATGAATTTCTCTGACGTTAATGATACCTTGTCCCGAAATTAAGCTTTCAATTTTCCACAAATCTGAGAAGTCAACATTAATGACAAAGAACTAGATCGAGAAATAACGCTTATAATTATAAAGTACCCAATTAGTACCTGTACTTAGTACAATCAATTAGAAATTCATATTTTACGATTTTGGTAGTATTCATACTACGGAAAGATTAAATATATAGAGGCCTGTGGTTCAAATCCCAGCGCTGGAGTGTATTTTTCTCTGGTTGTTTCCCGTAGTTGTTAATAATTATAATTTGATTTAAATTAATAAATAAGCTTAAGTTAGAGTCAAGAAATAGTAATTAAAATAGCCTAGGTTTGTTTTTTTGAAGTGACAGGAAGATTTTTTTTCAGAAAACTTCAAGAAAAAAGAAAACTTTAAAGCTACGTAAGTTTACTTTTGCTTAATACTTTTAAGCCCTTTCCAATCCAGGGTACAGCCCACATATCCCTGAGGCAATGATTCATGCAAGACCTCCAGATCCTGGAGGGTCACTCGAGCATCTATTTTTACAGCCTTCAAGAAGTGACAATCTGTCAAAACATTCAATTTCACGAAATGTTACAAACAAATTAGACGAGACTAGAGATAGTCCGAAACAAAAGCGTTTAAGGCCCAATTCCCCTTTAACTTTAAGTTGTGAGCCACCGAAAAGATGCTTGAAATTTCTAATAGTCAAACGTCAAAATTCAGAGTCAATGGCAAATGTTTCCCCTTTTTTGATTGAAAAACTATTAACACAGGCTATCGGGTCTGGCGGAGTAAAAAATGCCAAAAAACTTAAAGATGGGTCACTACTGGTTGAAACATTTACAAACGAACAAGCCGAAAAATTAATTAAACATCTTCCTGAAAACCAAATTATGCCCTTAATTGTGGAACCCCATAAAACGCTTAACACGGTAAAAGGTGTAATTACATGTTCTGATTTAGATTGTGTACCTTTAGAAGAAATTAAGGAGCAGATGAAGGATCAAGGAGTTACCGACATCTATAGAATAAATAGGAGAATAAACATGGAAACTATACCCACAAATAGTTATATAATAACATTGAGTGTCCCGACATTACCAAATAAATTAAAAGTAGGCTACCTCGTAGTCTCTATTAGACCATATATCCCCCTCCCTATGAGATGTTTCCTTTGCCATAAATTTAACCACGGACAGGCTTTCTGTAAGACAGGGCCGGTGTGCCCTCAATGTAGCGAGCAATCCCATGAAGGTAGACCTTGTACAAAACCAATCCAATGTGTTAATTGCAAAGGACCACATTCGGCTAAAGATAAAAACTGCCCTCGGTGGTTATTAGAGAAAAAAATTACTGAGACTAAAGTATTGGAGAAACTCTCATATGCTGATGCCAAGAAAAAAGTCGTCTCAACGCAACCATCATCATACCTACCTTTTTCGCAATTATTTAACAAACAGAATAAAAATCACTGCCAAGTATGTTCGGCAAAAGAAGTAACAACCAAAGATCAGGGAGTACAATGCGACGACCATTCGAACATGAAGGGAAGTAATAACCAAAGTTCCAACACTAGCCAAACTCAAAACGTAATTAACAGTAAAGCAAAATCATTACCTCAGACAACCATTGTGCCAAAACCCAAACCAATAGAAAACCTCAATAAAACTGACGAGACCAAAAAATCCACTGATGTAACCCAAATCGAAACTTCACAAAAACAACTAAAATTTGACAATCAAACTGAACATGAAATGTATTGGACCAATCAGTGGGATCCTGATTCCACTGATTCGGTGTCAAGCCAAGACACGGAAGGAAAATCTGGAAATAATTTAAAACAAAATACCAACACCACTAAGAAGAGTACGAAAAATAAGAAGTCTAGTTCTAAACGATAGTAATATAAAACCTACCACTGATAAAACAGAAAACCAAACATCCAAAGAACAATGAAAATAAAAAGCTATAATAAAAACATTAATAATAATTAATAATATAGAATATAAACACAAATTATGGGCAAAAATATAAAGTGCCTTAGTTGGAACTGCAAAGGATTTAGGGCTCGTAGTGAAGATATAAGGCTGCTTCTAAGAGACGAAAAACCTCATGTGCTTCTACTTCAGGAAACTCATTTGCCATCGATAAATACGATTAAAATACCTGGATACAATATTTATAGAAGGGACCCTCCACCAGGGGTAAGACAAGGAGGTCTAGCGACTATAGTATCCCAGGACATACCGTGCAGGGAAGTTAATATCAATACAAACCTACAAATATTGGTTACTACTGTAGGAGGAGCATACCCTGTGACAATAACTAACGTTTACTTAGAATGTGATCGGGACTTAGACCAAACCCAATTAGACAGTTTAATACCTCAATTACAGACCCCCTTCATCCTGGCAGGGGATTTTAATGCCCATAATACGTTTTGGGGTTCTCATAAATGTGACCGAAGAGGACGTGTGCTGGAATCTTTTATTCAAGACTGGGGCCTATACCTGCATAATAACAACGTGCCAACATTTATGGATTCCAGAACTGGCAAACTAGATGTTATAGATCTAATCATTTCCTCCATCTCGCTATCCCGAAATTCTAAATTTAGAGTGGTTCCTGATTTGTACGGCAGTGACCATTTCCCCCTTGGTATATCTTTATTCCCTAACTGCCTTCCTACAACCCCGGCTAGGCGATGGTCGTTTAAAAAAGCTGACTGGGCAGCATTTAGCAAATGGCTATCTGAAGTACCACGATTTGTACAAACCGAGATTGACCGTGCAGATGAACTGCTGAATTTCATAACCACATCTATATTGTCAGCAGCCCATTTCGCCATTCCTCTAGTTTCATGTGAGAGAAATCGACCGTTAATGCCGTGGTGGAATAACAACTGCAAATCAGCATTAAAAGAAAGACGCAAAGCCCTCAGACTGTTTAAGAAAAATTCAAACCAAGAAAATTTGATTAATTATAAAAAAGCGAGAGCGAAATGTAAATACATCATCAATGAGGCAAAAAAGTCGGCCTGGAGGAACTATATCTCCTCGATGAATCAATTTACACCGTCGTCAGAAATATGGAAAAAGGTCAAGACTCTCAAGGGAACCAGAAGAAATACGTTGCCCATTCTAAAGGTAGCCAATAACTATGTGTCCGATCCACAACAAGTTGCAGATATATTAGCATCACATTTTGCCAGGGTTAGTTCTAGCGAATCATATCCTCTGGGTTTTCAAATAAGGAAAAGAGAAGCCGAGGAAAAAGATATAGTCTTTAACACCAATGAAGCCAATGACTACAAGTACAACAAGGAGTTTAGCCTCTGGGAATTAAATACTGCCATCAGCTCGTTAAAATTGACATCTCCGGGACCAGACCAAATTCATAATTCAATGATAAAACAATTACCAATATCCTTTAGAATATACCTACTTGAACTTTATAATTTACTTTGGAAGACACATAAATATCCAGACAGCTGGAGAGATGCAATGCTAATTCCCTTACCTAAACCAGGAAAAGACGGTACCGCTCCAGAGTCATACAGGCCTATCGCTATGACTAATACACTTGGCAAACTTCTTGAAAAAATGGTAAATGGGAGACTAATGTGGGAGCTAGAATCGAGAGATTTGCTTTCAAAATATCAAAGTGGGTTCAGAAAGAACAAATCTACACTGGACAACTTAGCTAGGCTGACAACCTACATCCAGAATGGATTTGTCCAAGGGATGGAGACCGTCGGAGTATTCTTTGACTGTGAAAAGGCTTACGACAAAACCTGGAGATATCTAATTTTAAAACAACTGGACAATTTTGGATTTAAAGGAAACCTACCCATTTTCATAAAAAACTTCCTGGCTGAACGAAGGTTTCGAGTAAAAGTAGGAGACAAATTATCAAGCACAAAGACCCAAGAAAACGGTGTCCCACAAGGGGCAGTACTTAGCGTTACCTTATTTATAGTGGCAGTAAATGAAGTAGCCTCGTCCATCCCCTCGTGCGTGGAACCTTTTCTTTTTGTTGATGATATGACCATTCTTTACAGGGGAAAAAATTGGTCTGCTGTTACCCCGTTGTTACAAATTAGTATAAATAGAATGAGTAAGTGGGCATCAAGAAATGGCTTTACGTTTTCACCAACAAAAACCCGTACTATAATATTCTCTAGGAAAAGGAAACCCCCACCACTGTTACCATTGACTCTGGAAGGACAAATTATCCCAACAGTACAGCAAATAAGATATCTCGGCCTTATTTTGGACAAGAACCTCAATTGGCAAGCCCATATAGACGCAACACGAACGAAATGTCTCAGTGATCTCAACCTACTACGAATGATTCAATCGCATAGATGGGGAGCTGACAGGTCAACCCTCCTTCGTATCTACCATCAAGTTACAAGGAGTAAAATTGACTATGGATGTGCTATATATGGATCAGCAAGGGAGGTCCATTTAAAGAAACTTGATACGGTCCACAACACCTTTATAAGACTGGCCACGGGAGCCTTTAGAACCAGCCCAATTGACAGTCTTCTTGTAGAAGCCAATGAACCATCACTGGCCTCTAGGCGAAATCTATTCCTACTTCGACTCGGTTTTAAATTTTTCCAATTTCCAGAAAACTCAGCGTCAAAATTTTTTCTCAATCCAAAATTCTGTGTACTTTATGAAAGAAAGCGAAATTTACCTAAACCTCCCGGACTGAGATTTAAAATGTTAGTAAATAATTCAGATCTTTCAGAACTACCACCACCATCTCCTTCTACACTCCCTAAATTACCCCCTTGGACAACAAACAGACCCAAAATTAAATATCTCTGTAAATCCCACATTAAATCTCAAACCTTAACAGAACAGTACCTTCAAGAATATCGAAAGCACAGGTCCACGCACTCACACATGGAAGCATTATTTACTGATGCATCTAAAGATTCATCAGGTACAGGTTGTGCATTTGTACACGAGGCAACATCAAAGCAGTTCTCTTGTAGTAAGTGGAGCTCTATAAGTTCTATTGAGTTGGAAGCCATCTACAACGCTCTGAAATACGCCGTTGAAAACCAAATGCGGAAAGTAGTAATATATACAGACTCCCGAAGTGCCCTACAAACCCTAGACAATTTATATTCTCAAAATGATATAATAGGAAAAATTCGGAGCTGTATCCATGAAGGAGCCTTGGATGTTCATTTCTGTTGGGTGCCAAGCCACACAGGCATACCTGGAAACGAGGAGGCAGACAAACTAGCCAAAACCGCCATCACATCAGGTGAACAGCTCAACACAATAGTAACTGCAAAAGACCTGGACAAAAGAATTAAACAGCAAGTTCTTCGGCAATGGCAACAAAGATGGACAGAAAGCAACAATAATAAGTTAAAATTTGTCAAACCGACTTTATCAGACTGGAAAACTAGCAGCAGACGATGCCGACAAGAAGAAGTTGTGCTCGCCAGACTAAGAATCGGACATACGAGATTGACTCACGAATACCTTATAACTAAGCAAGACAAACCTGTTTGTACGCTTTGTGGCCGAGAAATGACTGTGTACCACATCCTCTGTGACTGCCCGCAACTTGATAATATTCGACAACGACTCCAAATACCCAACAGCATTTCCGAAATTCTCCAAGACAACGAAATTACCACTGAAAGGCTATTCGACTACCTACACGAAATTGACATTATGAAAGAAATTTGAAACTTACCTAAACATATAAGGATGCTACAAAACATGAGTATGCGCTAATAGCCGAAGTTGTTAAGGCGCAAAAAAAAAAAAAAAAAAAAAAAAAAAAAAAAAAAAAAAAAAATAGCCTACGGATTATGGAAAAACTACAGTTACATCATTAAGCAATACTATGTGGGTGAGTCAATGTTAGGGATTAACTTAGAGACTGATCCTAGTAGAAGATCCAGATAGGCTTCTTATTAAAGGTAAAGCTTCTCCCTACTTATTAAAACCTTTATCTCCCACTCAGCATTGACGTCTAATAATTTTTAAGTTCTCCAGTGGGTCGAGCCTGCCTTCTTCCTTGGCAAAATGGATAAACCTGATTTTATGATGAGTTCTTAAGCTCAAGGAGAATTTTGATTAATTATCCTATTTACTTACTTATTAAACTAATTTTTTGCTTCTTATTTATTTATTTCTAATTTTTGTTGGTTTACTTGTCATTTTGGTTTATTTATGTTAATAAGTTGTTGGCTTTATAAAAGCTGCTTTGATAAATGAGGAGCCTAGTATCAAAGGCGGACTTTCGAAATTTTTTTCCCGAATTTCAATTATCGATTTTCTTATAAATTTTTGCCAGCTGCATCAGATTCTGCTATCCATTTGCAGCATCAAAAACGACCAGAAAAGGGGTAGAAATGCAATAATATTTGTAGTTTTGTTTCAACACGTGTTTTGCTTCAAAAGTGGACATAACCTAAATAGCCAATGAGGAGGCTACATTTAACTAACTCGTTCCCATGATGCACTGCGGCCTTTAACGTCTGAGAATACCTTCTCCTCCCATTTGTTAAGTTCCAGATAGTTAAGAACTTTATTTATTTTATTTTGATATCAGGCACTTTACCTTAATAAGGATGTAATACATTATTTTAAGGGTTTTGTCCTTAATTCTGTCTAATTTTGAGTTTATGTGTTGTACTTTTTTCTTTAGATGGCTGTACTTTAATCATTAAATTTAGAAGTTTAAAAATATATGTACATCAGTTTTTTAAAAAAAGACTAATACCAATTTTAATTTATAAAATGATTTTTTATTTTTACCAGTTAAAAGGCTAGTGATAAGAACTTTGTTTTTGTTTACTTTGATTTCAGGCACCTGCTTGCCTTAATAAGGTTGTGTTACATTATTTTGGGGTTGTTTTCTTAACTCTGTTGAGGTTTGATTTTAAGTGCCGTACATTTTTTTTTAGACGGCTGTACTTAAATTATTTTAGTTTGATGTTACCAATGTTCATAATCCTAAAAGCTTTTAGCATAGATTTATTTTTACCTTTGATTTTTTACCCTTTTTTACTTTCTGATATAAAGAGAAAGTATTGTGATGGCGCAAAAATTGATTTTGATGGACTTACACATTTTGAGGTCCCCTGAGTCAAAAAAAGTGGTTTTTAAAAAATGTCTTTCTGTGCAGATGCCTGGAGTCTAAACTACTGGCCACAATTTGGCATACATGTTTAGAAAAATGATACCCCAAGGGGAAATAAAGAAATTAATTTTAACTTAAAATTTGGGGGATCTACCCCCCAAAAACTCTGAAAAAAAAAAAAAAAAAAAATGATTTCACAAATTATTATTATTCCAACAATTATTCTCCGAGTCGTTTTGTTTCAAGTTTCAAAAACAGACAAAACTTGATTTTTGTTTCTAAAGTGGACAACTCCACTTTTTAACTCCAATTTGCAGCTAAAATATCAAAGAAATTCACATTTTCAAAAATTCTAACTAATTTTGAGTCTATTGAGAATGTACAGAAAAAAATCATAGCTCTAGCACCTGTAGAATTTGAGCTACAGTTTTTCGGCTCTCCTGTAAAATTTTGAAAAGTGCTCTTGTCCGTCTTTGATACTAAGCTCCTCAAATAAGCAAGTATTATTTTACGAGGAGACAGTTTCTTTGTATTCATTGACATATCTGATGAGTTTTAATTTCAGAAAGATAAAAAAATTTCACACTGATGATCGCATTGAGCAGATGCATTAAGTAGCTGATCCCCTGTCCCTTAATAACCTGATTTGTGTTGACAATGGAAGGTCAAAATGTCAATACATTGAATTTCTCTATAAATTTGAAGCAAGCTTATCCAAACCAGTGTGTTTATTTTGTTGGTGAAGCAGATGCTGAGGGAGAAGAAATTTAATGAGTGAGAGAGATGAATGTTTCGTGCTCTACAGGTGTTCACATGTAAAAAGCTCCGAGCATGCAGTAATACTCATGAAGCAAGGTAACTGATTAAAAAATATGTTATTTTGTTTGTTCTTTTTACATACCGATCAACAGCATAGGTTATTACAGGACAAAAATATGTAATTATTTCTTTTATTACCGCAATAATCTATTTTTCACTAGAGCTAATATCAACTATGGATTTCATAATATTAGCTACAATGAGAAACTTGAATGTGGAATTATCTATCATTGGAAATACTGCTAATACCACTTATTTCAATTAACATGTGAAGGAAATAAATAAACAGTTAAACTTGTTAAAGGAGTAATTTATTGTTAAGGTGTAATTATTACAATTACAATAGTCCCAATTTTGAGAGAAAAATCATATATTTAGTACATACAGTTTAAAAATAATAATTTGGTTAATTATTTTATTTCATTCAATATTATTTATTTTTTCTAAATAAACTATATTAATTTCAACAAGATATATATTAATACATTTTATAAATGTCAAGTTAATTTAATTTTTAAAAAGCAAGCTCGGCAAATATGTGTAAAGCTCTAAGAATAAGAAAATTAAATAGAACAGAAGTCAAATTAAAACAAATTTGCTTACTTGAATTATTATCAAAATTATAATAACAGATAAATAAATATTACTTAAAAAAAAAAAAAATACAAATTAGCCTCTTAAATGCTTTATCTGTTAAAAATAACATTTTTATTGTTTCCTAGTATTTATTTATACTTTTAAAATAATGCATTCATAAACTGTTACACTTAAAAAAAAAAAAATCACAGAAATTTTGCCTAATCCAAAATTCAAATTTTAATAATCAGTACAAAATAATAAACTGGTAATATTAATAATCTAAATAATCCAGCTAATAAAAACAAAAAAATATACTGACAAGTATACAGAACATGTATTGCAATTACAAATCACTATCACATATTATTATTTAGATATATATAAATATAATAAACATATTAGATCATTATCTACTTGTAATGTGTAAAATAAAATGTACTGAAAAAATGTGTGCTATTCAATTTGTGCAAAATAGTTAAATGTGCAGATATTAGAATATTTTAAAGTTGTTAACTCTTGTTTAAGAGTTTACAGTTATATTAAAACATTTTGTATGTTAAAAAAACAATAAAATGTTAAATGGAGAACATAAATATTATAACAATGAATTCTTATATTCCGAATAACAGCTTCAGTCATTATAGTATTAGTAATTTATTGATTATTTATCATTGGCCATTTATTAGTTTTTTATTTAACTCAACTTTTTTGTTATAATGTATTTAATTGTTGAACAGACTAAATAATGTTACTAATAGGTTTTGCTAAAATCACATAGGTGATGATAATCATATCACCACATTTATTTATTATTATGGTCCCCATATAAACCCATGTAACATCCCTGTATAAACCAATACATTCAGAAGTCCATATAAGATTGAAAATGTTGTTCCCGTGTAAGGCGGCTTTCACACTGCGGGCAAGACCGAGCGAGGCCAAGCCGAGCGTTTTTGTATTCACACTCCGGGCGAGACCGAGCAAGACCAAGCAAGGCCGGGCTAAAATATTCACAGGGGTTTTCACATTCGCCGGGGTTTTTGAATTCACATTGCGTGCGAGATCAAAGCCGATCGGCTGATTATCTACCAGTCCACATCCAACCGTTTACAATGCTTTTTCGGGGGCCGAAAATGCTTAGCTAACAAAAACGCTTGGTCTCGCTCCGCGTTTAATGTGAATAGCCCCATGCTAATACATGTGTTTGTTTCTCAAGCGGAATCGGCCTCGCACGCAGTGTGAAAGCCGCCTAAAGGTTGATTTGATTATATATTAGTCAACCGTATACACACCAACCATAGTGGCTTAACTTGTGACCTTGTAGTTAACCTGTGTGCATACCAAGGGTAGTGACATTCAAATATTGATATTATAAGGTGTTTGGATGTTTGACTAATTATTTGTTAAAATAATTAACGGAAAGCGAATATGACTTTTTAATCAACTGCAGTTCTTATTAGCTCAGCTGCAAGTAAAAATAATTTTTAAATTAAAACATGTTAGTTAGACTTGTATATTAAAATTATTTTGAAATAATAATATAATTAATTTCAGATAATGTAAATATAGTTACTATAATTATAAGATTACTTATATAGTTTAATAATCGTATTAGAATTAGTACTGAGAAATGATTAAACTGGAAAAGAAGAAGATTTTACCTCCATAAAAGTGATCACATAAAATTATACTAATAGCCACTTAGCTTTGAATTTAAACAGCTATACAACTATTATAGTGCTCAATACAACAACTCCATTGTCTCTTAGTAAGAATGTACATAGAAAGGATATTTAAATTATTTAAAATTATATTTGATTTCTTTTACTAGAACTTTACATAATTTCCAAATTGGTTTAGAAGTTTATAATAGAAATTAACCAATAAAAATAAATACACCAATTTTTATGATAGGATGTTAAAACCAGCTTTTTTACAAAATTACAAATTTGCAACTGTTTTACTTAACATTTGTCTGAAATATTACTTTTTAGTTCTATCTATTGTAACTGATATTCCTCTTAAGTATTTAAAATTGATTTGTATCTTAAATTATCTGACATGGAGTTAGCATGTGGGTCCATCAGCTGTATTAAGAGTATGATTGGCATTTGTAATCAGAGGCGCAGCTAGGGTTTGCAGCGCCCAGGGACAAAGTCAGTTTTCATGCCCCCTCTGTGGATGCTGAAAACCCAGCCAACACCAATTAACATAATCTCAACGAGCAAAAAAAGTTGCCAAATTGAATTTGGTACCCCCATGATGCTCCGCCCTGGCACAGTTGTCCCTACTTTCACCCCCCATAGCTTTAATTTTCTAAAGAATTCAAATAACATTTTAGCTAATATTTAAGTGTAATTCATGGTTACGATCATAATAATTATTTTTATATTGAATATTATTTCGCTTAAATTGATTAGAGGTCTGCAGATCCAATAGAAAGAATTACTGACAAGTAATGAACAATTAATTTATATAAAGTCATCTACTTAAATCTAAGTCTATTAAGCCAGTTAATTTAAAGTAATTATTTGGTATCAGAAACACTGCTACACAATAATATTTATTAATAATACTTTTCTTTCTTTTTTTTTAAATTAGATTTTTTTTATTTATCAGAGAGAGAAATAAATATTAGAAATAAAAAAAGAGGGTATTTGACAATAAGACTGTAAAAATACTAATATTTTATAAAATATTTATCATATAATAAAAAAAACCCTTGTAATGTTTTTATGCTAGAAATGATTTCTTTGTTTCAGAAAAGATTAAATCACAAAAATTGTTTTAAAGTTGAATTTTAATTGCTCTTGTAACAACTATTATGCTTTTTATTAATACTAATTACAAAATAATAATAATAAATAAAGAATAAAGTAATTTTTAACTACAGCCTATTTGATTTATATTTTATAATACATATAAATGTAAATCAAGGGAAAGTAGTCATTAAAAAAATGAGATCGTTGGTAAGAATTCATTAAATAAAATTACAATAAAACAAATAAACTTAATAATAACAAATAACTTTTAAAAAATGACAAATTAAAATACTTAACCCTCAGTACAATGCTATAAATGGGTAAAAATAGACTTTCATAATATTTGTCTCCAAGTATAAACAATCATTATCAAAATTGATAGAATATTGCATTTATTTTTATACCAATCAAATATTTATTAAACAGTCATTCATTTAAGATATGTTTGTTTACCTTAAATATTTAATTTTAATAATATAGAAATATTATTCAAATATTTTATGTTAGTTTGATAAGGCTATTAAATGAAATCAATAAATTCATAGAAAAAACATTCATATTTATATAAGTACAGAGGAACCTCGAACCTTGATATTTCAAAATTCTCGATGAGTTAAAGTGATTTCTGTTTCTCTAATTTTAGATTGCTCAAAGCAGAAAAAAGAGCATAACTCAAAGTAAAATCATGTCCTTTTGAGGTTCTTGTTATTGAGGTTCCACTGCAATTTATTATCGGAAAGATAATACTTTTATACTCATAAAATACAATAATTTAAGAAATTTGTTTTGAGAAGGAATGTTGGGATATTTACTGAAATGGAATGAGGGTCAAAATATTTTTAAGGTTTTATAAAAAAATATTGTCTATATATTTACAATATTTTTTTTTTAATTGTAATATAATTATTTGTGAAAAATATTCTGGAAAAAATTTGTTTTTTAATTCATGTAATTATCATAACCCTATCATATCAAGTATATGATATGATAGGGTCAAGTATATTTACATCTAACAGTTAAGTTTGAATTTTACATTTCATTAGATATTAACATTGTGAAACAAGCATACTGGAAATCTCTCTTTTCAGTCTTAAATTTATCACTCTTTCACCTTACAATTTGTCAAAATTTAAGGCACATTTTAAATTCAAAAATTTTAATTTAAAAAGTATTTTGGCATATGAATTTTGTTTTAGGGAGAAAAAAATTTTAATCATGAGAGAATAATCAGAACTTACCAATAACTAGATCTTACTTATCTTTCAAAGGTAGAGTCATAATAGCAAATTTAGGATTATTTTGTGAAGAAGTTGTCTCGGTGTAGAAGTCATAACACAGGGAGCATCATAGGGATGTTAAAGAATCGTACATTTTAATGTTTAACACCCCTGAAGATGGCTTCCGAGGTCTTAAACAGATATCATAGACTGTTATAATCACTAAATTTTCCGTACATCTTTCCAAATTATGAATAGTTACAAACAAAAATAAATATATGAGTTTAAAATCAAAAAGCCATCCTACCAACCACAGGTAGATTGGACAAAGGAAAATATTATTGGAATAAAAAATCATTAAAAAAAAAAAAAAAGATATAATAATTAAAACCACGTGGTGTGTATTTCATCACCTGTGTTCATTATTTAACTATTGGGGTTAATAGAATAAAAAAAAAAAAAAAATGAACTTGAAAAATTAATAAGTATAAATTATTTATCTGACACACATTAACTTTTTGATAGTGTATCACGACGTTGACTTCTTGGCAAAGGATTTTGTAAATGAAAATCCTCATAATAAAATTTCAAAATATTTTAAAAACCAAATAGTACATTCAAATTTAAAACATTACACTTACAAATCAAATTAGATCAACAAACCATATTTAGATCAATAAATAATTTTTAGATTAACAAACCATAAAGATCAACAAACCATATTCTTTTACTTACTTTCATTGAAAATGAGTGAATGTTAATTTTAAATAAAATAAGTTGGGTTTCTTCTTCTTTTTTTCAAAAAAATAAATGTATTACTATTCTTCAATTAGTAACTTATTTGGTAGGCTGTTTAAGTAGTTAAAATAAGTAAATATAATTTAAAATTATCATTTGACTATAGGAGAGAATGAGTTTGATGTAGATATAGAGTGTCAAGTAAAAAGAATTAGTTAAAAATGTTATTACAAACAAAGAGCATATCTCATTCCCTCCTCTAGAATGACTAATAAATATGTCTCTTATTTTTCCAAATCAGTATTATTTGCCGAAAGGAATTTATACATAAAATCTCCGTAGACGTACAATGAATGAGTAAATAGAAATGAAAACGACACTGCAAACTTCTGTATTTCTCTTGTCAAATAAACAAGTGATGAATTCAGTGTTATAGATTGAAGTTTTTCTTTAGGAGTTGTTAAAAGAGCAATGATAGCATCGTTAATCCGGCTTTTCATCAAATTCCATACAGGATGTGAAGAGTTAATATTGGCAAAAAGATTTGTCAGCGAGGTTCTTTCTTCTTCAAGAACAAATGACGGGTTGGATTTATGTCGATCTTTAACCATTTTGACAATCTGTTCAGTTATGTTTGGCATAAAACGTTCCACTAAGCTGTAACTATTAACACCGTTAAGAAGCACCAATAAATTATCTTTAAGAGCAGTCTTAAAAGCGTCATCGAACGGCGCTTTACCACTAAAATAACCTCCGGATATAACTATGATAGAAGCAGTAATAACAATTGAAAAATATTCATCTGCCAGTCCTAATATTCTGTGTACATCATGACATAGAGGTTCAGGAATCTCTAACTTTAGTCTAGTTTCGTGCCATTCCAGAAGTTCTAAAAATGCTTTGACCAGAGCAGTTTTTCTATCCTTGTCGTTTTCTACAGGTGAGTATTTGTTTAACCAACTTTGAGTATTAACAAGATTACATCCACTCAGTTTTAAATATTGATCAAACTTATCTCTTTCATATTTACGACCGTTACGGAGTAACTCACCTCTAAAAGCTATCAAGTGGTAATTAATCATATCGATTCTCATAAGATTTAACATACTGAATATTGCTTTAAAAGAAGCAACAATACCTTCAATTTTTTTAAGTTCTTCGATCCCTTCATCTCTAATCGGTGCACACAATTTAGCCATCAAATTAATAATATAATTAGCACATTTATTAAAGTCAAAAACGTTGTTTTCAGCCTGTTGTTTAATAAGTTCTTGATCAAGTACTTCAGCTATTTCTTCACGGATTCGAGTATGCCATGGAAGTAAGATAGAGTTTAATCCTTGTTTTATATCATTTACCAAATTTAAAGCTTCTTCCAGTTCTGGTGGGTCTTCAGCTAGTTGCTTTTCTAATCTTTCCCAAAAAGCATCATTAATCTTATGACTTAAAACTTCCAAAAGATTCTTAGGAGGTTCATGTTTAGGGTCGACTAAAAACTTTCTATCCATATTACATTCATGGATAACAGCTATGTCAAATAATAACTGTCTTTGCTTATCATCAAAGTTAAAGATAAGGCCACCTTTGCTTGGAGAACCAGGAAAGAACTTCGGAGAACCTGCTACAATGCCTGACTGACCTGGTGAACCTGGGACATAGGCGAAATTTCCGGGAGAAAAATTATACTGTCCTGGTGAACCAAGAATAGCAAATGATTGACTAGGAGAACCACCTATAAAATTAGTTGAACCAGGAGATCCTGGAATGAGGCCAGCTTGACCTGGGGACCCAGAAATATAGATGGGTTGAACAGGAGATTCAGCTATAAATCCAGGACTAGATGATCCTAAGGAAATACTTGCAGTAGTTTTCATCTGACTTTTGTTTTCGGACCCAACTACCAGAGGTACATCGATGGCCGAACTTTTATAAGTTCCCGCAATCTGAATTCCTTCATTCTGTTTGTCAGTTACATTTACGCTACTCGAACCCTGGTTAACATTAATCCCTCCTTGGAACGTGGAATCATTCACTTTAATATCGCTCTTAGAGGACGATCGTTTCTGGGCATCAGATGACGATATTTCTGAATCGCTAGCTTTCTCGTTAACATTCCTATCTTTTGAAGCATCCATATCGAATTAAAAAAAATACATACCTTTTTAAAACGGGGCAGAGTCCAAACAATTTTCCAAAATTTAGAAAACTAAAATAATTCTCCCATAAAACAATCTACATGTAAACAATTAAAATGAAAATAAACCTTCGCGTCATCTGTTGGATAACCTTTCATATCCTTCTCTGTCAGAGTGCCCCCACTCTTCCAGCCCCCTCCAAACGAGGAAATCTTGGGTCTTTCTGATTCTTATGAAACCAGAAGTGACTCACGGTCTACTGACTTCTCTCATGCAATAAATTTTTTGTTGTGATACGTCTTATAAATGTTCTCAAGTTAAACAACTTTCCATATATGTCGCTGACTGGCCCAGAAAGCGATTAGGTATATTTACCAAGTTTGCAGTGTGTAAGGTCAGGTGGAAAGGTCAAGTTTGCGACCAAGACAAAGGAAGTCTAATTTCAAGGATATGGGCCATCCTATCAAGGGGTGCTCCTGAGATGACTTTAAGGGGGGGGGATGGTATACCAACAACACTATGGGGGTAAGGGAGGCGAGCCCCATATATAGCCCCCCCCCCCGGTGAAAATTTTTAAAATTTGGTTCTTGTAAACGTGTTTTAAGATATTTTTTACTTAATTTTTGCTCTTAACGTTTGTGCTATATATTTAATAGTGCATTACCAAGAAAACCTAAGTTTAACATTTTCAAAACCTTTAGACTTGATTATATACTGCCTTTATTAGCTGTAGCTGACTTGTTATAATATGAAAGTGGCAATCAGCAACGTGAAAAGTACCTATAATGTAACCATGGTCAACCAAGGCTTAGTACCACTTCTAACTAATATAAATTTTAAACACAAAAAAAATTTAATAATTGAAAATTTTACGTCCAGGAAATAATTACTTAATTTAGTTGAAAAAATGTTTTAAAATCATTATAATGCAACATTTCATAAAAAAATGTAAATTACAAATTTAATTATTTTTTTCCTTTGGCGAATTAATTTCAGCAATGACTTATGGCCCCCCTCTGGAACCGCCACTGCATCCTATATTGTTGGATACTAGTTATCTAGTATTTAATATTTATAATAGGAAGTATTAATGTATACTCATAAAACACTATGGTTTTTCTTTAACAAGAGCTAAACATAGATTATACATTTATTTTAACTTTGACAGTATAAAACAAAATATAAAATAATTTTGACAATGACATGAATGTTTTAATAATTGTGTTTATTCCATAGGAATATTTGACATCTGCAAAGTTAACAACGGTTTAACCATTACACCTACACACACACACACACTATTCTGTAAGTCAGAGATTGGATCAGTTTTTTATTCTTCTTACATTTTTTAAGTACAGCAAGGTATGCATGAAATATAAATAATTGTTGATTCGGTACAATAAATAGACGTGGAATATTTATGCAATAATATTGTATCATAGGTATTTTATTTAGATAGTAGTAACTTAGCTTCTTTATTCTCCATCATAGTACTTGTAATAACAGACTGTTCACATTAACATAAATTATAAAATGATAATAAAGAAAAGATAATAAGAATTATTGTTTAAATACAATAGAGGAAATTAAGAGATCATAGAAAAATGAGCAAAATCGCGTTCATTGTACTCGTTCTTTTTTCAGACAAATATCTTCGTTCGAATACCAACTCCCTTTATTCATTATAATACCTCCAAATCCTCCCTCACCACAGCCTCGGGGTTTTGCCTTGGTAAATATCCTATTTGGTTTTCTAGGGTCACATGTAACACGCACTCATTAAGTTTTCTGTATATTACCTATCACTACCCATCAGTACCTTTGCAAAAAATTCTAGTTACGACAATATTTCTCCAAACAAAATGTGTCGCCACTTATTGACTTAACTAATAATTATTTATGAAGGTAAAATTGTTTTAACTTTTAAAATAGACAAGTTTAACCTTTTACAAATATGTCAATAATTTATACGATTTTTTAATTCGTCAGTTTCCACTTCGCGGTGTTATTGCATCTACTAAAAATAGATAGACGAATACAAATCTTGTCATTGAGTTCCAAGGGTTTCAATATAAAAGATAAGGTAATTGTTATTGCTTTAATATACTGTTTAATAAATCCTAGGTGAATTCAGTATTGAAACGAGTTTTGCGATACAAATTGGAAATGCTATTGCCTATTGCTACGGATGCCAAATTGTGAAGAACTACTTAACCGCATTGAAAAATGACTAATTATTTATAGTATTTATTTGAGATGTTTCTTTTGTTGAATCAGAAAATATACGCTTGTTACTTAATTTATATTTTTTTGGTGTTGTAATCATTTTTTTTTCAGAAAAAAGAATACCATTTCACATGATTATAAAGTACTTCAGAATTCCATTCAGGAAATCGAGTACGGCTTCAACTGATTTAGAAAAGGTAATTGACCTATTAACATTGAAATATCTTTTATTCAAATATAGGATATAGTTTTATTTTGTAACAATTTAAAAGTTTACAACAGTAGTGTCTTAGTAACTAGAAAGGAAGCAATTAAAGCGCCTTAAAGTCAAGGTGGACACCGCCTCCCCCTTTAAATAATTTTACAAAAAAGGTGAAGTTAGTTTATATTTTATTTATTACCATTTTTATTATTAATATTATTTTTATGTGGTAGATATCTATATTCTTTTCCACATAATAATAATATTAATTATTATTATCTCTTTTTTAGACAATAGATGCTAAATGCTTATTAAGATAATATTATTAATATAAAAAATTGACTTACAACATGACTTGATTTTTATACATTTGGGTATTTTAGACAGTTAATGTTTTGTATTATTCTGTATATGTTTCATCAAAATTTAACTATCATTTGTAAGTTTTTAAATTAATCTAAATTTTTAACTTGTAAAATATGCCTACACAGGGGCCACCAAACACGATCCACTCAATATCTCCGGAATCTACTGCAGAAAGAAAGACACGGTTTGCTGGGTTCTATCAGTTCTATGTTAACTTAAAATGCGCTTATAGAAAAAATGCTAAGCTCTTTGAGTGCTAAAATGCTCTGCAGCAGTACTTTAAATATGAAAAAGTTAATAGAAGACATATTTTTTAGGCTAAAGTTAGATTCTATTGCTTAAAATAAGAACTTTTTACTATTGGCATTTTTTCTCCAAAAATTAAAGTTTCAACATATGAGTATTCAACTCAAGTTTAACACAGCTAAAATAATGGATCTAATTCAAAAATTTAAAATAAAGAGTTCTTGTTTTGAGCCATAAACTCGAAATCCATTCTTTTGAATTAATTACAAGGGCTCTTTTTAGGGTTTCGTAGGTAAAACCAAAAAAATAAACCCTTATAGTTTCGTTCATGTGTCTGTCTGTCTAGACACTGTTGTATAAAAAGAGATAAAAACATTAAACTTTCCAATATTAAAGATCGTTTTGACGCGCACACAGGAAAAATATAGCGAATTCAAAATTATCAGCTGTTCAAATCCAAAATGGCGGATAACTCACGTCATGCGATTTTTTTTTTTAAATTTTGAGTGAGGTATCAAATAAAAGGTATTAAAGAGTAGATTACAAAAATAAATAACACTCGTGGAAAGCGTTTACTTTTCATCACCATTTTCTCAAAAAACTTCAAAAATTGCTCCCCCCCCCCTTATACTAATTTTATGTTTACAATACCAACGAAACCCTTTTTACGTGAGACTTCACGCTTACTTTAGCACCCCCCTTGGTTCTAAACAATAGTCTGCCCTATAAAAGTCAAAAAGGTTAGTGTATTTATCTCCCCAAGACATTGAGACTCCTGGGGAAGTTTTATATTTAATATTCCTTTATCTTAATAGTTGATTAGATTAAGGGATATTATCACAATTATATACACAAGTGTGATATTCCTTTGTCCCAAGATACATTGGAATAAATATCCCTTCGTCTTAACAGCAATTTAGACTAAGGAATATATCGACTGTGTACCTCCAATACCTCGTAACCCTCAAAATCGAGATTTTTTTTTTTTATTGCATTTTTTGATAGATATTATTAATATCTACCTATGTGCAAAAGCTAGAAAGCTTTAAGCAATTATTTTTTTATAGAAATTATTGTAATACTTCGTATTCATCATTTAACTAAAGTGTACAAAAAACCTCGTATATACGACAAGGTTTGAAAACCTTGTAACCCCCATGCATTGTAAGTGTTTAAATAGTTTTGGGATACTTTTAAGTGTTTCAGTAAAATTAATTAAAATCAAAATAAATATAAAGAAAATATAAAAAAATAAACTTTTTTAAAATAACGTTTTTTGCTTCTCCTGAAAAATTTAGTTTTTGTGTGTATTCTTCAATTTTTTAGTTTTTGGGGTTACGAGGTTTTGCAGGTACACAGTCGATATGCTACTCTGTATAATGTTCCTTTGGCGAAATAACTATTAACACAAAGGGATATAGGGGTAAGCTAAAGTAAAAAAGTACCATTACAGGTAACTTTTTTGCTCATTTTACTTTCCATATAAAGAGAAAGTATTGGAATGGCGCGAAAATTCGATTTTAATGGATTTACACGTTTTGAGGTCCCCTGAGTCCAAAAAAGTAGTTTTTAAAAAATGTCTGTGCAGACACCTGGAGCCTAAACTACTGTGCCGATTTTGACGAAATTCAGCATACATGTTCAGAAAAACATGTTTTTTTCAAAGGGGGGGGGGGGGGGGGGGGGCTCAAAAAAATCTTGCACACGGGCCTCAGCAGGTCTAGTTCCGTCTCTGATCACACTTGTGTATTATACCCCTTAGTCTAATCAACTATTAAGATAAAGGAATCTATATACTATAAAGCCGCATGGCTAACTGACTCACTCACTGACATTAATGTTTGCCCACTTCCAGAAGAGCTAGAGACTTGAGGTTTGCGCCATTCGACGCACAATGTCCATATTGTGAACCAAAATAATTATAAAAAGTTAACTTTTCCCACTCCTTCCCCCCCTAAAAAAATAAAAATGGCCGACTTGATTTTTAAGCTGTTTTGGGGCTAATTGCAGCTAAACGGTAAGTCGTATTGGAAAACAGATAGCACCAGCGGTAACTGATTTTAAAAGATCTACAACTTAGGTGCTATGACTTTTTGTCGTACCTCTATCGGTTGTACCCTAAATGGTGATAATTTTGGATTTTTTTTGTTTTTATTTTTTTTCTATTTTTGACTTTGAATGGCCCTATCTTTTACAATTGTTGACTGATTTTATTTCTGATTGGGGCGCTCAAATCTCACAGTAAGGCTCTTTAAATTGAGTATATTATATTTCGTTAGTTCATGCTATTTGCTGAGAACATGAGAGTACACTTTTCTTGTGTGCCGTGTCACGTGACCACTTTTTTTGGTTTTTAATATTGTGTCGTATATCATTTGAAATGCCATGATTTGTACATTAAACCTATTTTATTTGTTTATTTTTTAAAAATTTTGTACACGTACTTTTGTACCGATTTATAATTTTGTTGTAGGTGAAAGGGTTTAAATAATTATTTGCTATTAGGTCTTTTTATTTATATTTATTTATTAGTTAAATTAATGCCCTTTTGTATTGTTTGTTTTCTTTTAAAATATAATTTTGATACCTTAAGCCTTAGAGTACAGAGGTACAAATGTCAAAGTTAATCTTTTATAATATGATGTACATCGTTGAAAAGCTCTTGAAAAGTGGATTAATTTTCGTTACGTTCTATTTTGTGGTATTTTTAGTTTTGAGGGGGGTAAAATTGAAAAATTGATTTTTACGATTTTTTTTTTATTAAATTTATTATATGTGCGTTAACAGTTGGCGCATGTTGAAGGCTTTGTTTTTCCGACAAATCTTAGTGAGTACCAAAGTTATTAAATACTTACTGGAACAGTGCCGCGCCGTAAGAAGAGACAGAGACGGGAATATGTCCGATGTTCGACCTTCCTATGCCCTCCAGTCGCTCTTGTCAACCCACCTTACTCAATCCTCTCCACAGCCTAGATACTAGCTCTCTTTCTTACCTTTGCACTGTTTGTTTACTTTGTCATTTATAGACTGCGAATTATAACTTAACTAATAACTTAACTTCCTCCAATATTACCAGATCTTACAAGTACCAACTACTATACAAGTACCTGGCATATATCTACCTGGCCACTCGCCGGGCAAAGGCTGGCCGCAGGCCAGCCAAGACCGGCGAGTATTAAATATAAAACTGCCCCAGAAGTCTCAATGTCTTAGGGAGACAAACACACAAACCTTTAAGACTTTTGTAGGGCAGACTATTGTTTAAAACCAAGGGGAGTGCTAAAGTAAATAAGTGCCAATAAAATGGGTTGCCATAAAATGCTAAGCAAAATAATTTATATAATCGAGTAGTGTCCCGATGTCTCACCTGGAAATGATTTGTTATTGCTAAGCTAAGGCAACCTTATTTATTCCAATAAACATAAGTGATTGTTTAGATTTGTTGGTCTTCATATTGATAAAATAACTTATCTAAATAGATATCTAAATTAATTTACTTAATTATACTTTTTTTCCTAAGTATAAAATTAAGCCCGTTGCCACGGGCCTAAAGTCTCGTAGACATATAAAGCACATATTAAGACATATATAAGCAGAAGACAATTTGTCTCATTTTTATTTTATTTATTTATTTTGAGATACCTCCATAAGAAGGAATTCAGAAAGGGTTGCATCCATATGATAAATTATCCAGGTTCAACAGCACATAATTATTTATATCACACAATAACTATCTATACCTATGTGTTTACTTATTTATTTATTGTTTCACGAAGTACTAAAAAATCGGACTTTATTTTTCTGGTTGTTGAGGCAGTGATTATTGTATGTGGTAGGTGAGGGCTCGTTGCCAGGAATTCTTGGCTCCAGTTTCCAATGTGGCAGCTCTGAAGAACATTGCCAAACTCTTCGAAGTACAGCTAGAGAGAGGGTTAAACCCAGCTACAAGAGATAAAAGCTCGCTGAAATGTTACAACACTCATATACAAAATATCAGACTTGGGCATGGTTAGTATCCTTGTAATTTAATAATATTATGATCACAATATTAATTGTTCAGTGCCAAAGATATGCAAGAAAGTAAATTTAACTTTTACATTTTGTCAACATAGCCCAAATAGGAAAAAAAAAAAAATGAGTTTAGTGAATGCTTAAACATAACTAGTGGGGGGGGGGGGGGGGGGGTGCTGTAACTGTCTTATGTATTTATTTATTAAAATTTGGTTGGTTTATAAAATACATTAAAATTCTTATGCTAAGCCTGATTAACTTGACGTTACAATTTTTACTAAATTCCTAGTTAAATAGTTACACAGGGTATAACCACCGCAAGATATATCCAATGATAAGATATATATATTTGATTTAAACACAGACCTTATGCAGAATATCGATGACAGTTCAGTTCACCAATAGTCTGGGCCGCTCCAAACATATTGGCCTAGAAAATCTTCTCAGATGCATCTGATACTGTACGAATCAAGCGTTGATGATGAATAATAGAATGTGGTTGCTATGTCTTTCAGTATGTATTGTTGTTTGAAAAGTTTAACAATTAATGTTGTTCCACCTTTTCTGAACATTGTAGAGGTAGTATCACATCCACTGAAATTAAGATGTAAAGGATGATATTACAAAATTTAAGTGTTTGGATTTCCCCGTCCAGGTTCGATTATGAAGATGTTCTAGACTGCTGGTGTTAGTGGCATTAGCAATACTAGTAGCTCGACATCCTCACTAACAACAACCAGTGGCGATTCTATGGGAGGGGGGCTAAGGGGGCTCGAGCCCCCCAGAAATCAAATAAGCCCCCCCAGGAATCAAATTTGCCCAAAATAGTTTGACATCACCCTTCTTAAATTATCGTAAAAAACTAAATAAATGAGTAGATAAGTAAAAAATTTAACAAATCATAAATATTATTTTATTTATTAGACTGGATATACATTTTATAGATCCTTTCCATAAATAATAAATAGAAAGGATTTAAATAATTTATATTTTAAAACAAATTTAACATATAATAATGATTTTGTAGTTTTAAGTTTTAGTTTTCACGGGTGTCGTGAAAGATTTCCGTTGTAGCATCTCAATCTTATTTTTTTAACTACATTTTTTTTATTTTAGGGAAAATTATGGTTAGTTTAGGTTAAGGTTAGAATATTTTTGACCTTCTGCATTGCCACATTAAACGTGACTCTTTGTGTATTTAAAAAAAAAAATCTGATTTAATCGAGATGCTACAACCGGAATCAATTTTACAATGTACAGAGATACTGTAAAAAAGACAAATTCTGTAAAAAGGAACAGTTAAAAAATTAAGTAAATCGGACAGTAAGAAATAGGTGGACCAAATAGTGCAGTTGCAGTTTTACCAATTGATGTCCGAAAACTTTATCTAACATTTTTCTTTATCAAATTTAAACTTTATCCAAATTTTTCCTAGGGCCCCCTTCGTCTAGGGCCTAGGGGCTACAATAGCTCGACCACCCCCCCAAAATTCAATGTCCCGTTTTGGACTAAACTTTATATTATGGCCACCTTAAGAAAACATGCTTTTCATAACTATTGAATGAATGACAAAGTTTATTATATACATGTGAAGTAATATTGCATAATTGCTATTACCTGATCTATTTAATCTAATATGATTAGGTGCACACCTTTTATTATTTTAAATTAATATTTTTAAGTTTGTAATAAAATTCTTTTAAAAATACTTGTGCAAACTTTTGTGCCTACGAAATACACCATAAGTTTACTTTATTTTATGACTAAGTATTAAAATCAAATTTCACCTCAGAGATCTATAAAAACGCTGTTTTGAGAGGTCATATTTTCAAAATTTTCCTTCCAATAATGCACTGCTGTCGACGCCCATGTTAATTTTAACATTTTTGTTATTTATAAATGTTATATTTTTCTGACAATTTATACATTTTTAATTAACCTATACAGTTTTTAAACCAACCCTTTTGTTCCTCTATTACAAATTTACAAGGAATATGTTATATTCATGCTAAAATTATTATTTTAAAGACCAATACTTTCTTTTGTGATGATATGGTAAGTATCATAGGAGACTAAGCCTCTAATTATTTTTGCCATATAACTTCCCGTTCCCAGTTCAATGGTAATTACAACATTCTTGTATGAATTAAATTGTTTAGCCTGAACGAACAAATTGCATAGGATTGCCTCTGGGAAGGACTGCGACAACATATTATAATATAATATACAAATGAGTTATTCCTGGTATATTAAAATGTATACTAATCCCACAAAACATGGAGGGCTTTAGCCCCCCCAGAACTTTCGACCTAGGATCGCCACTGTCAACAACAACAACAAATGTTTGATGTACAGGAGAGTTTTCAATCGCATATATCTCACGATACTAGTGTCAGTGTCGCCAGCAGCAACTTATGTTTATATGTGAACGTAAGTTTTTCAGCCTAAACTTGTTTGTGTTGTAAAGGGACTGTTCTTGTTGAATAATCATGTTCAAGTGTAGCTCAAAATTTCTATCCACAGATTTTTTGTTGTTTCTATTCGCTTCTGTTATACTTTCTTAGCCATAAAAAACAAATTTTGTTTGATGGCCATAGCGCTTCTTAACATAGGTAACATATTTTTGGGCAAAGGAAGAGCCAACATTCCACTTGAACCTGTGAACTTGGTGTTCATGTCGGAAAAAGGTCATTAAGAACAGATTCTTTTTTGTCATGGCACCTTCATCAAAACGTGCCAATGGAGAGAGGGTATTAATTCATACTCCTAAAGAGCTGCCAAATTTTAATTTTTTTTCTTAGCAATAGCTACTCTTAAAATATTATATATAATATTAAATCAGACCGAGTCAGTCCAGATTTTAGTCGATATAATTCAATTAGGGTTCGAACATTAGAAGGAGCGGAGTCAGAATGGGAAGAATTGCAAAATGGAAGGGGCAAAGTTCCTTTTTGTGCCATTCAGTTTTGGAGAACACCAACTTTTCAGCTTGGGCAATTTTGCGTCGTCGGGAGATTTCCGGGCAGACTCAGTTTAGAATGCGTCAACCTTCAGAGATAAAATGAGGGAGAAAAGAAAATATCGTTCCACAAACTTAGACAACAATTTTTCATGTATATAAGTGATACTGAATTTTAAACAGAAAATGACAAAAGGGTTTGAAAACAGACGTTTTTAAGATAGAAATTCTGACATTAGAATGGTGCAAGCGGAAACTTTTTTGCTATAAGATCAGACTGTTTTTTTAAAATAATAATACAGGATGATAAGAAAAATATCTTGCGGCGTTTTGTTCAGTTTCACCCAAAGAAAAGTTGAGCGTTAAAAATGTAACGTCTAGTTAATCAGGCTTAGCATAAGAAGCTTAATGGTAGTTAATAAGCCAATCAAATTAAAAAAAAATGGATAGTACCTTTTATGGAGAAACACTCAAATCAACATCTGTGACGAGTTTCAAAACTTTTCCCTCCTATTTCAACCGTTTGACGATTCTTTTCGCTAATTTGACTGGACTATTAAAAAATTGAGAGATTTGTGGAAAGGGTGAAAGAGAAGAAAATAGAACCTATCAAAGAAGAACTTTTATGATATTCTAGAAGAATGAACCAGCAAGCTTATGATTTAATTTACTGTTATCTTATTAACAAGCTTAAGGTGTTATCCCTGGAATTTAAATATAAACATTGACAACAATATGGATTTGTTTACCAGAAAGGTAAAACACGCTTCACACAAGTTATCTCATTAATAGATATAATTGTAGGTATTATTAAAAGTAGCTGTTCTTTTCGGTCAGCTACTTTAATTTTTACCCCTTCAAAGCAATAAATTAAAGTAATAAGTAATATTATTAAAGTATTTTTTTATTTTCAGAGAAAGGAGAATATCTTTCAACACATCTCGGTGGAACTGTTCTAAATTTTATGAGAATAACGGTTGACGGACCCAATCAATTCACTCCCAGAGCTGTCAGCAAACGAGTTCCAGAAATTATGAAGAAAAGCTCCGGCGAACCGGTAAATATCACATCATTATTGAAATAATGTAATTTCCTAATAAAAGCATCAAGTCATAGTAAAACTAACTAGAAGATTAATTTTCTTCTTTTACAAGAGAATGTTTAGAGTTAAAACGTAATTGCAAGGTTGCAACCAAAATTAAATTATCACTGGAAATAGCCGAAATACTGCAACTATCGTCTGATTATTTTTAGCGAATTTTCGAAGAAAATTTAGCTATTGCAATAATGGCTTCAAAAGTTTTGTAATGCGAATTTTCGAAAATGTTTTAGACCATTCTGAATCGATTCCCGAAAATTAACACTTCTTTTTATGTATGTATATATATGTGTCACTCCAGACGATATCTGATATCTCACGCTAGGACGCACTTAAAATATCCAAACAAATTTTAAAATGTCAATAATACCATAAGAAAATATGGGTTCGTTGGTCAGCATTTTTGGAATTCATTTAGGGGTCAAATTTTGACAATTTAGGGTAAAAAATAGCATAAAATCGTGTTTTTTCCATTTTACCCCCCTCTTACATGATAATATGACAAACATGTACATAACAACAATTACTGCACTCTTAAAGAGCTTTCCAACGACATGCATCTTGAAGGGTAAATGCTATTTTGACTTTTGTACCCCGTACCCCCGTGTACCAAATTTCTTTTTTCACCCATCCAAATTCTAAACCAACATTTTCCTGTATTATCATAATAGTCCAGGAGATAGTGTGTAAAAAAGTGTCCGACTAACATCAAGCTAGAATTTTATATACAAGTCAATCTTTTAGCGCCTTTTAAGAATATGTGGTCGGTTAAGTTCGTCTGCGGGACATAGCTTGGCAATGCGCGTTTGAAAAAAACAAACCGGTGGAGAGTAGCCATGTCTCACCAATTATGGTGGACAATAAGATTTTCATGATCCTGAGTACAGAATTAGTTAGTAGACCCAAAATCAAGTCGATGTTATTTTCACACTTAATAGGTAAGTTATTCAAATATTACTAAAAATCAACGTGGTCACCTGTCAACGGACAAACTAACATCAACTTGATTTTCGGTCTACTAACTAATTCTGTACTCAGGATCATGAAAATCACATTGTCCACCATAACTAGTGAGACATGGCCGCTCTCCACCGGTTTGTTTTTTTCAAACGCCTATTGCTAATCTATGTCTCGCAGACGAACTTAGCCGACCACATATTCTTAAAAGGAGCTATAAGATTGACTTGTACACAAAATTCTAGCTTGATGTTGGTCAGACACTTTTTTGCACGCTATCTCCTGGACTAAAGCCAATAATACTGAGATTTCTTTGAAAATTCACTCATTAAGTCATGGTGCATGACTGGACTTTTTTTATGTATCAGACAATTATAGATTATTTTAAATTAAACCACCAGTAAGTGTGTAATCAAATTATCATTATGTTTGATTACCACTAAATATCGATCAATCCAACCAATCTTTTAACTACTCGCTATAAGTGTTAATGTATGACTTCAGTTAGAATATATCTTATTAGAAAATATGTTTTATTTCGTTTTTAGTTGTTCGTCTACATAGCAGAAAAGCTTAGAAATTTCGTGTGGGCGCACTTTTCGTTCCGAACGGAGCATGTTCCTATCGTCTTCTGCTTCAGTTTCCCTTTAGAACAAACCTCGCTAGACAGGGGTACGATTATGGGCTGGGCGAAGGGTTACCTCTGTGAGAAAACCGTTGGACAGAATGTCAACACTCTTTTGAGACAGGCGGCTCTTAACAAAGTATGGTTATTTGTTTATTAAAAAATCCTAGGCGTTTTTATAAATGGAAGATTCCTGTAGAGATTAATGCAACTTATCATAATTGCATAATTGCCACTCTCTGAAAATTATTCACATTCATTGAGTAATATGTAATATGTTTAAAGGGTTTGTCTTTGGACATAAAGGCTGTGATAAATGACGTAGGAGCTGCGTTTGTAGTGGGACGAACTAGAACAAGGCTCTGCTCAGGCTCTATAATTCTTGGTATGAAATATTTTATCTTTACGCACTCATACTAAATAAAGAGGATAACTAGTTTATCTCCCCTTTTCTTAGCTGTATATGAAATTTAAGTTGGTTTGAAGATAAATTTTAACAAAAAACTTTATGAGCTATGTATGATGAGATAAATACGATGAAATAATGATAGATGGGTATCATTGGGTCAAGAGCAAGAACGGTGTATAGAGGATGGCTAAATTCGGGATGCGAGACCGGCCCCTTGAATGTGTGACGTAACGAGAGTCCAGAACTACACTCCTACTAAGCAACTTCCTATACCCGTACAACCCCGACTTCGTTTATTATTCGTTTAATATTTTCAGTTCTAGTGATCAGATAATTATGAATTATTGCTGAATTGAAGAATAGGGAATTGTTAAGACAAGAGATGCAAGGAGATAGACGAAAGTTGTGCTGTATTTATTAGCCGGTTAGGCATTCTGCGGGACTCTCTTTACGTCATAGCACACCCCCCACTATTCTGCCGCTACCCCCACCACACCCTATTTAGCCGTGCTCTATATTCTATATACTGTCCTTTAAGAAGCGTTCATCCAGGATCCAAGTCAAAAAATCAATAATGTTTTGTTCGATTTCCAAATAGTTAAGTCATGTTTATTCTGATAAATAGTAGTTGTATAATAGATAATATGTTAAAAGTCAAATCCTTTTGTCCTAAAAATGCCTGCTGCTATGATTATAAAATAGTATAGTCTCATCTAAATTTTAATTTCAGTTAAGCTAGTATAGTTTCAAATTAAGTTCGCTTCATATGAATTTTTTCTGTCTTCGAGGAAAATAATTAAATTTCTAGTTTTTCTTCAGGTTCGGGAACGAATGCCGGTTATCTGGAATCAGTTAAGAAAGTTGTTGGTTTCCAAGGTGATTTTACTTCACCCTATGTCCTTATCAACACCGAATGGGCAGGTTTCGGTAACAACGGTGAGTTGGACTCGGTAATAACTGAATTTGATCGGATTTTGGATTCAACCAGCATCAACCCTGGAGTTCATCTGTAGGTGAACTTTATTCTAAATATCCAAACCAAATAAATGTCCATTCCATTAGTAAATATGGATCTTATTTCACCATGTCAGCATTTTAAGAAATTACAAATAACAAAAGAGCCGAACCAAATTAAAAATTGGATTTGCGTTTTAAATGCAATGGCCATTGATATAGTTGATAGGTTTAATGCTATATTTGCTTCAGTGTATTATGGATAGTATGTGACATTGATGTAGGACAATGGTTTGGTTATATAATACTGCTTTCGTTTAACGGAAAAATGTTGGTGTTATTTTCACATGCTGAAAAACTCAATAATCATTATGTATTATGTATGCAGTTGTAGCTTATGGGCTCACAGTTTCATAATATTGCTCCTTCTAGTTTGTTATACATTCGAGTATTGATATATCTATGATTTAATGCCGGAGGTTTGAAAAAATGACTGGCGGTCTCTACATTGGTGAAATTGGACGGCTTTTTCTCGTGAAGTTGATTGAAGAAAAAATATTATTTGACGGCATAATGCCCAACAAACTATTAAAGCGAGGTTCATTTACTTCTGATGACATTCTTAATTTCACCAAGTAAGTATAATATTATTAAAGCTAGTTTGTGAAAATTTTCGTTCCTCATTTAAGAATTTTATACATGGTTTATCCAGAAAAATTGTCACACAATTAAATTATAATAATTGATAAAGACATAGGTTCAAAAGGATAATCGGTCCGAGACAACTTTCTTATATAATCCCAGATCCCAGAAAACATGAATACATCACGGAAACATGATATACAGACTACACACGGATACGCGTGTCGATCAGCTAGCTGTGACTGTGAACCCACCCTTTAGGAGGGATCCTATGGAACCTTCCAAGTGAAATGAGAGTCCCACTCAGCACTACCGTCTACTTCAATCATCCTTTTAAACTATAAACTCATCATGATTAGCTATTGGTTAGCTTCATATAAAATATTTATTGCATTAAGCTCGCTTCCATGATAAACCCTACGCGATGGTTAGTTAATATATATTTTAAAATTTATTCAACTGGTGGTTGTTTACATTTTGTTTTCAATTTTCACGTAAATCAAATTTATTTGCATCAATATCTCGAAAGCTAGATTTTCCCCGGGAAAACGGCTTCGATCGTTAGATTTGTATTTAAATGGAATGTATTTTAGAATGTTTAATAAAAATCGTCGGAACCGTTTTCAAGAATTTTTTTTTACGTTTTTCAGAGTTTTAGGGGGGTAGCGCCCCAAAGTTGGGACTTTTTTCACTAATAGATTTTGCCTCGGGGTCTGATTTTTCTGAGCATGTATGCCAAATTTCGTCAAAATCGGTCCAGTAGTTTAGGCTCCACAGTGAGACGATAGACGACAGATGACAGACGACTGACAAACATTTTTTAAAAACCACTTTTTTGTAAATCCATCAAAACCTCAAAATCTAATTTTCGCGCCATTATAATACTTTCTCTGTATATGAGATAGTAAAAACTATCAAGTTTAAGCAACAGGATCGAAGAAATACTTAGCAAGTTTTTTTAAGGATAGTTTTAGCAAGGACTTTTACATATTTTGTATATATTATTTCATAATTACTTAGCCCAGTGATTTCCATTTAATAGTTTTCGTGGATACATTTAATTATTATTGAACATTTTATCAAAATTTATCATTAAAAATAACTTCTCCTCGGCGGGCAATCGTACCCGGCCTCTCTCTATCCATGTTTGAAGCTATTTTCTCAGGAACCAGATTTTCATATATCGTTAGATTCTTATTTTAATGGACTATATTTTGGCATTTTTTAATCAAAATCGTCGGAACCGTTTTCGAGAAATAATTTTTAATGTTTAGCGCCCCCAAATTTGTAGCTCATTTCTCGATTTCTCCTTGGAGTATGATTTTTCTGAACGTGTCTACACATACATGCCCAATTTTGTTTGTCAAAATTGGCCTAGTAGTACATGCCCAATTTTGTCAAAATTGGCCTAGTAGTACATGCCCAATTTTGTCAAAATTGGCCTAGTAGTACATGCCCAATTTTGTCAAAATTGGCCAAGTAGTACATGCCCAATTTTGTCAAAATTGGCCTAGTAGTTTAGGCTTCACGCGTCTGCACGGATGCAGACGACAAACTTAGGGGACCTCAAAACGTGTAAATCCATCAAAATCTCAAAATCAAATTTAACCTTCATCACAGTGCATTCTCTTTATATGAAAGTAAAAATCTGGTAAAAGAAGAAAAACAGTTGAACAAAAAACTTAAAAGTTGAAGGAATGTTTATGATCAATTTAGATGGGAAAACCAACCCGACGTGCATAACTATAAAATATATATTACAATGCACTTTGAAATAAAATTTACCATAGAGAAAATTATATTTTGGTCAAGCATGGGGATTATAGTTTTAGTAATCTCTTAGACCAAACCGTTTTACTAATAGAATGGTTAATCTAAATATAACAATTTGACTTTTTTAAATGAATTTATTAATAACGTAACATTTGTTATTAATAATTATTTCCTTTGAAAGTGAGAATACGAAGGTATGTACAAGACTGTTAAAAAATTTGGAAGTTCAATATACACAGGAAGATATGATTAAAGTGCAAGAGGTCTGTTGGGCCATTGGTGAGAGAGCTTCCTACTTAGTTGGAACATGTCTGGCTGGTTTGGCACAAAGAATGGCACAACCTGTGGTCGCTTTTGCAACCGAGGGACGCCTTATTAACAAGGGACTTCCAAACTTCAAAGATTTTGAAAACAAAGCTTTAATGCTCACTGAAAAGCCTGTTAAGGTGATAAGAATCTATGTTCATTTTTTAAATTTATATTGAGCTAGTAGCTCTCTCTAAAATAAATCTCTACATGAATATATAGAGATAGAGAAATACATAAAAATCGCACTTGTTCTAACCTGAATCTTGTAATATTCCTCTTTTTCACAAATACCTCCACTTAACGGAAAAACTTTAATAGTGATAAATTTTCTTGGCGTTACTCTTATAGCAGCGTGTCTTATTATACCAAACAGAATTTAATAATCTATTTATTTTATTTGATTTCAGAAAATTTACATTTTACCAACGTATGGATCTGCTCTTAAAGGATCAGCTTTATTAGCTTCTTGTTTATAAATTGAGATAATTAAGAATTTATACAAATATATTCTACTTAATTCAATTCTTTTTAAACTCAATAATTAATTAATAAAACGGTAGAAAAAATTATTGAAGACTTATGTTTTTTTTTTTTTGGCGTTGAATTGAATTTTAAAGAAATTGGAAACATCTTCATAATATTCTTAAGAGCATATTGTAGCGTTTTAATTAGTTGATATTAGTGTACTTATAATTAGTTAATTAGCTTATATATATTTAGTTATACATTTCTTTTTTTTAATAGGTTTAAAGTAATATAGTTGTTTTTTCTACGCACATTAGTAGAAACTTTATTATAATGAACAAACACAATTTAATTAAAATATAATTCATCAATACAAGGTATTGATACTTAGTCAAATTTAATTATTACTTTTAAAAAAATTATTATCTTATCAATACTGTTTTTATACTTATTGATAAGAGCCACAGGTTATAATAACACAAGGTTTGTTCGAAAGCTTAGATCTCGCTATTGTTAGTCCTTCGATCCCTCTTTCTAGGGGTATTTCATACGGTGGTATGTAATCACAGAGGTTCTGATGTTTCTTTAAGAAGTGTATGGCGTTTCTGAATCTGAAAATTTATCTGAATGTGAAAACCAAATCTGGTTAAAATGTACAATACTTATTAGCATTTGCTGTCTGATTTAGAATAAGTTTTAGTGTTATTCACATACGAATCAGTCAACATTTTCGAATGACCCCTTTTCATTTGATACCAATATTTTAAGGAGAGGCATCGGTTTCATTCATATGTGAAAGTATGAACGTTTTTGCTTCAGATAGTTTGATGAACCTTTTAGCTAGCTGATTCTACGGCTCCCGGCACACACTTTGGGACTATGTGGGTAAACCTGTCGCCCTGAAATTACCTATTGTTATTGTGTTGGGAACTTAAACACAAAAATCGGTCCGAGACAACTCAGACAAACTTTTTCATATACATGTTCATAATTACTTAGCCCAGTGTTTCCATTTATTAGTTTCGTAGGTAAATTTAATAAAAATGTATTATAAAAGTAACTTCTTCTTGGTGGGGAATCGAGCCCGGCCTTTCGCCGTCCGGGTTTAAATTTTCTCAGGAACTAAATTTTTCCCGGGAAAATGACTTATATCGTTAGATTTGTATTTAAATGGAATTCATTTTAGAATTTTTTAATAAAAATCGTCGAAACCTTTTTCTAGATTTTTTTTTTTTCACTTTTTCAGAGTTTTTGGGGGGTAGCGGCCCGAAAATTGAGGCTAAAATTAATTTCTCGATTTTGCCTCGGGATATGATTTTTCTGAACATTTATACCAAATTTCGTCCAAATAGGCCTAATAGTTCAGGCTCCACGCGTCTACAGAAATTTTTAAAAAATATCTTTTTTGGACTCAGGAGACCTCAAAACGTGTAAATCCATCAAAATCTCAAAATCGAATTTTCTCGCCATCACAATACCTCTTAATATGAGTAAGTAAAAAAAAATGTTTAATAACACTCTTTTACCGATTTTCTTATTTATTAAATAATTTTAATAGTAATTTTAATTAAATTAAAATGAATTAACTAATGACTGATTATTGTTTTTTCGTCGTTAATAATATGTGCAAGTATCAGCTTTTTAGGTAGTCAGAAAGTGGGTCAAATGTAGGTTACAAGATATGGAGACAAACTAAAATCAAATTAATTAAAATTTAATCAATTAACTAACTAATGACTGATTATTGTATTGTCATCGGAAATACATAATCTGTGCAAGTTGCAAGTTTCAGCTTTCTAGGTAGTCGGAAAATGGGTCAAATTTAGCTTACAAGATTTGGAGAGATCTAAAGTTAAATAAAAGAGTGTAAAAAAGAACTTACTCTTTACCGTAGGAGTTTAGTTCGACTATATTAAGAAGCTTAGTCGTATTATCCATGTATCTGATATAATTAAAAGCTGTTGGGTTGCTAGGGTGATCAAATAATACAATAGTACCCTGAGTTTTTATTATCTGAAAGTAACAAATCATGGTTTTAGTTTTTTTTAAATAATACATATATGAGTAACGTAAGGTAATGCATATAAAATATCACACATTAATTATTTGTTAAAGAAAAGCTTAGAAGAGCTACTTTACGTAGATATTCGATTGCTCCATTTACAGAGGGGCGTAGAACCCAAATTTACAATTTCACAATGTTAAATTTTAATCATGTTAAACTGTTACTTCATATCTCACTTACAATCTTTACAACTAAGAACTAAAACGTACAATAAGTTTTGGTGGTTTATGGAAATAAATAAATTGTTTGAGGATTGAAATAGAATATACTTGTAACTTTATTATTTTGAGTTATCGTTAAAAATTCAAAGATATAATACAAATGATTAACCTCAGCAACCATTTTGGCAGTTGCCCAAGATTGTACTGTATCGAGAATGATGTCTGCTTTCCAACCTTCATTACAGTATTGAATAATTTCATCCACGACAGCTATTGGTGGAAAAATAACTTTTGTATTTAAAACGTAATTTGCACCGAGTTTTTTCATACCTCCTAGGACATTCTTGAAAACATCTGCGGAATGTAAATTAATATAAACATTATAATATTGTTCGGATGAGAATAATACCCGTTTGTTATTTTAATTTCTGACATAATACTTAAAAATAATAGTCAGGGTCCAATCATATCTCACATACGTAAAAAGTCCGAAAAGTACCAGCAAGTTACTAAAAGGGTTTCTTCGGTCATAAGAATTTATTATTATTATTATTTATTTTTTTAAACAGAAGTATGTATTTTTCACTACATGAAATTCAGGGGGGGGGGCATTTTTTTGAGTTTTTTTTTAATTTTTTGGGGGGTAAAATGGCCTCCATTTTGGAAACACGATACATTTTTGTTAACCAAATTTCAATACCTTTATAATGATACCGAATTTCGATTTTTCAAATCACAATAATTCTGGGGCCCCCTACTTACGGCCCCCCAAAAATTCTAAAATTTCTTTTATTTTAGATCAGCTCCCGGAAATTTTATTGGACCACAGAGATATAATATATTTATATCATTTTGCCTTATTTTAGGACCTATCCTAATGGGGTAGTGCAGGGGGGTACAATTTGCGTTTTGTTTTAATTTTTTGGGGGGTTAAATGGCCTCCATTTTGGAAACACGATACATTTTTGTTAACCAAATTTCAATACCTTTATAATGATACCGAATTTCGATTTTTCAAATCACAAATATTAATATTCATAGAACTCTAGAATATTTTATTGAGATTAAAATAATAAATATATAAATGATTTGACAAAATAAAACAAGTTGACACAGGTCAGGATGTCAACAACAAAAATTCTGGGGCCCCCTAGTTACGGCCCCCTAAAAATTCTAAAATTTCTTTTATTTTAGATCAGCTCCCGGAAATTTGATTGGACCACAGAGATATGTATTTATATCTTTTTGCCTTATTTTAGGACCTATCCTAATGGGGTAGTGCAGGGGGGTACATTTTGGGTTTGTTTTAATTTTTTGGGGGGTAAAATGGCCGCCATTTTTGAAACGCAATACATATTTGTAATCTACATTTCAATACCTTTGAAATGATACCCAACATGAGAAACATAAAAATATAAAATATTGCGATATATTCGCAATTGATCGCAGATGGCAGAAAATTGGAGTGTTTAAGTTCGCAATAGGATTTCTGTTTTTGGGCAAAAAAGTTTACCTTATATACCAAATTTCAAGTCTATAGCTTCAGTAGGTCGGGTGATATATTCCAAGATGCGACGGACGGACAGACGAACTACCAAAAGCATAAGGGTTTCTAGGATGACCTCGAAACCCTAAAAAGTGATTACGTACGTGTTGAAATGTAAATTACCTTAAAGCCGTGTCCAGACTGACATTGTTAAGGTCTCATCACATCAACAAGTCAAGAACAAGTAGTCGATATTAATACCCCTTAAGCCGTGTCCAGACTGCCGAACCGAACAGAGGAAACGAGCTGAGCATTAGTCTCTGCGCATGCCCAGTCTGAGATGCGCAGGCGCACTTTATACTGACCATGCGCAGAGACCAATGCTCGGCTCGTTTCCTCTGTTCGGTTCGGCAGTCTGGACACGGCTTAAGGGATATTAATGTCGACTACTTGTTCTTGACTTGTTGATGTGATGAGACCTTAACAATGTCATGCAGTCCCTGGTCTTATTCTAATTTTCTCGTTTTTTTTTTTAAAGAAAAACGAAGGGTCTGACACTTTCAAGGATTGATGCGATCATTTGTGTGACTTAAATTTATTTCAAAATTTGAGCTTAGAATAGAGGTAGTTATGTTTATTTTGTTTTTTGGATATTTAGGGAAAGTAACTTCACAGAGATTAAGAAACACAGCTCTTTAATGCTCTATTATTTATTATTGAACTTAAGGCGGTATGTGTGTATGTATAAATACTGTTACTCTATTTAATATTCCTCATACCAATCACAACGATACTTTTGACACCCAATGATGAAAATATTTTAACAAGGCAAGCTCCAGCCATTCCCGCTCCAATGACAACAACTCTGGATTTGGGAGTAGCTCTTGATGCCTTATATGCTTGAAGGCAACAAGCAACAGTGGTGCAGTAGGAACCTTCACGTAAACCGACTTCTTCAGGCAATCTGAAAAAAGTTTTCTATTAAAAGAAGGTTTACGGTCCCGTCAATGCGTACAATTAGATTGATGATGGGTCTGTTCTATGCTTGGGTACCACTGTACCACAGTGAATAAGTGCTAGTTATTTACATTGATCTAAATGGGGAAGATATTCGCAAGCCTCTTCATCTTTGGACATTGTAAGCTCTACTCTGTCAATGACCACAGCGTGGCTGTTGGTATTTGTTGTATTAGGAGCATGTAATTAGGATGCACCAATAAGTTTCGTTGGTCGGACTCATGTTTAACAATATTAGGTTATTAATAACAAACAATAAAAAATAAGAGGTGAACTCTTAGGATGGTCAATCATTGCTTCAATTATGTACATCCTTCTATTACCTCAAAAATACTTAGTCATTTAGCAATGTTGAAAAAAAAAAAAATAAATAAAAAAAATAAATAAATAAGGATGTATACTTATGACATAGATGCCATGGATGAGTGAAGTAATGCTGTAACATGCCATTACGAGGTGGGATTCCAACTTCCATTAAATTCTTACACATGTAGTATCTCCTTTCTTCGCAAGCCAGACAATGTCCACAGTGTACCCTCGGCTCTAAAACTACTCTGTCCCCTGTAAACAATTTAAAGTAATAAATATATTATTTTCGGTCCAATGTGTGTGCTTTACTTGTGATTAAATATGATTTTAACTATTTTTAACATAACCTAAAATATAGCTATAAATGAGTAACTCAGTTTACTATACAGATACACAGACATGAATCTTACAGGCCGGGGTTGCCCATCCCTGCCTAATTTTTTTAAATCATTTTAAAAACTCAATAAATATGTAAATAAAAACTGACTTACAAAAGATTGTGTCTTTTATAAGTCAGATTTTGAAATATTTCTATGATACCTGGCTCTACATCTCCAAGAACATCTGGCCCAAGCTGCAATACCGTTCCTGTTCCATAAGATCCGAGAACTATAGGTTTGCCTTTGTGCTTTGCTAAAAGATCTTCTCCTCTTAGCTTACCTATGGTACTAACCTATTCAGCAAACAACTCTTATAAATTTTAGTTAATTTACTTAGAGTCCTCAAAGATATAGATACGCATAGTAAAGGAAAAACCATAAAAACACAAGTGAATGCAGGTTTAGTATACAAAAATAATTTAAGGCGTAAAAATATATTTAATTTAACCTGTAGATCCGCTCGGCCAAGCTGCACGTATCCCATTTTTACGAGAACTTCATTTCCTTTGACTTCTGGAAACGGCAAATCTTTCTAAAACATTAAACTTATTTTAAACTTTATAAACCGAGTAATTTTGAGTACTAATTTATAACCTTTTAAGGTGAATTAAGAATTTCAACCGTGATTACCAAGTAGGGAAATAAAAAGTGAGTGCATTTTATGAATGAGCTTATGAAAGTTAAAATTGGGAATTAAATCGTTATATAGCTGTTAGAGTAGGTGTTCCCCAAAGGACATGGTTTCCCTGACTTCAAGATAAATACTTCAGTATTTATAAAAATACCTTAAATCTGCTTCAAAGTATACTAATCTAAAAATTGCACTTCTTTATATCCATCCCCATTGACCATTACATTTGATGTACACTCCATTGCATAGAATTAATTAAAGAAGAACATATATTTTAGTAAATAAAAGAAATAAATTGTTACACTGCCAAGTAAGAAGTACTCTGAATGAACCAAAAATTCATAGATTTTACTCGAGAATCAAGTTTTTACATCCAATATAGTAAGGTATTTAAGGTATTAATAACTGTTAAAAATCATATTGACAATACTGCATGTTTCAAAAAATATAAAATACATAATTACATTTATTACCCACAAAATCAATATTGTAAAATTGTACTTTTTTCTCTTCAAATACATTGTACTGTCAAGCGTAAAGAAAAGTGGATTGGTAGAATTTGAATGAATACACGTCTATACATGTTTTTTTTTTAATTATATGATTTTGTGTTATCATATCATTTAAACCGGAAAACCAAATACATAATTCATTACTAGTAAACCCGCGGAAGCATTCGCACTATGTTATCTGTCTTCGTCTCTGTATCTGTGTCTTTTGTATACATTTATTTATTATATTTAAAAATGCCTTTCCTCTATTTGTAAAAACAATATTTTTCCAGATTATACAGAAAGGATAAGATTATAAGAAACTCGACTAATTCGTATGAATCGAGTGCTGGGAGGAATCATGGATCGCTGATAGTATCTCCAATCTTCAGTCTGTCAATCTAGGTAATTTATTTAATTATATTAATTAAATAATGAAAGAAATACAAGTTTATAATAGTTCAAAATTATATCAAGCAGGAATGTCTAGGTACTATTGATATATTATAATTGTATTATTGTTTAGGTAAAGGACATACATTATTTATTCTTACCCCAAATTACTCGAGGAAATTGACGAAGGCAATTATTGTATCACTCTGTAAAAACTTAAAACGAGAGGTTCTTTATTATCTAACTTTTAATTACCTCCAATATCGATTGCTGCAACTTAGTTAATATAATTAACTGAGAAACTTTAAGCATTAGAATGTTTGCAATGTTATCTTCCTACTCCTGCTATAAACGTTATTTTATTAGAGAACTAATCAATTTCAGCAGAGTGAACAATCTTTTTTATATAAATAATAAATTGAATTATAAAAAAGTGCTTACGATTACAGCAGTGTTGTAAGTCATAAGAACCACTCCTATATTTCTTCCTAAAAACAAAATAAATATATATATAAAATAAATATAAATAATAATAAGGTATCATTTATGAAATCGAGTGGTGTCCCGACGACGGCGACAACGACGTACCTCAAAATTATTTGTTATTGCTAAGCTAAGGCAACCACATTTAGTCCAATGAAAATAAATGTTTGATTTGTTGGCCTTCAAGTAGATATAATAACTCATATAAATTAATTTTACTTTTTTTCTAGATATAAAATTAAGCCTAAGCTTAAAGGCTTGTAGTATTCTTTAAGTCAATGCCAAAGGTTTCTGCTGCTAATCAGAAAAATTTAATTCATTAACCTATTATAATATATATAGTGATAAGCCGTTTTATAATAATCTTGCTTTGAGCTGTCTTTTTTAGAGTTCATGGGCGCCGACTTTTAAAAATTATTGGGGACCCACGGAGGAGTATGGAATACTCCCCATGAAATGGGGGGTCCGGGGGCCCTCCTCCGGAAAATGTTGAAAAACTGCTATATTTTAGGCTTTTTTGTGAGTTTTTATAGCAATTTTAAAGAAAATTTCATGCCAATACTAACGTATTTTTCTTTTCAACTAAAATACCAAACTTTTCTATGCATTAAAACATTTTTACCCATAACACAGGAAAATTTTAAAAAATCAAAATTATTATTTATCGTTGTAGTATAGTATAATGAAAATACATCAATAATTGACAAAACAACGATTTGAATTTTTTTTATAATATCCCTCAAAAAAGTTATATATCTATAAATATCAAATTTTTGTCTGTACATTGGTCAGAATTGAATATTTTTTAGATACTTTTTATTTTATACATTCCAAAAACCGAATCCGGCCCTAAATTTTTCCGTGTATGTATGTGTGTATCTTGTATCTATGTCTGTGTGTATGTGAGTTTGTCACACCAGTCCGACTTTTTAGCGCAAAACTAGCTAAACGAAATCGATTAATTTTTTTTCAGAGGTGAGTGCAAACATGTTGCGCATGTTGTAGGCTTGGTTTCATCTAAAAATATCGAGTAGAACCAAAGTTATTAAAAATGTTAGAAAACAAAATGTTTAAAAATAACCTAAACAAATTAGGTTGGCCCACCATAACCAAAACCCACACACTAGCTAATCAAAATGTTTGGGTACTTCTAGAACATATGCAGAGACTCGCGGTTTTTTGCGTCTGGTCAGAAATTTTGGGCTCCTTGAATAGAGTAAATTTGATTTTTTTTTTAATTTTAGATTTTTGTGCTCTTATGGCGTCCGCAATTGTTGACCGATATAATTTTTAATTGGGGTTCTTAAACCTCACACTAATGGTCTTTAAATCGAGTATTTATTATTTTATTTTGATTTTTGACTACGTTTATTTTCTAATTATTATATGCATCTCTTTTTACTATTTATTATATATTACTTAGTTTCTATTGGACATTTTTTAAATATATAGATAGACTCCATACTACGAATGAATGATGTATAGTATAGTCCTGATATTATTCCTAGAAGACTTTGGAAACAAAACTATTTAGGCATTTTATTTAATTGGTAGGCTTACATGATAATAAAAGGAATTAAATAGCATGAGCCCCACGCGGAGTGAAGGCTAGTAATCAATAAAATAAAAAATATAAAGCATCAACTACCTAATTGTATCAGGTAGTCTCTACCAATTAAGGATAAATAGTTCGTATATACACAAAAATTATTTCAAAATAATTTTTTGAATGAAATTTCAAATATTATAAAATTAGATGTCATTAATTCTTTAATAATGAAGAATATTACAAGCTAACAATAATATACAAAGAATGAGACCGAAAAAAAAGTTTGCCCCTACCCCTAAATTTTGGATTGTTGGCGCGGCGCCCATGAACTTCACTTTCTTACTGCTACTACTATGGCATCACACTGCTTGCCACTAAAAATAAACTTGATCCCCACACCCGGGCTTACAAATTTAAAATTTACTAACATTATTTTAAATTATTATTAATATTATTAAGAATATTATTTCAATAATAAATATTGCCTTTCCTACCGCCCTCTCTCGATGGGGCTGGCCGTTGATGATGTTTTCAAGCTGTTTAATGTGTATTTCAGTTTCGCTTAGTTAATGTAACCATCCTCCATTGCTCCATTGTAGGAATATTTATTGTTTGAATACAATTTTAGTATCTATATTGGAGAATTAAAAGACCTCTAAATAGTAAAATCTAAATATTATGTTGGCCTAGTAGAAAATTCTAGGGCAAAAAAATTATATACTTTAACAGCGGTACAATTCACTTTTACCTATTTTTCCAAAGGTACCACAAAATAAGCTTAATATATAGGGTCGAATGACGAGGTAATTTTTCGTACGTCATTTTTTTTCATACGTCGTAATTTTTATTTGTTAAATGGATTCGATGCTATAGTAGACATGACACATAGAATTAATTATAATTTAAATCAAATTATAATTATTATTAAAAAGGGAGACAGACAGAGAAGAATAGACTCCAGCGCTGGGACTCGAACCACGGGCCTCTATATTTCCAGTATAGCGCTCTACCAACTGAGCTACACTGGAGAATAATTTCCTCTGTCAGTAATGAAACCAAGTCCCGAATTAAAGTGGTTCAAGTCCCGGCGCTGGAGTCTATTTTTCTCTGTCTGTCACCTATTGTTAATAATAATTATAATTTGATTTAAATTAAAATTTATACTTTCCGTAGTATGAATACTACCTAAAATTTAAAAATGAAATTTTGAATTAATTCGATATATCAAAAGATAATATACATACGCTATATCGATATATTAGGTGAAGATTATGTAAGTGAACGCAAGAAAAAAGTGTATTGCGAGCTTGGTAGCCGTATTCTAAAGCTGTTCCCTTACGATTATAATTTCTTTATCTCTGTTGGTGTTCAATATTACCCTCAAACCCAGAATTATATTTGGTTCAAAAAGTAAGGTTGGCTCATAACAACAAGACATAAGCATAAAGATATTTTTCTATCTAAACATTGATCAACTAAGGTTATTCTCATTATATATAATTTGCTTTAATTATTTCAATCTATTAACAAGAGAGTAACTAAAAAATAATCTTACTTCCATGGCTTATCTTTCTATAGAGCATCATTAAAGAGTTCAATTGCGTCCTTAACATTGATCACAATTAACTTTAACACTGAAAAATAACTAGCTTACAATGCTGCTAAAAATATTTAAAAAGCTTACTTATGAATTATATTCAACAAAAGAAATGTTTAAACTAGAAAATAAATGTTTGTTGACGTGTCAAATTTTATTATTTTAAATTCTCTAAATGATATTGTCTAATATCAAATTTATCACTCAAATTTAGTAGTGACAATCTAGTTCAGGGGTTCTCAACGGGGTCCAGGTGGACCCCTTGGGGGTCTATGGAAATTTAAAAGGGGTCTATAGTATTCCAGGGGTCAATTGGGGGTCGTGGATATTGATTATTTCAGGAATCTAAAAGACAAATTTTCGTATCGTTCTAAAGCGGAAATTAAATAATTATAACAAAAATATAAATTTTAATTTTAACTATTCTATTTTTTTATAAAGTTGATGGATAATAACATCAGGTAATAATAATCAGGTGTAATAATAACACTTTTTTAATTTAGTAGCATAAGACGTTTCGACCCTTCTAGGGTCATCTTTAGTCACTATTTATTGATCTAAAATAACAATAAGATTAATTAACGCACTTCAATTAAGTTCCTTCAAACCAATAATTTAAACAAAATCATAATACATAACAATTTTTTTAAATAATAATACTATAATAATAGCTACTTACTAGTTCTAGCTATTAACACTTACAATAAAAGAACATTAGCTTAGATATTAGCAATAAAAGAACAAACGGTTATGAAAATAAACCGTGAACCAGTTTTAAAAAGTATTTCGCACAGTAATTACTCCATACAACGTCGTATGGAGGAAATGTCTGAAGATACTAAAAAAAATCCTTAATTTGTGAATTGCAAAACAGTAAATGAAGTTAGATGAATCCCCTTTGAAAATATTCTATTTACTTATAGGAAATAATCGTGAGGAAAACGATGGAATTTTAAACACATAATAAGTTACGTTTCTCCTAAAAGGCACTTATATAGCATGATAGTCAAAAATAATCGTAATATCTATAGTATGACGAATAAGTTATGGATTGTATCTATTTTAAAAATAGATATGCATGAAGCAGTTAAAAATGCTTCTTGTCCTCTAGAATTGGAAACAAATCGCTTGGAAAGCTACCGAATTGTTATTGGCAAGAACACAGTTTGTACTCGTATATCCTTCGTGAACACGAAATATTGGAATTTTTTTAATTCAATTTTGTGGTTTTGTTGTACCATTATTATTCTTTTGAGATTTTTTCATACATTTCGGAGGATTTTAGCTAATCTACGCGTATTCCTCACCCGTGGAATCCACTTATTCTAACATTTTCCGTAGCTTAAGTGGACATTTAATGTATTTAAAAAACAGACTACCGAAAAATATTCAGATAAAAAGTTTTTAGAATGTAAGAGCATCAGTTAAAAAAAAACCGATCCAATCGGACAATTAAAAATAGGTAAGTGTGCAAGTGCACATTTAAGAAAGTAAAAAATCGAACTCTAAACGATTCTGTGCCTTGATTGATTAAGTGACGTATTTCATTCATGAATTTAATTTTTTTGCATAAGGAGAACCTTACGTCTGGAGGGGTGAACAAATCATTTCATCCAGAAAGTTTCAAATAATGATATTCCGCTCACACACACTAAATATTACATATTTAAAGAATGAATTTTATGAGATACGTCACTAATCATGAGTTAACTTTCTGTAACATTTTAAGTTCTTGAATAAACAAATGATGGCTAAACTTTAGAATGCTGTTTCCAAGCCCGTAACACACTATTTCGACTAGATTACACTTTGAAATTTAGATGTTTAGACGATATTAGGTCCATTTGCCTTAAAGCTTATTAAACAAAGACATATAATAATTTATGTGCACAAGAATGATTTGATTGTATTCCATTTTTACAATAAATATGATAAAATAGTGTGCGGGCCTGGCAATCGTATTAATTTTTAAGTTAAGTTCCAGAACATAAATTTAGTCATCAAAGTAGTTGCCTAAAAGTTAAATAATTCTATTTTAATGAAATAGTGTGTTATTTTAAAAATATAAGAAAAAAAGACTTGGTAGATTGGATAAAATAACAACGACAACGGAATGGAAGAAAGGGGAAAAAATATTACATATAGTTTTGAGGATTATCTTTTTTATACTTGTTGTTGAATCCATCTGTAAAGGTTGATTCTATTGACAACGGATTCAACTTTCTAGTTTAAATGGATTCTACACGAAAAGTAAAAAAAAATCTGTCCCACCCTTCTTGAAAAAAAGAAGGTAGGAGGACGAATCGAAAAAGTTTTTTCATTTTTTACTTTTGGAGGTTGGTAGTAAGTTGGTATAATTTATTCTGTTTTTCTGTGTCTGCCCCCTCCCCCCTTAAAAGTTTGTAAACCCCTCGTGTACCCCCTTCCAGCCTTAAGGGACATGCTATGGTTAGTTGTATAACTGGATTTTTATACCCATGGTTTTTTTCTTTGTATTTTCCTGCTTTACTTCTTTTAATAAGACAGATGTAGCGTTAATAAATAATAATAGAGTACTTTAATTGTTAAACAAATTAAATAACTATGCCTCTAACTCCCAAATAGAAAAATAATGGGCTCATTACAGCAACCATTTTAAAAAATGGTTGTCATGTTGAAAAATAAAACTTTTTTTGATTTTCAATCCCGACATCTAGTATTTAAGTAAATAGATGTATAGTTAAATAAATAAATATTCAATATCATATCCACTGCCCATCTCCTATTGGTCATGTGACAGCTATATTTGAAAATTTGTTGGTTTTATCAAACCCACTTATGTGCCCAGCTAGATGTGCATAATAGCACATAAATTGCATAATAGCAAGTGAAAAAGAAAAATATATTCTTTTTGGTCCGTTCTTGACATAAGAACCAATCTTAAATCGAAGTCAGCAAAGAATTACTGTTATACTGAAAAATATCAATACAAGTTATACACTTAAGAAAAACAGTATGTTATTTATTACTAAATGTTTTTTAATTTTAAGACAGCTAAACGAATTGGCGCAGGGTGGCGGCAGGTAGTTCCTATTAAAATGGCAGATTCTACCAAAAGTAAACTTTTTCACGGGAAAACATATACCAACCGGCGCCATACCATCTAAAGAATACCCCCTCCGCAATCAAAAATGTTTTCTCAGTATTAAAAGTCAAAGGAGGAAAATAATCAAAAGTTATTCAATCACCCCCCAAAAACTCTGAAAAACGTGAAACAAAAGTAAATTCTAAAATGTAGTTAATTTAATTGCGAATTTAAAGATATAAGCTGTTTTCCTGGGAAAAATCTAGTTCCTAAGAAAATAGCTTCAAACGCGGACAGACAGAGGCCGTATTTGATTCCCCGCCGAGAAGTTTTTTTTAAAGATTTTGATAAAATGTCCAATAATAATTAAATCTACTTACGAAAACTAATCAACGGACAACGCTGGGATAAGTAATTATGAACTCGTATATGAGAAAGTTCATCTGAGTATAGTCTCGGACCGATATTTTGGGTATATGAACTTACCTACATTCAAAAAAGTGTTTAACAGTTAAAATACAGAGAAGGAAGTCTTATAAATAGTATTTGCCGATGTAAATGCGTTTGTACACATATTACATGTTTTTTAAAGCATAAAGAATTCCATTGAAAGAAGAGACTAATTAAAAATTTTTAGCATAGAAAGTTAGTTTTTTATATTTGTTTTAAATCTTAGATTTGGGGGGCTGAGCCCCTAAATCCATCTCTAGAAGTTAATAACTTCTAGAGATTAGATTGAATTATAAATAAGCAAGGAAATCGTGAAATAGGGTTTTGTTTTTCGACGATGGGACGTGAAACGTGAATCTATTCTAAAAGAAATCGGTCCGATACAACTCAGACAATCTTTCTCATTATAAGCGTTCAAAAAAGTGATTACGAATTTAATTACTTAGCCCAGTGTTTTCCATTTATTAGTTTTCGAGTTTTCGGAGATACGTTTATTATTATGGAACATTTTATCAAAATTTAACATAAAAATAACTTCTCCTCGACGGGGAATCGAATCTGGCCTCTCTCTGTCCGCGTTTATAGCTATTTTCTAAAGAACTAGATTTTTTCCGGGACTGATTTTTTTTTTATCGATAGATTTGTATTTAAATGGAATTCATTTTAGAATTTATAATCAAAATTGTCGGATCCTTTTTTGAGAAATACTTTTTATTCGCGTTTTTCAGAGTTTTTGGGGGTAGCGCCCCAAATTTGGAGCTAAAATTCATCTCTCGATTTTGCCTCGGGTTATGAATTTTCGGAGCAAGTATGCCAAATTTCGTCTAAATCGGTCCAGTAATTTAGGCTTCACGAATCTGCTCAGACGACAGACAAACATTTACTACGTTTCCATGAGTTTTCAAAACCGTTTTGGTTTTATATCGAAATGTTTCCTTTAGGAGTTTTCACAACAGTTTGAAAACTATAAACTCCCAGAAAAGTTTTAGTTAAGCCAGGTTATCATATGTCTACTTAGCATACCTACTGCGCATTCGCATGTCTTAATTCTGCTTTCAATTCAATACCCGTTTCCATGCTCTTTTTTTAAAACTGCTTCAATACAAAACCAAAAATTTGCTGTTGTGACCTTCAACTCAAAACGTTTTGAAATCGCCGTTTCCATTGGTACCAAAACCGTTTTCAAAATGGCTTTGAAAACTCATGGAAATGTACCTAGTAAATGTTTAAAAACCACTTTTTTGGACTCAAGGGACCTCAAATCCAAATTTTTGCGCCATCACAATACCTTCCCTAGATATGAGAAAGTAATAAACTATCTAGTTTAAGCAACAGGATCGATGACATACTATTTTAGCCTGGAGTTTAACAAAAAGTAGCGACGGTACTGGTGTAGACATGTAATACTAGGGAAATAAGAGCTTTGATGGAGGTCATCTTAATAAATAAAAAGAATCAGTCTCTCCACGGGAGAAACAGAAGACTAACGTAAGACTCCTTAACGTAAGAGTCTTACGTTAGACTCCAACATCGTATGACTCGCCCACTACTTACTTTCTTTATATATAATGTATCTCTAGTTCTACTGAAATCCGCACTGATGATGGCTTTATAAAAACCGAAAGCTCCTTTGGTTAATAATCAAGTATTTTCTTCCGTGGAGAGACTGATTCCATTTATTTATGTAATAATAGATTATTTTTTCATTTTAAATATGTTTACTCATCTTAGCTACAGCTAACTAAAACATAATATAGAGACTAGTATAGAATTGCTCGTGGTGTGGAGGTTTTCCATTCTAACAAACATCAAATTGGCTATTGTCTTATAGTTTTTAAGCAATAATATGATATAGAAGAAAAAGTTCTGAGTTATAGTTTGCTATTTTTTTTTTTTTTTTTTTTTTTTTTTTTTCAGACCTGTAGAAACATATCTAATGCTTGAGCACAGCTGTAATTGTTAACAAGAGTTTTACAAGCAGTATCCACTTTATACTACAAGTTTAATACCATAATTTATTGACTCTTCTAGAGTTGGTAATCGGTATATATGTTTTCATTTATATAAATGGATTTTCTTCTTTTTTACGCTATGTTCGTCGTTCGATGGTTGGAATATTTAATAAATCTTTAGCGAAGTACTTATGGACAGAAAAAAGTAGGATTAAAAAATTAAACACATCACATCACATCCAACAATTGTTAATATATCATTATCCGTATAACTACTGAGACAGTGAGTGAGTTGATTATCGGTATAAATCCTCTAAAGTTGCCGAAAGGATTCATAGATGTTTACTATTGTTAAATAATTCCACTGGGTGTTTTTATTGTGCGGTAAAAGTATAAGGAAGAAATCAAGTCCCGAGCTGTCTAAAGGTTGGGAAGAGATTAAGGCATTATACTTCGTGCTTTAGAAAGGTTTCGCCAACTTACCCTCGGGCCTTTATTTTGAGACTTGATTCCTTTCTTTAGTAATCCTCCGAAACAAGATATAACTTTTATTTTATAAGAATTTCCCCTCGGAGATAGTAACAATCTCGGTAGATCTTTATTTTTTTCCTAAAAAAAAATATTTTTCTACACTCTTAATAGATTAGTACGGTGTTGTGGTAGAAACAACTGAAAGGTATTCTTTTACTTGAACGGAGAAGAAGGAAAATGAAGAGGTATAAGTTTTAAAACTATATAATGACTTAATCGAGGGTATGTGGTGCTGGTAGGGATAAGTATATATCTGGAAGTTGTATGAGAGGGTATAAGTCGAAGCTATCATCTTCCCTGCTGGACCGAGGAATTATCAATATATCCTTCTCTCCCGATTCCTCCCCAAGTATATAATCACAACATCTATCCCCAAGAGTAAAGGATAACAACCCGTCTCTTACCTATATACTAATAAATCCGCGTTGGAAAAGCCGACTTGAACAAATGGTTCTCCTCACGCCCGCTGGAACTCACCCACCTCAAATAATATGATATTTTCAATAATGGCATCCTCTCTTAATCTTCTTTTTTTTATATTCATATAGCCTCTTCCCATCTGGTGTGGTAGAATTACAAGCCGGTCGGTGGAGGGAGGCATCAGTCAAACTATCGCTATTAATCAAAATATTCCTTAATAAAAACCAGGTACTGAGAGCTCAACTCAATTTTGAAATCACTTTATCTTAACCTTTTTTATTAGAGACAACAGCCCTAGTCAAAATCTACTTTATCATTACTCTTTTTTGTTACTCTTACAGAATAAAAGTACTTACAGTAAATATAAACGATTGAGCGTGAGGTAACCATCTATTTTTCTACGTTCAAAGTACTAAAAGCTGCATTTAACTAGCATTTAGAAAAGTACTGAAATTAAATTGAAATCGAATAAATTAATTTATTATATACTTCAATTGGTGTTATATATCATGCTTATCCTTTTATATTGCACATTTTATACTTATTAATTTAAACATTTTCTTTTAAGACCACCGTTGTTTTTTTTCAAACTAGAAATTCTATATTCTAATTCCTAACCTACCAAACCTCATTAGGACAATGGTTGGAATGTAATGGACAATCTACCTTAACGTATTATTTTATCTTATTTCTTCTTAAATAATAAAAATTAAATCAATGGAAGAAAAAACAATTGATTCAATAATTTAATAATACAATACATAGGGTGTTCTGTATCCAGATGCCAATACTTTAGGAAGTGGTATTACATCGATAAGGCAGCCAAAAATATGGTGTAGATTCTTTTATCGATCCGTTCTGGAATTATAGCTTTAAATTTAGTTTTCAAAAATTGTCTAACTTATCTTTAAAACATTCTATTACCAAAAAAATGATTGTGACAAGAGCATTGGTATGCTCAACATTTCAAGAATCAGCTTTTTTTCTTTAGGAAAAAATATAGTTCATATTTCACAGATTCAATGCGTCAACTTGTGTAAACTTTTTGCATTATCTACTTCTTTGGTTTTTCAGTTATTATATAGCACCTCAAAATATTATTCAAATACAGGATGTCCCCAGTTCGAGTTGCCTATAGGTGTAAATGATAAAAAATTTCATTTTTCGAGAAAAGGTTTCTCTTATTAATAATTTTTGCTTGAATTGATATGTATTATCATATTCAAAACTCCATACTATACATAGTGTAGTGTAAATTTTTTATCATTTACACCTATGAAAAAAGTTTTCACAAGTTGGCGCATTGAATCTGTGAAATATTAACTATATTTTTCCTAAAGAAAAAAAAGCTGACTCTTGAAATGTTGCGCATACCGTAATGCTCTTGCCACAGTAATTTTTGGGTAATAGAATGTTTTAAAGATTGTACTACACCCAAAAATTACAATTTTCAAAAATAGTATCAAGAGTAAAGTGGGGTTATTTTTGATTTTTCGAAAAAATTTTACTCTTTATAAAATAGTTTATTTATTATCCTAAGGTAATTTATGTCATACAAAATTGATGTCAGAAATTATCCCCTCCCTACTGTCCCCAGTTCGGGTTGCCTATACGTGTAAATTCCAAAAAATTTCATTTTTAGAAAAAAGTTACTGTTTATAAAAATGTATGCTTGTTCTAAAACGAAGACTAATCGTACAAAAATTGTGTACCATGCCCTCTGTACCCAAAAGGTTTAAATCTCTAAATTTATCCAAGACACAAGTGTAATTATTTTTAATTTTTTACGAAAAAAGTTATTCTTTATCATTTGTTCTGGCTTGTCTAAAATGAAGATTTATCTATGTTGAATTAAAACTGATCAAAAAGACATTAATAACTTAATAAGTATTATTCTGGAGTTTTCAATAAACAATTTATTACTTAATCCTAGTAAATACTTATATATAGTATATACAATATACCAGTTCATATTACCATGTTTAATGGTAATTTTAAATTTTTCTTTCAAATTATTTTTAACTAATTGAATTGTTTTGTATACAATTTTAACTTGTTAATTTGAAATAAATACTAAACAAATTTTAATGTCGTTATATTTAGGTTACTAATTTTTATTATGCAAAGTTATAGTTTTGATCTGAATACATTTTAATTTTAAATTAATACTGCATATTAGAAAAATATTTTTTAACTTCATTATACTTATGTTATGTATTTGTGTAAGTAAAATTTATATAATTGTATAACTTACAATGGTTATTGTAAGCAGGATACTTAATTATAAATAAATAAGCATATTCGATTCACCTTGATTTAAACCATCAACACATTTTAGGTGAATTTTTTGTTTAATGAATCTGGACTAAATTTATTTATTTAAAAACCTTCCAATATCAGTCTGAATTCTTTATACATATTAGGTATCATTTCTTCTGTTATAGTTGTTACTTAGATTTGTACTTTTTAGTTACAGAGTAATAAGATAAATCTTCATTTTAGACAAGGCAGAAAAAATGATAAAGAATCTTTTTATTAAACACCCTAGATCGACTTAACCACACAGAATATAATAGATAAGGGACAAAAGAAAAAGAAATTCAATAAAGAATCTCTTTTTTCCAAAGTTAAAAATAATTAGGTACGCACTTATGCGTCTTATAAATTAGAGATTTGTACTTTTTGGGTACAGAGTGCATTGTACAAATTTTGTTTATACGAATAATCTTCGTTTTAGAACAAGCATACATTTTTATAAAGATTTTTTTTTTAATTTACACCTATAGACAAGGGGAGGGGGTAATTTCTGACTTTTTTTATGACGTAAATTACCTTAGGATATTAAATAAACAATTCTATAAAGAGAAACATTTTTTCGAAAATCCAAAAATAACCCCACTTTACTCTTGATACTATTTTAGAAAATTGTAATTTTTGGGTGTAGTTTACATGATACGAAATTTTTAATATGATAATACTTCATTTCAAAACAAGCAAACATTATTATTAATAAGAGTATCTTTTTCTGGAAAAATAAAATGCATTTTTTTGTCATTTACACCTTTAGGCAACTCGAACTAAGGACATACTGTAGGTATATGTAATAATTTTTTATTTTTGAACGGGTTTACAGTATAGGCTGAATAGAATTTGTGAAATATGAACTATAAACTAAAGAAAAAAGCTGATCATTAAAATGGTGCATACCACAATATTTGGGGGCTTCGCTAGATCCGATAGGAGAGCGTTGGCGTTAGCTAACCAATGAATAAAGTTAAGTAGCACCAGGCGTGGTCACCATTTAGATGGGTGACCCCTCAGCTGGGTTCAATTCTCGGACCGGGCTCCCCGCTCGGACCCGGTTCACCCAGTATCGCTACATAAATGGGTAGCATCATATGTGAAGTGGTGACTAACTGGTTGTGATTGTCAATTATAAGCTTTATACAGCTGATGGAGCGACACATTAACCCCGTGACATCCGTTATGTAAATAGTTGTATAAGCCCTTTGGCAGACCCAGGCCCTTCATGTGCTTTTGAGCCACGGCAGTAGATTTTTAAATTGATCTATTTGTTGAGCCACATAAATTTAGCAAGCTGCTGTTAGTATAGTCGGTGTTTTGGTATTTTGTTTATTTCCTTGACCATTAAGTATCATTCCAGAAATAACAAATCTTACTGCTTATAGAAAACTTCATCCATTTTTATTATTATTTACCCTAATATATAAGATGCTAGAATTAACCTAGTTAACCAATTTTTATTTCTTTTTCTTTTTAATTCAGAGACCTTGGAATTACTCGTAGTTTATCAGAATGACTTTTTTCGTGGAACCAAAATTCAAACACCAACACCAACATCCTATAAATCGGTACGTACCACTAATTTTTAAATCTCAGGAATTATCATTCAGTACATACATGTAATCACGTAATATTTTATTCAAAATAATAATAAGTACACACTATAATTATATTGCTTTGATGAGTGATGAGGACTTTTAGTTTCCCCATACGACTTTAAAAAACCATTATTGAGAAATCCTAAAGCAAATACACTCGAGATTCAGCGTCAGGGAACACAATTAATAAATTAAAGCCTATTATTGTTTCGATGGTTTAAGTAAATGACACTGATGGAATTCACACGCAGTACTTAATAAAGTAAATTAAGCACTCTAAATAATCCTACGTACAACCACAGATTATCAAAATATGTACTCTTAAAAGCAAATCCATTTTCCCTTTTAACGTTAATAATAATTATCAATACAAATAACCTTTATTTACATACAGAGCTAATATTACTGGTGACTTTATCTCTATGAGAGATTAAAATGAGATGAGAAATGCAAATGCCCACTTCGAAGTGATTTAATTGAACTGTTTATTTGTTATCATTGAATGGGGCTCAGGGAAAATTGATAAGAGGTCTTTCACAGAGAACTGATAACATCACGGCACCAAAGTAACTTTACTCATACGACATTGTGCAAACAGTTTCGGTTGGAATTAATTAATTCTAAAAAAGCACCAAATGACTAACAGAAGGAGCCTTTGCTTATTGCTACCAATAACATGAGACAGGTGTGCGTATTCTCTATCCTAACTAATAAGGTTGCAGGTTGCGGATAGTGAAAACAAAATATTATGATTATGATGATTGTCAAATAATGGGTTTAGATCATGGTTTATTACATTTATAGTATTGGATCTTATACATTTTTACTTATTATTATTATTATTTTTTTTTTTTTTTTTTGTGGTTAGAACGATTTAAAGATAGACACAAAAACGAATAGTTTTGAAATCATGCTATATATTAAATAAATATAATTCTTGTTATCACTGCATCATGTATATTATTTTTTGGTATAAAAATACCTAGTATATTTTTTGCAACATTACTTGACTTTAATGAAGTTATAGCAGTAATTGCTTCTTTACCTTAATCGTGGAGTGAAAATTCAATATAATTGATAGTAACCAAAAATGTCTACCTATAGTGAATCTTTTAATTCTTTATTCCAGGAGATGGCGTGCAAAAAAGAGAATGACTAACATAAAACTAGAATTTTGTGTACTAGCTAATCGTTTAGTGCCTTTTAAGAATATTTGGTCGGCTAAGTTCGTCTGCGGTTTATAGCTTGGCAACAGGCATTTGAGAAATAGAAACAGGTGGAGAGCAGCCATGTCCTGCTCATTTTGGTGGACAATGTGATTTTCATAATCCTGAGCAAACAATTAGTTAGTTGACCAAAAATCAAGTTGATGTTAGTTTGTCACTTGTTAGGTGACTCGTTTGATTTGAAATTATATTTGAATAACAAACCCATAATGTGACAAACTAACATCAACTTGATTTTTGGTCAATAATTCTGTACTCAGGATCATGAAAATCACATTGTCCACCTAACTGGACATGGCCGCTCACGACCAATTTGTTTTTTTCAAATGCCTATTGCCAAGCTATGCCCTGCAGACGAATTAAGCTGACCACATATTCTTAAAAGGCACCATAAGATTAACTTAATCACAAAATTCTTGCACATATTTTTGCACGCTATCTCCTGGACTATGCTGATGATCCTTAATACACTCGATAAAAGAAGGCGAAGACACGAAAAAAATTATCTAAAAGATGGTTTCTTATGTGATTAAGAAATATAATATTAATCTTCCGAACCTACAACACTATATGATCAAAAAGTAGGATAATATTATTATGTCTTCGTACTTAAAAGAATAAAAAAAGAAAAAGATTTGATCGGTGTGCCTATTAGTAGCCTACAAAAAAATTATTTTGAATTCTTCTACCCCTCGTAACCTATTCTTTATATCTTCATAAGAGGAAAGATTGTTTGTTGCTTATTTCGAAGGCATCCTGTAATTCTGGAACCGATAGAAGCCGGTCCGGAGCAAAATGGTAGCCCCCTAGTCCTTAATTTAATATTAATTTGGCCCTGAGGATACGATGGGATCGCATAGATAAATACTTTAAAGAAAAATGATTTTATAAATAATATTACCCTTTTAAGAGAAAGGAGTATCTGTCTTTCAACGTTTCTTGTAGTGACAGCAAACATAAACAACCGAGAAATTTACGAAATATTATGTATTAGTGAGCTTAAACTCTTTTTATACTTGGAGATTTGGTTTAGAATTACGTTTCATACATCTTAACATCGATTTTACGTAACTAAATAAAATATATAATTCAGGTTGGGGAAAAAAACACTTCTAAAGTTTAATGGTGTTCAGTAAAATATTGAAGCAAGTTCTTCTTTATTTATAGAAGGTTTATCTGAAAATTCAAGTATGTTGTTCCAACCATGCTTTTTTTAGGAATTATTGTGAATAAAACTCAAGAACATACGGCTTTTGTCATGGCAGTCATTGAATCATACGGCTTTTGTGTGGCATTACCAATGCCAAACGGTTATGACGGTTTACCATTAATATATTTATGATACTTAAATATTTTGGTTGAGAACGTTCTTTATTAAATCATTCGCTCTGTAGTGAATACAATTATTCAACAACCCTACTGACCAGCAAAATTAACTATCGACTATGGTTAACTATAGTAGAGTCGAGGGGTCCAAAAAATTAGAACTAATTAGTGTTTTTTTTTTTTACAAAAGCAGACAATTCTTCTCTTAAATTAACTGCCAAAAAATGCATGAATTAAAAATTTGCAGTTTAAAGTGCCAATTAACATCACTTTTAAAAATGCAGAAGTATTATTAATCACGAATTCTAATTTTAAATATTTTAGTATGCAGTATAGAAATTTTCGAGACATTATTTTTTCTTTAATATATCATTACACTCCGACTAACAATTGTCTTACTGATCAATTAGTTTAATCTTAATTAAGTTTAATTTAACTGCCTCCCTCCCTAAGATCCTTTCCAGTCAAGCCGAACAAAATATAATTGCTTTTTGTTTACATCGTTATCAATATAATTAATCAAAAAAACAAAAGGATTTTACATAATACCTTTTTATCAACTACTGTATTTTGTACACAAAGTAAATAAGTGTAATATACATTTACCATTCTAAATTTAAATAAAATACTCTAAATCAAATACACCGATGAATAGTATATTAGGTGTGGTCTATTGTGTCGAAGGTTGTAAAGCTGTGCTGAACGAAATCATTATAATTGGATCTATAGAGATTGGTTAATTAGAATTGGTTTCAAATAGTAATTAAGTGTTAAGTAATTAATGATGATGACTCATGAGAGGATACCCTCCCGTAATATGTATAGGGTCGGTAGGCGCAGTAGCTTTTATTATAGATACTTATCTAAATGAACTCATTATTTACAAACCTTAAAAAACCAATTGGAAGTGTGGTTAACCTCGCTTCAAAAAACTATGATGAATGTTTACTTATAAACAGAGCTAATTAATTATTATACATATTATGTGTGTGTGTGTGTGTGTGCTTAAGTGCAATTAATCTTTGTATGCGTTTAATATATCCTTACGAACACAACCGTATATTAAAAGAAATCTATCTATCTATATTATAAAATAGACAGCTATTTCTGGCTGTTTTTGGAGTCTGAAAGTTGGAGTTACATAATATATAGGTAGACAAATATTTATTGCACCAGAACCTTAGATAAGGGAATCTTATCATTTCTTGCCTTTGTCTATATCTGGAGGTCTTTAGCGCACCTGTATCTCTGCAAGTATGTACTGCGAACACAAAATATTTAAAACTTTGCAGGTATGTTTTGTGTAATAACCCAAACATAGGAAAAATATAGGGATGCCCCAAAAAATCATCCCTAAAAAAATCATTTCGGGGTTGAAATTTATTTTTAACAGTAATATGTCATGTTGGGTGATAAATGAAACAGGAGGTCGCCCTAATTACTAATATATAGGAATATATAATTTCGTTTTTGTTTACCAATCCATCTTTGCTCCATGTTTCCCTAATTTTTTTTTTTTTAAATAACCAAAAATTCCTAAAACGATCAGTTATTCTTAATCAATAAAACGAAAAACCTTTTATAAGGAATTTTTCATGTGACGCATATATTGTGAGAAAGAATTCCTCCCCCCTCCCCAAGTCTTAAACATTTATAACTTTGGAAACGGTTTGAGCTAGAGACTTAGGAGTAGTTTTATTGCGTTCAAACTTTAAGAATTAATTTAAAAGCGTTTGTTTCACGTCATTGTAATAAACGATTCAAAAGTTAAAACTAGGTTTGTTCCAACAGAGCCTCGGACGGTTCTAGAACTGCCGGGAGCATGCGCAGTATCGAAAGACCGTTCCTACACGCTTCTCGGACGGTTCTGGAACTTTTAGTCCCGTGTTCCAACAGAAAGTCGAACGGTTCTAGGACAGTCCTAGAACCGTGAAAACAGTCCCCGGACTGAAACAGGAACTCGACCAGAACTACTAATACTAATATACGGAGGCGTGTAGGTTACACTACTACTACTGTTCAACTATAACCTAACATTTGTTTTCGTTTCTTTTCATGATATCTTCTGTTTCCTAGCGTGTTTTGTTTCTCTCTCCTCAGTTAATATTTAGACTACTTCTTTCTTTCTTCTTTACGTATTATTTTTTATCATGATAGTATATTGGAATAATAAAATATAATTTATATTTTATTTATTCCTCATGATAATTAAAATTTCTCATAGCGACTTTGAGTCCTTTATAAGAATTACCTACGATCTTTTTGTCTGTACATCCGCCGATGATTTACAGACAAGAAAAAAAAAAAAAAACAGATAAATTGTTCTTATAATTTTCTTTTTTGTAGTTTTGAACCCTTTATTTGTAAATATTTCTTAATGTGTGGTTGACCTTTTCTTATATAAGGGTTTATTTTTAATAAGCCAAGATAAAATTCACATTTTATCATCCGAAACTTGATTCCGAGATCTCTGTGAAGGAGGGGTCTTACGAACCCGGGGATATCATTAAAATCTGTTTCATATACGTCTGTATGTTCGTATTCGTATGTAACTAAACCTTTAATAACATATCGCTTCAAGATATCGTATTGAGATGCGGTTTGCGACATTTTTTACAACTTTTGTCGGAAAAACTGATGGCGACAAACCCGAACATCGTAGCTCACGACGTTTCGGAGCTGAAGTCACTTAAGCACGAAATCGGTCTGTCGACGATAACTTCAGTAGACATTATTTGATTTCTATTTTATTTGGGGTATATATTATTATGTGTCCTATTTGGTAGATTGTACCTATACTTTTTGGGCACAAGTGGTTTTGGAGATATTGGCATTTTAATGTTTTTACTTCCATGAAAATGGGTGTAAATACTGAGCTCTCTCTTGATCGCGTATTGACTCCACAACATTTCATGGAAGTCATGTGTAGGATTTCCACACCGGTACTTTTATATGATTTAACAGTTAATGTTTAAAAAAATTACAATTTATACAAACAAATTTTTAATAGGCAACTGAAACTAAAATACAGGATGTTACGAGCCTGACGAATCCCAAATGTGAGAGCGAAATATAATCATTCAGAAATGACAGTGTGATAAATTTGTAATTTTAAAAACTATTTGCCCTAATGTGCATTCTTATAAACTTTGTTGAGTTTAACAATAGAATATGTTCACGTAAGTAATCCATTTCTGAGTGAACATAAACAAAACAAGTGGAGAGATACGAAGAGGAAAATAAAAACAAGATAAAGAGAGGTAACATGAAGGTTGCAGTTCTGAAAGAGTTCTAAAATCGTTCCAACAGGCTCCTCTTTTTGAATCAGTTCTGAACCAGTCCTCATAGACGCATGCGCATTAAAAAATCCTGAACTGGTTCTAGAACCGTCCTCGAATTGGCTGTTGGAACAAACCTACTGAAACAAACTTTTATATTGGCGCCATCTTGAACTGGCTTGGCCGATTATGCTGGTTAACGAACTCGACCGAATGATAAATTACCTGTGGAACCTCTATGTGTGCCTACTGAAAGTACATACCTACTTTGAAAATAAATGTATTTTTCTCATATGCATAGAATATATTGTAGAGATAGTATTGTGCGCGGGAAAATTCGATTTTGAAGGGTTTGCACGTTTTAAGGTCTCTTTAGTCCAAACAAGTAATTTTTTAAACGTGTCTGCCTGTATTCTGTAGTCTCTGCTGATACTTAGAGCCTTAACAAATGAGCCGGCATTGATGAAATTTGGCATTCATTAAAAGAACTATACTTTTGAATTACGATTTTGATTAATACATTTTATTTTGAACACCATTTAAAAACGCATTTTACTATTTATGTATTTTTTCCAAATGGATATATAGTTTCCGATATATCGATAAAACAAATTATGATTTCAATAAAAATCGAAGTTTAAACAATCACCTGTTGAACACGTTTAAACATGTTTTTTTTTAATAAAACCACCCCCTTTTGCTCCGAATGGCGTACTACTGTTTTCTTCTAATTTCTAAAATTAGAGTTGCAAATCTCATCTGTGGGATCAAGAATGGCCCAACAAATTATTTTTGAAACAATTCTAGCTCCCCTCCCATACAAAAAAAAAAATCAATGTTTTTAGGTAGTTTCTAGGAGATGCCACCAATCAATTAGGGATTTGTACTTCTGATGACCTTGACAAAAATTATATTGCCTGTAAGGTTTGGTGGTTTACATCCTTTACCACCTTAAAGTAGGTGGTTAACGGAATGAACCACCAAACCTATAAGACAACGTAATTTATTAAATTTTCACAACTCAAGCTAAAAATCTGCAAATAACTCGAGAGCGCTAATTATTTATTGCAAAAACTCAATATTAAATCAAAACTGCATGGTAGTATAATAAGTTTTTTGACAAAAATCCGTTCCAAGAAATTGCTTCTATGAGCCACAATAAAAAAAAAAACTGGATACATGTCATCCAAAACACACGTGTAGAGATGGTCAGGTGGTAAACCGCGGAAACCACAAATCCACTGTAATTTTTTTTGCCTGATCCTTAGGTTAAATTTTATTTTTTATTTTATTTAAATTTAGTCTCATTATATGTACATCTACATACAAGAGAGTTTTGTTCGACTTTATCGTAGCGATTTCTATTTTTTATCTTTGCAACATTTATTCTCTCCTCTATATTTATTTAAATTAGGTAACATTCTAAAGATCTTAAATGCGATATTACCAAATTTTGAGAAAGCTTATTTAATTTAAACCACTTTACCCTTTGCAAGTACTTTGCTAGGACCAGGTAAACATTAAGAAATAGTAGGAAGGGCGTTGCGGATCATAAGTTTTACTTTTTTGTCTCTTGAATGGCCCAGGAAAAGTTTCCTTCTTCTAAAGTGAAAAAAGATATTTTATTATTAAACCATAATATTAAAATGTATATACGTGGATGGGATAATAAAAGCATCAAATTTATCGCTTGAATAATCGGAATAATTGGATTTCCTGTGAACCGGATTATTTTGAGGAAATCGAGAGCGATAACAAGATATATATATATATATATATATATATATATATATATATATATATATATATATATATATATATATATATATATATATATATATAAACAGGTCGTTGGAAATAATAATTATTATGGTTATATTATAAGGGTGGCGGCAGTTGAAGTTCTGAGGGGTGCCAAGTTATTTTAAACTAAAACTTCTAAACTGGATTCAATTTGTTATCAATTGGTTGTGAGGGGGTGCCTGGGCGTGTTCTCTTGGTTCTCATTGGCTGTTTCCATGGTTACAAGGCCACGCCTCTCTAAGGGTGAAGGGGGATGAAGGGGGTGATAAATACTCAGTTTACTCACCCCCTAAGAGATAACTACCCTCTAAATACAGCATTAATCATTACAAATGATTTTACCACCCCTCAGCCTTGTCTTGCTTAACCCTGTAGCAATGTGTGTATACGCTATACTTTAACTATTACGGACCCATCTAACTTGATAATAACAGTACAAATCTATGTTTGCGGTTTAAAGTTTCCCCGCTTACCTTAATCAGTATTATTATTATTAATACTAATCAATTCACAACAAAAGTACCTCATTCCAAGTTCGTGTCTGAGATCTTCAAAACTTATGATTAATTTAATGATAACAATTACTTTCCTGTAGATGTCTTGCGGAGAAAAACTTTTTTGGGGAAAGCTATGCATAATTTAATTACATTAAAAATGAACCACTTTTATTGTGTACTTATATTTCAAGCAGCATTATAGTTTAAATAAAAATGAAAATTATTTTTAGATTAAAAAACACTTTTATTCATTATTCTATACATTTAAAGATTCTGTGGTCTAAAAAGGTGAGAAAAATTACCCATGCATATTGAATTATCGTGATATTTATAACCAGAATATAGATATTTCTAATTGTATAGAAGCTATTGAGTATTTCCCTAATTTGATAATGTTTAGGGAGTATCTTTACAGCTATGAAATTACGATTTACGTAGGTATATTTGATTCTGTTCCGTAAATAAATGTGTATGTAAAAAAAAAGTACGGAAATAGGTGGACCCCAAAAAAAGGAAAGGCAGGAATGAGCCTGCATTTCTAGTTAGTTGTTTTAAAGGACCTACACTTAATTATAAATCCCATCCGCAAATTAAGAAAATTTAACATCTCAAGTATGAGTGAGGTGGTATCTCAAGTAAGTACATGGGCACTACAAGCTCGCACAATTAAGCTTGAAAACTCAAGATAGAAAGATACAATTAGTAGTAGTATATTTTAATTATAAGGTAGAACTGGCAAGGTTTCATTTTTTAGGTTTCTTTCAACAAAACCATTATACCAAACAGGTTTCTTTTAATCTAGCAGCGTAAATACTTTATCAAGGATTCATTGATAACAGGTATAGAAGAATCGCCGAAATGTATTTCAACACTCGAAAATTCAATCTAAGGGGAAAAATATAATATAGGTATAGCGGTTGTACTACCCTATAATGAAAAATAGCAATTAAACAACTCCAGTAAATAATATTAAAAATTAATCTTGTTTTACATTGGCATGCTTCTACTTTTTTTTAATGCAAAAAAAAAAAAAAATAGACTGCCAATTAGTGTGGCACATAGCTTCCTCGCATCCTATCATGTACTTTATTGTTTTATTAACATTAAAATTATTGTTATATTACATTATTGTTATATTGTTTATTGTGTAAATATTATTAATAGTTTTAGCGATCTTTAACACTTCATAGCGGTGTCGCTGTTGGTTTTACTAAAAAATTGTATTTGAAAAAAATGTTTGTCTCATTATATAAATGAAGTTTGATTTTTTCCCCGACCTAAAATTCCAATTTTAAATTTGAAGTTCACGTTTACGCGAGCGTTGCTCGTGAACGCTTGGACGGATAACGTTGTCCAACGAACTCGTCCTGGGCATTGGTCAAATGAACATGTCTACCTAATTTCATCAAAATCGGTCGACGTTTACTCAAGTTATCGTCGCACGTTTCATAATTCGCGGACACACAGACCGACAGACAGACAGACAGACAGACAGACAGACAGACAGACAGACAGACACGAGACCAAAAATGTTCCCTGATGTCTGAAACGGATTTCTGTCTTGGAATTTTTAAAATCGGAGGCATACAAGTTTTTCGTTCTCAAAAGTGAACACAATGCTTCCGTTACCTTCGGTAAGCTCGGAAGCAAAAAAAAAATCGGGAATTAAAAAAAAAAATAGACTGCCAATTAGTGTGGCACATAGCTTCCTCGCATCCTATCATGTACTTTATTGTTATATTAACATTAAAATTATAGTTATATTACATTATTCTTATATTGTTTATAGTGTAAAAACTATTAATAGTTTTAGCGATCTTTAAAACTTCATAGTGGTGTCGCTGTTGGTTTTACTAAAAAATTGTATTTGTAAAAAATGTTTGTCTCATTGAATAGATGAAGTTAGATTTTATTCCCGACCTAAAATTCCAATTTTAAATTTGAAGTTCACGTTTACGCGAGCGTTGCTCGTGAACGCTTGGACGGATAACGTTGTCCAACGAACTCGTCTTGAGCATTGGTAAAATGAACATGTCTACCAAATTTCATCAAAATCGGTCGACATTTACTCAAGTTATCGTCGCACGTTTCATAATTCGCGGACACACAGACCGACAGACAGACAGACAGAGACACGAGACCAAAAATGTTCCCTTATGTCTGAAACGGATTTCTGTCTTGGACTTTTTAAAATCGGAGGCATAAAAGTTTTTTTTATTAAAAGTGAACACAATGCTTCCGTTACCTTCGGTAAGCTCGGAAGCAAAAAATATAGGTATATATCAAAATCACTTTGGTCCTTTAAATAGATGTTTTAATGGATGGATAATCAGGAGTAAATTGATGTGGCAGACTATTTTTGGTTTATAATGAGTAATGAGACATTTCGACCCTTTTGGAAGGTTATCTTTTGTCATTTTATTCTATAATAAAAATATAAAAAATTGTTAACATGTCTCTTTAAATGAAATTCCTTTAGAAAATGCTATATATATAACTGTTTTTATATATATAACTAACTACCTGGATACCCGTGCTTCGTTGTGGAGTGTTATTTTAATTTGATAAGTTTATAAACTACCATCAAGAAACATTTAAATTATTTTACTATGCGAGAATATCTAGATTTTATCCCTCCGACTTATTTATACACCCTCTCCCCTTTGATAAGATAATTTGCAAGTATTCCAAATTTACCCCCCTCCTAAATGAAAATATGTCAAAACTGTACATAACAACAATTACTGTACTCTTAAAGAGCTTTTCAACGATATGCATCATGAAGGGTATTCATTACTTTGACCCCGTATTCATTACTTGTACCCCCTACCCCTGTGTACCAAAATTTAAATTTCGAAAATTCATGTAGACGTGATTTCCCCTTGCTTTGAAGGTCAAGTCTGCAAATTTTCATCGAGATCGGACTAAAACTGTAGATTTGTATAAAGAACATACACACACACATTACTTTGACTTTTAGATACATATATATAGATAATTAAAAATAAGTAGATTCTAATGACGAGTATCATTATATTATAATGGCAAGAATATGTCGTTTACTATTTTTTAAATATTATATCGAGATGTAAATATACTTTATTGATTCATTTTTTTATTCGTAAAGATCATAATATACATTTTTATTAAACATAAATAACAGCAAACTATGACAGTTTCATTAAAACAAAAAAATTAAAATAAATATTTAACGAAAAAGATAATATTTAATTAGGAAATTTTTCTTTGTACTGTAAGTGGTAACACTGTTTGGCTAAAGGTTATAATTTAGTCTTAAATGATAAATGGTTAGTCGTCTCCGCCATCTTTGATCCAACTTTTCTTTTTGTTATTTTCAGATTTCCTTCATTAAAGTTCCGAGTTTTTTTGTTTTTTTAATTATTATGCAACTTCAATCTCTTTATTCAGTTAAATTTCTACAGATGTTTTAGCTTTAATTTTAAAACATAATAGTATAAAGTCCGGGGTTTAAAGAAATGGCCTGTACCATGTGCACGTGTTAAAGTTTTTTCAATTTCTAAATCTACCGATATGTACAGTTGTTTTTTCGAGTTGTTGACATTAGTATTGTGCATTTATACAATTATTTGATTTACAAAAGTTAACACAAAAAAATGTACCTAAAGAAAAATATAACCTAACACATCCAAAGGTTCTTTAATCTTGCTTTTTTTTTTAAATCTTTTTCTATACTATGTTGCTTAATTAATTGGAAATACAAAATGTTACGATTAATAGAAGTTTTATCTTGTGTGATTTTTGATGTTATTATAATTAAGTAATCGGTGAAAGTATTTTTAAATTTGTAAGTTCTACACAAAGTCGGCTCTACACTTTTCTCCGCCACAGTCAAAGATGGTTTTTGATCCAACTGAGAGGGCAGTTTGGCCACCTGTCTCGCCACTGGTTCTTCAGTTTACTAACTAAAACTACGCAGCATCAAAGATATAGGTACAAGGTTAGTTCACCTTTATTTTTATTAGAATTACAGAACTATTCAATGATAAGGGGTTATTCGAATTACGTATCCAACGGAAAGGTCCAAAGTGATACAATGTATCTATTAATCATCTCCTGTAGTGATATTTTATTGTTCCTGCTTTATTTGACTTCGCACCCTAAGAGATATTTTCTTGAGTTTTACTTTTTCCTTAAAAAGTAACATGAGTAAAAACTGTTTTGTAAATTAAATCTCTACTAAATATCCATTTAGTATTGTGTGCATTTGAAATAAGTCTTAAGGTACGTTTTCCAGCGACGAACGCTCAGCGACTATCGCTCAGCGTCTATCGCTGGAGTAGCGTCTAGGAAAATGAAGCTTTAACAGTTTAAATTCTATAGGATTATTCACCATTAAGTTTACATAGTGTTTCATAAATTTTCATTTACGAAACATTTTCGCAGATGTAAGCTTTTTACAGTCTCTGTCATATATGTAAGCATTTAAGCAAGCAATCAACTTGTAGTTGCCGCTTGCTTAATTCATTCAACTTAGTTCCACAGTTTTGTTTCTTGTTGTTGCAAAAACATAAAGTTTCAAACACATTTTTACATAGTTATTTCAATGTAAACACTAAATTAAACTGACAGTTTGTGCTGCGCCAAGCGGTAAAACTGGTAACTATTAAAGTAAACAAACCAAAATTCAGAATAATTAAAAAAACCTTTACTCCTACTGTTATTATTTAATAATTTGGATACTTCATTGTTTTATATATTTATCAGTAAGTTTACGTTTGATTTTTTTTTAGGATAATTCTCCGGCTAATGTAAGAAATAACTCGTATCAATTACGGGGATTCCAGTCAGGATTGTTTTTTGGGACCGTTAAGTTAAAGTCTGAACATGTTGTTATCCCTAAAAACATGGAAATATGATTGATACACCGATAAAATTACGCTTTTATTGTATTAAAGGAAGCAATGAAAATATCTTTACTAAATATTTGAATAATTGTAAAATAAAAATATAGCATAATTCAAGGGATTCTTGCGAGGTCTTGCCCCTTCAACCTCCCCGTGGGTGCGACTTATTCTAGCTTTATTTAAAGATTAGATAATTATCTAACCGATTTTAGCTAAACTTAGAAACTAGAAGTAACGTTTGAGACTAGAATGTCTCACAATTAATTCGTCTTTGTTCCATTACATTGATTTGAGTTATTAATGTAGTATAAACAATAATATTTGGTACTTCTTTAGATTGTTACCCCGATGTTTTTTTTGTTTTTTTAGAATATAAATGACTTTGAATAATTAATGATTAAGACAAAGGGATGTTTAGTTCACTGTACTTTGGGACAAAAGAATATTACACCTCTGTTTTCATAAGGGAGTAACAATCTGAAGAAGTGCCCAATATTTCATATAAGAGAAATTCTCTTAAATTTCCCCAGCTCAATTATAGAGAGGGACGATTTTTTTCTGTGATACTATTTGTGACAGCGAATCCCTGGGACACTATTTTAGTATAACCTTCATGACTTCACCTTACTTTATTACTTTAAAGAAAGTAATATTTTATTCCTTTTAATAATTATCTCTCTGAAGTCTTTTACTGGTTTGGCTGGGTCGTATGATCTAAGAAGTCTGAACTACCTCATATTTATCAACTATAAGTAAATTATCGATTATCTAAGTCTTAAACCCTTAAGAATCCCTTTTATTAGATAAAATTAGATAATCGAAGGTGGTATAACTGGAAATATTAAATATAATATCTAATTATAGAATCTAAATTTAAAATAAAAAGATTCTATTGGTGATATAATTTAATTTTTAGATAAGCATATTTTTTAATTAAATTATTTGAATTACTTAGCTTTTCGTACTTTCTCATATACTTAGTATATAATAAAGAGAGAGTATTGTGATAGCGAAAATTCAATTTTGAGATTTTGATGGAATTATACGTTTGAAAGGTCTAAAACCTGAGTCTAAATAAAATGGGTTTTAACTAATGTTTGTCTATCGTCTCAGCAGATGCGTGGAGCCTGAACTACTGGGCGGATTTTGATGAAATTTGGCATACAGGTCCAGAAAAATCATACTCCGCGGCGAAATCGATTTTGATTAATAAATTCATTTCCTTGAGTCTTCCACCTAGCATATATCATATCAAGACTTTTTCCTTAGATAGATGTTGAGATAGGATAACACAGAAACAGATTAAAAAAACAGTGGGACTAAAAATTTTAATTTATTAATGGTTTCCTAAACACGTTTCAGTAAATCACGGAAAAATAACTATGTGCCTTGAGGAATAAAAGTATATTCATATTGATTACATTTTCCTCCAAAAAGGTAATTTTCTCTACCTTTCTAATTGGTGAAATTAATCCAGAGTTAATAAGTTGTCCGGTAATAGGGAGGATGGTATGCTGTTGAAAGTGAGCAATAAGGTTTAGTTGTAATGGTTCGTAGCAGAGTATAGCTGAAGGTGCTTTAGAAGTTGGTCTGGTGGCTCCCAGGGGTGCACCCCGTGAGGCACCCCTAGGGGTTCCTCAGGCCTCCGAGGACATCCTCGGTCAGGACACATGACTCTCCATTCAACCCCATTCCATTCATTAATTCTCAAACTCTAAATTAGATTAAACTACTTAATTCAATCCCAACTAAAGTTTCCAAACTAAATGGAACTTAATGCACTGGGATACCGGATTTAAATTTAATTATAATGAAATAATAAAATCCTTTCGGGCTTTATATATAATTAAAAACTTTTTCCCTTCTTGATTTTGTTCTATGTGTTGATCAAGTCAACGTTATAATAATTATTTTTCCGCAATAGGTACCATATTTAATTACGAAATATAAGTTTTTGCTTCCGAGCTTACCGAAGAAAACGGAAGCTATGTGATCGTTCTGAAGAATGAAACTTAATTATGTCTCCGACTTCAAAAATTCCAAGACAGAAATCTTTTTCTGACATCAGGGAACATTTTCGGTCTCGTTTATGTCAGTCGGTCTGCCGCTTAATTTTTGCAAACAAAAACTATTCCGATTTTAATGAAATTTGTATGGTAGGTCATAAGTCATAAGTAGCCCATTGTTGGTCTAATTTTCAACCTTCTGCTCCTATTTGTTTTTCTTCCACAGGCGTACAAACATAAACCTACATTTATTTTCACTTATATCTTTAAAATCATCTGATATTTTAATTTGGTCGGTATGTCATGCGTAGCCCACAGATAGCCTCAGATTATTTTCAACCGTCTGCGCTCTTTAAATTTTGGTAAGTTGATAATTAAATTCATGTAAAAAATTAAAACAAATTTAAAAATCGTAGGGAATGGGGGGGGGGGATTATAAATTTGACAATTATAGGTTGTACATGCATAAAATCACTAAAGTAAAGGACGAAATAGGACGCGAGAAAGCTATAAGCCACACGAATTGGCAGACTATTTTTAGTAAACTATTATTTTATATTTTTACATTTTTAAAAGTTTTGATAAACTTTGAAATGATGTTTATTAAAACTTTTAATAAACATCAGGGTACTATAATAATTAAAAATATTGAGCCAAATGTCTATTGACGACATAGCATTAGGAGTTTATAAAAATAATTTTATTAATAGGTAGTAGTTCTTGCAGGTACAGGTTTCTTTCTTCATAAATGCAGCTGGATCCAACTCCATGCCATTAAATGAATGAAGAAGTTATTGCTTTAGGTTAATTGGATTTCAACGGCGTCTGAAGTCCGAAATTGATGATTCGTTATCTCTAATTCTGTAAATTCTCTAAACACTTCTAATGAAAAAAAGGCTCTTAAAATTGCAATAATTTACATCATGAATTAGCTTCTTTGTTATGATGTTGTTATGACCGTTGTAAAATATTTGTCATTTATTCTGTCCTAGTCACGGTCTACTTTAGAATATTTTAGTTTGTTTAGGGAGGATTGTCACCCTGCTACCATTGAACCATACTTATAAAAGGTTTTTAAGCAAACAAACAAACTTAGACTCAATTGTATAGTTGGTAATTAAAAGACGAGTATATCAGGAGAAAAAGGATTGACTTGGTTGAGCTGGTCACTATTTTTTAGTTTTCAATATGAATTACTCCTCCATAGGGTGAAAGTAATCCTTAATAGGGGTGATAATAGCTTCGAGTTTCACGAACGAATCAATGACTTCAGAAATTTGTAAAAATGCTGAGTGTGAGAATGACTTCAACTTTTATAGCTTGTTTCAAAGCATTTTGTGGTTATTGTGCTTGTGCAATAAATCGTTTTACTTTAGCCTGAACTAAACCTTTAATCCGGAAGGTAGTGTCGAGTTACTCTTGTATAAACAGTTTCCCATTGGAAACTGCTATTTAGTCGTACCCACAGTATATTAAAGCTTGGAACTATAGCAAGGGATTAGCTACGCATTTGTGTGAAGGGCTGGTTCGACGCCTGGTCGGGTGGCGCCAATCCATTAAGACCTCCCATCCGACGCGTGCCGGTCAGATCTGCCCTCCCGGCCACGTGAGTCAAACTGACTGCCACGCGACCTCTGTTTGTACTACAATTATCTCTCAATATCTCCCTTCCTTTCCGTCGATATATCATTCGATTTGAATTACTCAAATTTCAAAATCATATCTCTCACTAGTACGCCCTCTGAACATATATCCTGCATCAAGCCCTCGTCTAAAAACCATTAATATCCTCGGCAAAAAGAGGGGGATCATGCTTTAAACCAGTTTATTATATACTTGTTGAGGCATTAAATCCTGAATCCTGATATTCATTTATTACTACATATCTTAATATAAATAAATCATTGTCAAATAAATAATGTTAATGTTTAAACAAATAAAAATCAGATGATTGCTCAGTTGATTAATAAAGGAAGAATGCACTCTTAATCATCATAGAATCAAAGCACAGAAGATATTCTCATGCCCTTGTTATTTGCCATGTACAATGTACAATTGCTGTTCAATTTAATGATTGGTATCCATTTGTGGAATATATATCAGTCACAAAAAAAGCATCACGTGGTTTTCTATAATGTTTTGACGAAATTATAAAAATTCAACAGTTTTTTTTTGATTTTTTAAATAACCCTTAGTAAAATTTCCTGATTTCTTGTTTCTTCTTGCATTACATTTTTATAAGAACCTAAATAAAATTTCAAATTTTTGCTTCCCCTGGGAATTCACCTACAGTTAGGATCATATATACTGTAGATATGTAGAAAGCCTGGCACTCCTACCTAATCACACATTAAAAACAATATTCCATGTTTACACTAATATATATATGATGTCTCTAGATTAGAAATAAAAATGTTTTTGAGGTATGCATTCCTCATTCGAATGCAAGCTCCGATGCACAGGAAAAAGTAAACAACCGACATAATAATATTATATTGCTCCATCACTATACATTATCTCTTAAAAATGAGAGAAAGGAATAAGCAGTAAAAAGTGTATATATATATATATATATATATATATATATATATATATATATATATATATATATATATATATATATATATATATATATATATATGCATATATATATATATATATATATATATATATATATATATATATATATATATATATATATATTAATATATATAATAAATATATATATATATATATTGCCATTCTTTTTTCATAAATGCATTAAACAAATCTTTTGATGCTCTCGGTTTGTTTGCTGCACTTGTTCAAAAAACTCATTTTTTATCTTAACAGGTAAAAATAATTATTTATCTACTTTTTGATTCTGTTCTCATTGTTAAAAAAATATGGATATAATACGAATTTCTCATTTCAAAGTTTTTTTATTTTTATTTTTTTTTTTTTTTAAATAAATGCACTATCATAAATAAGTTCCTTATAATATATTTTTCACGTCACACGCTCTCTCTCTCTTAAAAGAGATTTCGATGTAAAAGAATCCTTCTCAATACTCATATAATCTATTCAGTAAAACAAACCATTACTTGAGATAAAAATCTTAATAAAAATATATGTAATCGGATTAGAGAAAAAGAATAGATTGCAATATAACTTGACTAAACCCTGGACTCATGCAGCGAAAAAAAAACTAACTTACAGGGCCATAAATTACATCTCATTTGAGCACTTGAAGATATTATAATGAGCATACACTATTTTTCAAGTTGCGGTTAACAAAGATGTATACATACACACACACATAATAAGCACATATAAATACATACATATATATATATATATATATATATATATATATATATATATATATATATATATATATATTCCTAGAAAAAATTGCTATTTATAGGAACCGTCAAAATGCTTCATCTTCTACCATAAAGATACAAATTGGATTTGACTCATTCCATTTTCATTTGTATACATATATAAATTAGAGATATTACATGTATTGGAACTTATTACAAATGGTTATATTATTCCGTAGTAATTTGATAGAGAGCTCATCTTTAAAAGCATCCTTCGAGAAACCCAAGGGACCACAAAAGAGAATAAACTAACTGATGGCTTGTATTTTTTTTTAAACGGTTTCGACAACTTAACACGACTGTTCCAAATGCTTTTTATAAACAACAAGACAGAAAACACCCAGGGTTGTTTTATTTTAACTTAATAAAACACAGACTTACAAATAAGACAACAAACCTTCGACACACTCTTAAAATAAAATAAAATAAAAAAATCCGTTTTCGAAACCTAACAAGGTGCTAAATAACAATGGTAAAGAACAAAAAGAACTTCATTTAAATATTGAAGGGGGATTTTTTTTTATTTTATAATTTCGTTAAGGGGAAACGTAACAAATAACTTACTTTACTCTTTCAAACCTTAACAAATTCCTTTCAAAATGTATTTATTAAATTAAACTTCAAACGCTTCTTACGTCCCCGTCTCTTAACATTTATATTATTAGATTTTTTTTTTTTTTAAATCACTTCATTCAAATATATATTTTTGTTTCATACATACAGTGAACACTCATGCATAATGAATATATATCATATATATATATATATATATATATATATATATATATATATATATATATATATATATATAATAATAATAATAATAATAATAATTACGATTGCTAGAAAATACCAATTTGATTTATGACAACTGAACTCATCTTAACACCTATATTTCAATTATTTCACAAATTTCTCCTTTAACTCAATGAATCAAACAACCTTATAAATAATTTATATCATACACTTATATAAAAAGCGTGTTCAAATTTTTTTTTATATAACACGAAGGCACGTTTGTTTGTTACTGCTTGCACATTAATATTTATGGTTTTCTTTTTTATCTTTATTCTTCCCTACTTTTTAACAACCTATATCACACTTTCTGTTTAGCTTATTATATATATATTATTTATATTATTATTCTTATAATAAAATCAAGTGTCTTGTTTATAATTTATTGTGAAACACAGTATCAATTCGGTTTTTTATTTGATTAAAGTTAATATTTAAATATATATATATATATATATATAATATAGTTAAATTTCATTTGCGTAGGATTTATTTGTTGTTTTATTTCTAATTTAATTTATAGCGGGTTATGTTTATAATTTTTCTGAACAGTAGCTGTTATATAAAATGAATTGGAGATGATTTATTTGTATTTTTCCGTTTTTAGTATTGGTTGTTGTCCTTTATTTTTATTTATATGATTTTTTAATTTATGAACGTTTGAAATGTAGGTGTTGTATTTAGTGTGGTTGAGGGAAACATATTTTATTATAATTTTATAATAAAATTTACAGAACAAATGTGGTTTCGAAAAAAATTGTACTCGTACTTCTATTAACAAAATTCTAAGAAATGGGTAACGAGTTAACGAGTCACAAGCAGCTCAAACCAACGCATAAAAATTGTCATTCTCACTGTAACTATCTTACATTCAATTCCTGGCGTTGTAGACGTTGCCCTTTAGAAGTTTACTTGGGTCTTAAATAGGGTACATATTATGTTCTACAAAGTTTATCCATAGCTAATGATGCCTATTCAATAAAGATATATATCATTAGTTTCATTGGTTTTTGATCTAAAACATATTTATATCCAACATTTGGAGTAATTAATTTTGTCTTAAAAAATCGCTCTTAGTACCTTCTGTGTAAAAATATTTTCTTCTTTTTAGTGCATGTTTTGTAAAAGGGTGTTCTTATTATTCTTTTTCTTAGTGTTGTTATTCTTATATACTTTTAATATTATTTTATACTTTTTAGTCTCCGTCACATTATATCTTTTAATCTATTCTAACATCACTTATAGGCCCGTTACTCGGGGTTTTCACCACCGAAATTTGAGGGACTGAACCGATTTGCTTGAAATTTGGTGAGTTGATGGGAAAGTGCTCAAATAACAAAAGTTATATAGTGCCAATGTGCGTTTCCGCCCCAGCAGCGGTTGCCACCGCGGTAGCCTCTTCTCGGGGGTGGAAATTCCTTAGCTAAAAATAAACCCGGGAATCAATAGAGAATCAAATTTTAAGAAAAAAATGTAGTATAAAGTTTTTTTGTTAAATCAATATTTTTTGCGTCATTCACGATTGAAAACTTTTTCATCGTGAATGCACAATTTCATCGTAAAAGCTACAATTTTCATCGAAAAAACACGTTTTTGACCACTTTTTTATGAATAACTCAAAAAATACGATTCTTATCGAAAAAAGTGTAGAAAAAAAAATTGTAGCTTTTAAAAAACAAAGAAATTCATTTTTTAAAAAAAAATATTGTAGGTCTAATACAAAGCGAGATATGGTCGATGAAAGGAGATCTTTTTCTTTTGAATACTTGGATCGATGTATTCAACGTTAAATAACGTGAAAAGGATTGATTTTTCGGATGTCATGATACGAATCTTTTTTATAGTCCTTAAAAAAAGTACTGTTAAAAGTCAATTGCATTTAAAATGAGCGAGTTACAATGCAAAAAATATGGATCACTCGAAGTTTTTGTGAAAAAAAGTGTAGTAAAATTAATTTCATGTCCACCAGAATTAAAATTTCTTGTTGTAACTCTACAATATATTTGATTTTAGTTAGTGGCTTATCCAGTGGCTAGGTCTAGGGGGGGGGGGGGGGGCACATTCTAATTCAGTAGAGATTTTTTTCTTCTCTTATTAGGTCTGGGGGGGGGGGGGCCTGGAGCCCCCCTAGATACGCCACTGATTTTAGTGTTGTTCATATGTTAAAAAAGCTTGACTGGTTTAAAATGATTTACCTTTTGAAAAGTTAAGGGTTGAAGGACTCGAGACAGAGGGTGCTTACGCAATAATATGAACTTCAAAAGGTAATATCTCCGCTATTTTTTATCCTACAGTAATCTATAAAAAATGAAAACGTTTGTAAAGAAAAGAGCTATATTTTTGTATTTTATAATTTTCAACGTAAATAGTTTTTACGTGTCACTTAAAGTCCACGTAAAGTGTTTTTAGAAATTTTGAAAAAATGTACAAACTAATCTAAATTTTATCAAAAAGAAAGCATTTTAAACCAGTAAAACTTTTTTCATACATGAGCAGCACTAAAATCAAATATATTGTAGAGTTACAACAAGGAATTTTAATTCTGGTGGACGTGATATTAATTTATCTACGCTTTTTTTCACAAAAACTTCGAGTCCATATTTTTTGCATTGTAAATCGCTCATTTTAAATGCAATTGACTTTTAAAAGTACTCATTTTAAACCTTTTTTTAAGAACTATAAAAAAGTTTCGTATCATGACATCCGAAAAGTCAATCCTTTTAACGTTGAATACATCGATCCAAGTATTCAAAAGAAAAAGATCTCCTTTCATCGACCATATCTCACTTTGTATTGGACCTAAAATATTAAAAAAAAAAAATTCTTTGTTTTTTTAAAAGCTACAATTTTGTTTATCTACTCACGGCAGCAAAATTAGGCATTGTTGTACTGTTTTCAATCTGAAAAATGTCATTTTTCTTGATTCTTTTGTAACAAGTCAAAAAAAAACACGCAGCAAAATATCAAAGTGTCAGCAAAAGTTAAAAGTGCCAGCAAAAGTTCAAAGTGTCAGCAAAATAACAAACAGGCTGCCAAATTTTATGAAAAAGTTACTACACATCTCAGGTTATGAACTCTCCCACATTGTTCATTTTTGTATATTTAAGCGTAATATTATGCTAAATATTGATATGGTTTTTGAAAATACCTTTAAAAATTATAATAATAAAACTAATATTATTATTTTACAAGTGATTATTTTTAAAAAATCTCTAAAAATTGAGATAAAAAACAGCTGTTAATGAAAAAAGTGGCAACACTGATTGTTTTGTCTTTGTTTTGTTTTAACTTTCGAGTCATTACACTTACTCAAACATTCGAGTCATCAATTTGATTTTTACAACTTTCATTGCTTTAAATCTTTTATCTATTAAAAAAAAGATAATTTAATAGTTTTATGTTATTATTTTGATAAATTTGTTAATTAGATTTTTGAAGTTTAAATAAAAATATGGATGATGATGTTGTGCAAGACGTTGAAGACTTGTTTGATAACACACCACCCGAAATTGCAAATATTGCAACATCATATAAGGAAAGTTTACTGCTTATTTTTCTGCCGTTAGTAGATAAAATATGTATATAACTATGCAGCAAAGGAAACATTCCTGACTCGTTTAAAGATTACCTGCTGAGGTTACACCTCAGCAGGTAATTAACATTTTCCTGCCTCGGCTTCGCCTCAGCAGTAAATTTGTTTAGCCTATCCTCGCCTTCGGCTCGGAACTAAAACTTACAAAACTTGTCAGCAAAATTCCATTTTGCTGCCTAGTGACATAAATAACTATTTCTACACTTTTTTCGATAAGAATTGTGTTTTTTTGTGTTATTCGTAAAAAAGCGTTCAAAAACGTGTTTTTTTCGTCGAAAATTGCAAGTTTTCAATCGTGAATAACGCAAAAAATATTGATTTAAATATTGAATAAATTTAAAAAAACTTTATACTACATTTTTTTTCTTAAAATTTGATTCTCTATCGATTCCCGGGTTTATTTTTAGCGAAAGAATTTCCACCCCCGAGAAGGGGTGGCGGTGGCAACCGTTCCTGGGGCGGAAACGGACATCGGCACTATATAACTTTTGTTACCATCAACTCACCAAATTGAGCATTTCAAGCAAATCGGTTCAGTTCCTCAAATTTCGGAGGTAAGGCACTATTTTTTGCCCGAGTAACTGGCCTATTAGACGTCAATTGGTTTTCGTTGTTGAATTTATGAAATTAAATTTTCTTTTCGAATTTAACCACCAAACTTTTCCGAGATATAAATCTGGGAATTTATTGATTTATCGGCTAAAAATAAAAATATATAGATTCCAATACTTGTCTCTGCGAAATACAATAAGAGCATGTAATTATTGATGCATCAAAAATTTGTTGATAAAGTCGTATATTTAAGAGACTTAAATATAATTATAATGAAAATTGTTTTAGAAAAATCGGTCTAGCAGAACCAAAAATAGATTGAATAGATCGTAGGTACAAGGCGCAAAATTGGGGGAGAGGGCGTGGGTTACTAGAGGTTGCTCTACCCTATAGAAGTCTGACGTGTAGGCCCGTGGCTTATTTACTTATAGAAGTAGTCCCAGCCCCAAGGTGACAGGAGGAGGAACAGGGTTTTAACAGAGCTTTCTTCGTTCTACTCTACGAAATATTTGCCGTTTTAAATTAAATTATTTAAATGACAATAAACTCATTTACCTGTCACTGGTCGAGTTTGTTTAAAATTGATATATTTTACCGCCAAAATGTATCAGAAATATAGCGATTTATCGTCCAATACAAACGATTTTGTAAAACTAATGACTGATTGTTGTATTGTCATTTATAATCTGTGCAAGTTTCAGCTTTCTAGGTAGTCGAGAAATGTAAAGAATTTAAGTTACTAGATTTGTCCCTGACATACGACATACGTGTTAATTATATATATATATATATATATATATATAAGTCAAGATTTTTTTGCTATTTTATCATGTATGTTCACGCTTGGTCAGTCAATAATATACTTTATTAAATACAAACTTACCTAGTGACATATAAAGAAGTCAAAACTGAAATATTAATGTCTCATCATCATACATTCCGTAAACCGAATCCGGCCTCAACTTTTTTCCTCCAGTTATTAAAAAAAGCATTCGGTAGGCATAGATTACATTCTTTAATATTTTAGTAAACGTTTTCTGATGACATCTGAAAATCTCATTTTAAACGTATGATTGACATAGATCATATCAAGATTTTGAAATATAGAGTATCTCCTATTAGGAGGATATGTCTGGCTGTAGGAGATACTCTGCATTCTTTTAAAAATGGTGGTTCTGGTTTAAAATTATTATTTAAAAGGTAGATGGACCTAATTAAGTAAAGAATGCATTTCTGCGACTTGATCCTTTTTTTTGATACATTTGAATCAATTACAAGATAAATAACTAGAAAAAATAAAACTTTTTTTTATGTTTACTGATGATAAACTAAACTATCGGTTCCCGTTTGGTGGACACTAGTCTTAATTAAATATTAGCTATTTTGGATTTTTGGCTGTAAACTGTAAACTGATATGTTTTATTATCTATGAGTAAGTTCTACAAGATGCGTCAATATAGAAGCAACTCGTTTTTTAAACTCTAATTTGAGGCTTTACTTATTTGTTTTCTTTTATTACCATATCAATAAGAATTAATAATAGTAATAACAATTTAACACAATGTTGGAATAATAGTTAATCAAAGCATTTTATCTTTTTTGTTTATAATACTATATCTATATCTCTTTGAGGTGCTTAAAAAATATGACAACGTAAAATATATTGTTTCCTTTTGTTTTCGCTGAAATGAAAATTCTTAAAACTGTAACCAGAGATAACAACGGTTTCCGGGAATAGGAAATGATTTTTTGGCCCAAAAATGAAACCACCGGTAAAAAAATAAAAAGATCAGGAATTCCGTATTGTTTTCCGGTTATTGGGTGAAATAACCAAAGGGGACAAGAAATGAGAATTTTTCCGGCGAAAAAAAAAAACCAAAAAAAAAACATGAAACCAATTCCACATGTTGGACTTGTTGTTAAATAAATCCAACTCACTTCCTACGGGTTTATTAAACTTTTTTGAAAACACTGTACAAATGGAATAAAAGTTACCGGTTACCTAAAAAAGAGAAAAATCTGGACCACGAAAAAGTTTTTAATCAAAGATATCGTTTTCTGGTGAGCTCTTTTTCGGTGGTTGTATGGTTTTGTTGCCAACAATGGGGTAGGTTAAAGGGACAATGGTTTTTAGGGGGGGGGGGGGGGACCGCAGGGATACGAGGAAGGGGGCTAAAGTTAATTATGATAAGGGAGGGAGCCCCCCTTCACCGTGTATATAAAAAGTGTCTATAAATCGTGTTTGGGGAGGCGGGTACAATTTGCCGCTAGGGGCTGGGGGTCCCAGGGGGGCCGTTAGCCCTGAAGGGGCACCCAATATGTTGCCCCTACCCCTCTATACAGACCGAGTCCAAAAGCTACCACCTTTTAATACTCGCTATCATTACGTACACATTGCTTTCTTTTCCTTTAGGCGTTCTGTAATATATTGTCTTTTTCTTTCGGTATTATCAATTCTTTTCTGTGAACACTTTACACTTACACTAAATATCACATCTTTATTTTTTAACATTCTATCTACGTCTCTTTGAGTCTTTCTACGTTCAAAATCATCTCCATGTTGTTCCACTTCCAAGATTTATCAAATATAAACATTATTACAAATATAATCTCTAAAGAAATCCAGCCATAGATACCAAGTGTGAATAACTATGCATATTCATGCTCTATAACATTAACTGGAACGAATTCAAAATAGCCGTAAATGCATAAATGTTTCTATAAGTTCAACCATATACTAATAGCAGAAGAAACAATTATTTTGCTCACTAAACTATTATATAATAAATACTATATAATTCAATCCTTAGGGAATAAGGGAAATTTAAGAATTAAACGGAAAATACGAAGAAATATGATTATTTATTTTTATTATAGAAATAATCTAACTTATTTTTACTTCTCTCTGCTTCACTTGCTTCAACCTAATAGGATTTCATTAGGCTTTTATTTAATATGGATAAATACTCAAATTATATGTATTAAACGTATATCCTTGGTCAAAGTATTTCATATAAATAAGTAACCTTTCAATAAATAATAAATAATTTTTAATCATTAAAAATCTTGAAATTTAATTCTTTTTAAAAAATAAATTTGGCCTATGTGAGAACAATGCACCTTGTTATAAGAAGTATATTTCTTAGAATTATTCTACGACAAGAAATTGTATTGTTCTACGAAATTAATTTCATTTTACAAAAAATTAGTTACGTATAATTTATTTAATAATCATTAAGCCATAATTTTAACATGCCTCAGGTTATGACTTCTAACTACTTTAGGGGGGGGGGGGGGGGGGGAGGAATTATGATAGCGATACTGCTACGTTACTCGTAGATCAAACCTGTACTTTTATTTATTTTTATCATAATTTTTAGTTTTTCTTAGTTATAAATAAACAGGTCAAGCGTGTGCTGGTCAGCACACAGCGAGGGTCCGTAGGCCACTCTATATAGTGTTTAACTGTAAAGTGTGTAAACAGTGTTTTTTAAAGTGCTAAAAAGCTTTCTTTTACTTTGAACCATTCTAAGGGTCTGATATTCTCAAAACACCCTCTGATAAAGTATTTTTTTGCCACTGAACCGGACTACAACCATATAAATACATCGAAAAGACCATAATTATAAAAAACGTATTTTGTCAATAAAAAATAAAATAATATTTATTTCGAAATTTCCAAAAAGTGGTATCTTTACTTTTGGTCGAAGAATGTTCAGGATTTTTTTTCAGATTTTTTGCACTTCACATAAGCGAGATAGAAGGGGGGGGGGGGACACGTTTCAAACCCACTTCAAACTTGCCTACGCTCACCCTATCAAAGTTATAAAATAAGAATTATATATTTTTGTAATCAGCTCGACGTACCCTTTCATATGATACCCCTCACGGTGTCGAAAAAAAAAAAAAAATATTAACCCTTAAGTTTTTTTACCCTAATTTTTTTGAAAAATATTTTTTTTAAGTCGCTATATTTTTAAAGTATGTGGGCAGGTTCAAGACACATACATGCCAAATTTCAAAGTGATCGGACGAAAGGTGTAGCCGTGAGAGCACGCGAGAGGACGGACGGACAGACACACGCAGGAAAATATAAGGGTCCTTGGTTTTGCCTACGGATCCTAAAAATATAAAAGAATATGTTGAAGGAGCCTCTTGGTAAAGACCTTGATTCTCGTCCCCCCCTCCTGTGCATGTCTTCTTTAGCAATTGTGCCTGTATTTGTATCAGTAAGTATAGCCTCCATTTTATTCCTGTAACTCATCAAATGGGTTTATTTTTATCAAATTTGGATTTATGTCAATCCCAGATGTGTAATGATAATAGGCTTGGTTGATTAAAAACTTTCTAATTATTTTTTAAAATTATATAGAGCCATCAATTTGTTTTGACTGAAGTATAGGGATAGAAATTTATTTATTCTTAAGCATTGCATCTTATCTTCAGAAAAATCGACAAACATTAAAAATCAAAGTTTAAACAAACGTGAAACCTAAGGCAATCCGGTGGTTCAATAATTCTTTTTAATGACGATTATTAAAAAAAAAAAGTCTTGAATATCATTTTATTCTTTTCTAAATTTATTTCAATATCAAACTTTAAAAATTAAATTGATCAAATTCATGTTAACTAAAAGATTATTCAACCAAAATATAAAATTTATATTTAAATAATATTAGATATTAGGGCAACACATTCATACTTAGTTCCTTAGAAAAATTACATTAAATTAAATTTACAAACCTTACCTTGCGTTTTATTAAAAAGAAGAAGAAAAAAAAATCTCGGATTTGTAGAATAACAATGTTAGGTACTTTTGTTTAAAACAAACATGGACAAGTCGTATTTCTACTTACATATTAGTTATATGTATTGGAAGAAGGGAGTTACATAAGAGCAGAAGTGAGAAATACATGAGAAGGTGTACTGCTCTCTGTTAGGGTGAATGGAGGGCTTGGCGTGGTTTAACTTGAAGAGAGGCCACCGGGAATACAAATAGCCCTTGTTGTGGTTTACTTTACTTTGCTTGCTTGTCCTTACCCTTCTTTCAAATATTCCCTTTGCTTCCTATCCCGAGGGGAGTATACAAACCAAAGATACGTTTAACTATTTACACTCTGTAAACTCAACAACCACCTGATCCTTTCCCCCTTATATTTTCTTGCTGACTTTTTTTCGGTACTTTCCGAAGCAGAAGGAAAGTTAGGGAAAATATACACCCTTTTCGATACTTCTTTTTGTGTGAAAACCGCTGAATTTTATTCAAGATTCGGAATAAACTTCTTCATTCTACTCCTTACTCATCAGTTATTTACTGAATTCTCCTTCCCTCTTCCCTCTTTTTCAGTGTATTTTATCAGAAAAAGATGTGGTGTATCCTGGGAAATAGAACTACACTGTGTATTGTACCCTAAACAGTATCATTTGTGCATTTCTTTAGCTAGCATTTTCTTTTAGATCTCAAGAGACCTATTATCCTATAAATGACTCTTTGATCAGATCGAATACATGAGATACAATATACAAATATATGGGGTTTGTTTATATAAACAGTATAACCAAATGAATAACGAATAAAGTTAGAACAAAATTGGAATTTTATTACAATTTCATGTGATTTTTTTCTATAACCCAGCCCCATAATTGAGCTTAGATATTAGTCTCGTGTTATTTAAAACTATTCTTGTTTGGTTAATGTAGTTGTGACTATATTTAATGAATATGGTTCGTGTCTCATTTACATTGTTTTGAATATTTAGTCGTGGTACTGATATAATTTTCATATTGACATTAATTTTAATCATTATAAAATATAGAAACAGAGAAACGTGGTCAGATTTATAGTCAAACTCAAAATAACAAGTATTTAATAAAAAAATACTGGTTGAGTCATCTATATCTTAGAGACCTAAGCACCAGAAAGGCCTTTCTTAAAATCTTAATTATCCCCAAGTAAAGCTACTTCTTTTTTTAACAAAGTATTTCTAATTTCTTCTATTAACCAGTTAATAATAAAACATATTAGTGTAAAACGAAATGAGATCACTGATCCTTATTTGTAAATCTTCTTAATTTTAATTAAATTAATGTTTATAATTTTTCAAACCTTCCTGTTCATAATATGATAAAAATATGAAGTAGAATTATTCGTAGTCTTATTAATTTACTAGGCTCTCGAATAATAAAGACATAATAGTTATAAAGTTGTGAAATCGCATATTTCTAAAACACAATTTAATATACCTATTGAACCTCTCACAAATAATAATGGTTTCTCACATAATACACTTTTATATCGATCTTTTGTCAAATTATCTCGATAATTTGCCGTTTTTGTCTTTTTTTCCCGAGCTCTTCTTGTCTTAGTTCGAGTATCGATTTCACTTCCTTCTCATATCATATCTCCAAGTTGTCACGATTTCTTCGGGTCAAATAAAAGTCCCGTTCCCACGAAAAATCACGGATAGCTGGCGAGAAAAATGAATAGCACAATTCAACAAAAACACCCATTCATTTTCACGCCAACACCAACACGAAATAGCCTCTCCTATTTTGTTTTTATATTTTGTTCTATTTTATCTTTTGTCTTTTATTTCTTTAAACTATATTTTTGCTTCCGAGCTTACCGAAGGTGGGACCGTTTTTATTCTGATCATGCTAGAAGAGTTACTTAGGCCGATTAAGTTGAACGCTGAACAAATTCCTCAAATGAATGACGGTATTGAATTATTTATACGTTACTCTAAAATTGATTATAATACCAAACGCTTCTGGGATATAAAAGTTAAAGTATATGCTCCTATGTACCATATATTCTTGGTAATTTTTATAGTATAAATACAATTTACTTTATTAATTGACTCCATATTCAATTAAATTCAAATAAAAATTATTCAAGTAATATTAAAACTATATTTAAAAAAAATAATTCAATTCGAAAAACTATATAAATGGTTAAAGAATATAATAAAGGGTAAAGAAAAGAAAAAGATAGAAATAAAAATTAATAACGCCCTTATAAAATAAAAACTTTATATTATAATGTTAAATGTAGAATAAATTTTGTACACAATTTTCATTTAATTCCCTTTTTTATAATCGAATCCCCGAGTGAAATCTCCATTTTGTTTCTAGGCAATCTTTAAAATTAAAAAAAGTTAAAAGAAAATTGTTGCAGTAAAAAGAGTTTATATATATATATATATATATATATATATATATATATATATATATATATATATATATATATATATATATAATCTCTTTTTTTTTGTCTCGGAAGAGTTTACAAAAATGGGTATAGGGCGAAGGGTAGAGTAGAAGTTAGGGCCCTGAGACCGACTTAGGTTTCTTTTCCCCTTCTCCTCCCTTTTTTAGGAACATTAAATTGAGTTTTAAGGGTAGTAATGGTTTAAACTTTAATAGAAAGAAATTGGAATTAAAGGGCAAGCCAACAAAAGACAAAAAAGCAGAGAAAAAGGAAAAGGTTGGAAAAGAAAAATAATTAGTTTTATAATGGTAGCAAGAGGACTTTTCTTTTAATAATAAAATGTTTTTTTGGGGAGATATTTTTGTTTTCTCCTAGAGCTAAAAGAAATGAATGAAACTATAATTTACTTAGAAAATTGTGTCTAAAAAAAAGGACGGAGTAATTTAAAGAGGAAAAATTAAAAGAAAGGTAAATTTTTTATTTTACTTTTAAAAAAATGATAAGCTCAATGGTTCTTAAAATAAAATAATAAAAAGGTAGATTCCAAATCAATAAGATAGTTTTTGTTCATATTACAAAAATAAATTAGGTGATAAATTAATTGTTTCTATTGTTTATGTTAAAAATAGTAGTAAAAATAATAGTTACATAACTTACTTACTTATTACTTTTCCTAAGATTGAATCATAAATAAACAGGTCTAGTGTGTGCTAGTCAGCACACAGCGAGGGTCCGTAGGCAACACAGTATTGTTTAAGTAGTATTGAAATGATTAGTGTGACGTCACAAAAGCTTTCGAAAATTTAACTCAGTGTTTGTTATGTTCCTTTTTCTTATCACCTCTTATCATACCCATGTAAAATGAATGGGAGAATTTTCTCAACTTTTTAAATAATTAATTATTAAATTATTATTGATTTATAAGAGTTTTTACCCTTTGAACATTATTGTACCAAGTCTTTTTTAACGAGTGTAACAAAGAAAACATTAAAAACTTTCGTTTCAGTTATTTAAAATGAGTATTTGTGTGAAGGGTCATGTCATCGAAAAAGCTATTTGAGTTATTAATCTTTATACTTGATTTTTTGTATTTCCTGTTGCCATAAAAATTCACAGGGTGTGTTCGTGTTCATATTGTGTGTCCGAAAATAAATTTTTCTCAAGTTTTGAAACTCAATGAAGTATACTCAGGGTACAGGACTTGTAGAAAGATAGTGATACTTAATCTGCCAGGTAATAAAAGATTATTTGCTAATAATATTTTGTTCCTGGTTACTTACAATGTGCATTATATTTAACCGATGTTGGAACATAATTATGTACTATACAATAGATCACTGACCAGCATAGGAAAAAGACGTTGATGACGAGACAAAGAGCAGACTGTTATTACTATTATTATTTGTGTATTTTTTGTTATCTATATTAACGAGTATAATAATATAAGATATGAGTGCCTCGCATGTATACTTGTTTAAAATTTTGATTAAAAAACTAATTTAATACATTAATTTAATATTACTTAAGTACTCTGACATACTTTTACGAAGAATAGCTTTGTAACACACTCACAATAATACTTTTTTAAACCACTAGAACGGCAATTTTTAATGTTTTCTTATCTTACATTGTTAAAATAGACAGTATAATAACGTTCAAAGGTTGAAAAGTCTTATAAATTAATAATAATTTAATAATTAATTATTTAAAAAGTTGAGAAAATTCTCCCATTCATTTTACATGGGATTGATAACAGGTGATAAGGAAAAGGAACATAACAAACCGAATCGAATAAATTATCGAAAGCTTACGCCATCTTGTGACGTCATTACTAATCATCTCTACAGTCTTCGCACAACTAGAATCGACGCGGTGACAGCGCGGGAAAAACTAGTAAAAGGGGGGACGAGCCAATGAGAGCTTGAGATTTTCCCGGACAAAAGGTCGGGCCAACTAGGCAAAGATAAATGTCTCTAGTGGAGGGGAGAGGCCCTCTGGATAACAGTATAAGAAGGCTTCGTAGTGGCTTTATTTTTTCCCCCAGAGAGGTTGGCCAATCTGTGTGTCACTCAATTTCCCGCGCTGTCAACGCGTCGATTCTAGTTGTGCGAAGACTTGTATACCTATTGATGGTGCTTTTTAAAATGCTAAAAAGCCTACTTTGAACTATTCTATGGATCTGATATTCTCAAAACACATAAACAAACTTCTGATAAAGTATTTTTTGCCAGTGAACCATGCTATAAACATATAAATACATCCGAAAGAGCATAATTATTAAAAAAAAACCGTATTTTGTCAATAAAAACCAAAATAATTTTTCTTTCGAAATTTCCAAAAAGTGGTAACTTTATGTTTGGTCCAAGATTGTTGGATTTTTGTACTTTACATAAGCGTGATAGAAGGGGGGGGGGGACACTTTTCACACCAACTTCAAACTCGTCTAAGCTCGCCCTATCAAAGTTATAACCAAAAAATTATATATTTTTGTAATCAGCTCGACGTACCCTTTCATATGATACCCCACATGGTCTCCAGAAAAAACAATTATTTTTTAACCCTTAAGTTTTTTTTGAAAATAGTATATTATGTTACTAGGCTGTGAAGTGAGTTTTTTCTTTACCGCGGCAATCACATTTACTGTCGAGCGAAGCGAGGCAGTAAATATTGCCAAGGTAAAGAAAAAACACTTCACAGCCGCGTAGCATATGCTATTTTTTCCGAGGTAGCAGACAATGAAAAAACATTAAATATTAATCACTAATCAATATATAATAATAACAAATATTAGTATATACTTAAGACTTAAAAAAAGAAACCTTAAAAAGAGGTTACACTATAAGAAAATATAAATAAAACGCATTGACATCTAGCGGATTTTAATCGTACTAGAAGCATTTCTACAAAGACTGCAGCGGTACTAACGGAAGTTTTGACAACTACCCGCCGGAAAATAAAAATCTTTTAGTTCCTAGGACGTAAAAGATTTTATCTACGATTGATACGAAATATAAACATTATATCTTTGTTTAGATGCGTAGAAAGTGAATCTTTAGGTACTTGTATTCATTGCGCATGCGCGTCTCATATTTCTGAATAATTCCTCTTCTTTACCACACTAGTGCGGCAAAGAAGAGTAATTCTTCAGCTTTACGCACGATTAGCAAGTTTGTTTACATTTAACAAAACTAATTTCCTGTTCTTTTATTAAAGTAACTGTTTATATCGAGTTTTTAGTGAAAAACAATGAGTGAATCAAGTGACTTGGACGAAAATGTGGAGAATAATAATACTCCTCCAGAAATAATTAATTCGGCAAAAAATACAACTAATGAATTAATGCCATCTTTATCAAGAGAGTGATACGAACTTACATACAGCAAGTTTATTTTCTTCTGTATTTATTATTTAAATCTAACAATCGTAGATAAAGTACGGTACGCAACTCGTGCGAAAACGGCATTTTGCATTGCTCGTGTGGTTTTACCCCCCTTGCTATCGCTCGGGTGCAAACTCCACACTCGCATGCAAAATGCTACTTTCCGCACTCGACGCGTAATGTACTATTAAGTCCACGAAATGAAAAAATGGATTTTAGCTATGTTTTTTAGGCTCTAAAGTTACTATTTCACAGCCTACCACGGAAAAATAATTTTTTTAAGTCGCTATATTTTTAAAATGTGTGGGTAGGTACTATATACATATATGCCAAATTTCAAAGTGATCGGACGAAAGGTGTAGCCGTGAGAGCAGGTGACAGACGGACGGACAGACAGACACACGCAGGAAAATATAAGGGTCCTTGGTTTTGCCAACGGACCTAAAAAAAATAAAAAAACAAAGTATTCAATTCAGACCGGGTGATAGGAGATATTATCATAAAAAATGGTTGAGTAACGTCAGGTAACGCAAACTTTTACAGAATAAGTAGCCTCACCTTATATAAAGAAAGCTTGGAAGATTTTTAGCATTTAGAAGCTATTCCGTGATTTCTATTAATTTAAAAACCGTTAAGACATTAAAAAGGTCTTACACCTAAATGTATATTTAAATATTAGAAGAGCAAATCAAATAATAAAAATATATATTACTTTTATCTATAAAAATTAAATTTGTTAGGCTCTAAAACCAAAGGAATACCTCAGGAGAATCGTTTTTGTTTGTATATTACATAAATCCATTTATTTAGGGCTCAATATAAATTGTACCTACTTTGAATGTTTCCTTTTTAATTTGGAAAAGAGGAAGGGGAAAAATTGAAGAGATTGCAAGGGGGAAAAAGAGTAAATAAGGGTGGTTAGAGAGCATCCAATCAAACTGCCATGTTTTCCCGCAAAAATGCGCGACTTTTTCTCCTCTTTTCCCCCTTCTACTAGTGTTTTTGCCCGCGATTTCTTTCTCCCCCCCCCCTCTCTCTTTCTTCCTCTTTTACTCCAATAATGTTTCCATGGTAACTTTGGCTTTTCCCCCAAGGGGATGAGTAGAAAAGGGGGAGGTAGATCGAGTCCAAACCCAGTTTTATTTTTCAAAAGCCCCTTGCCACGTCTACTCCTCCCCCCCTTTGGTACCACCCCATTCAGAAAATTTACTGTCGGGTCACGACTTCGGTCTCTAAGTGCTCTCACCCCCTCCCTCTTCTCTTTCGCTTCTGAAGCAGAATCGCCCGGAAAAAAAATAACTCTGTGCTCAAGAGCCCCTTCTTAATGGAATGAATAATAACGAAGTTTGACGTCAAATTATTATAACCTACACAGATAGCGTTGTAAAGAACAGGGGGACAAAGTTATTAATTTATTCATTGTTATCATTTATTTTAAGGGACTTAACTTAATTTTTTTATTTTATATACCTTGTTATACATAGGAAATTACAGTATAATTTAACTATGAAAAATAGCTTGCAACATGTAATATGTAAGTGATGGCTATAAATTTATTTTGTTTCAATTATTCCCGTTTTAAATTATTAAAAAAAAGTTATAATTAGATGTCACCTATCCATCTCTAGTTTAATTCCTTCCTTGGGTTTTTCCTCATACATTGGAATAAGTGGTTTTTGGTGGAATATACGGAGTCTGTTATTTAATTTTGTTTTTTAATATGATGTCTGTATAAATAATGTTAAGAAAAATTAAAATTATTAACCATGTATTAAATATAATCCCCAATTATTAATTGTTTTCTGACTACAGGAGAAGCATTTAAATGTTAAATTTCCGAGAAAAACAAAGGCTTTTTCCTTCTGTAACCCTCTCCCTAATGAATATACTTTTGTTTGGACTCAATGCCGGTTCTATTTATACCAATCGAATTTCTTAAAATCCCTTATTGGCAAACATCAGTATTATTTTAGAAATTATTATACGAAATTCAATTATTAAATTTAATCGTTTCAAAGAAGTGGTGAGTGTTATAGTGAGAGGATTTGGTATCAAATACGTTTATTGCCGCGATCTTGAAGCCAATTGGAAAGTCCTTTCACAAAAATTATGTATTTATTAAAAGGGAGCTAACATCCAAATTTCAAGGTTCTAGTGCAATTGGTTCTGGAGATATCGTCCAATTATAAGTCAAATTCTGCATACAAATGGCCGCTATCTTGAATCAAAATGGTCAAACGTAAAAACATTTCTTAGCTTACACCTATGAGGTAAGAGGGACTTTCTTGCTGTGATGTATGAGTGAGTGCTATATATAGGTATGTTGCTGTTTTATAATAACTATAGGCATCGCGAGGTCTATCATTGAAGCATGCGTATAGTAATAAATATGCCTTGAATATTGAGAAAATAGATAATCATGATGAGTTGATAGTTAAAGAGTATGATTGTAGTAGAGAGTCTGGTAGTGAGGTAGCCCCATGTATTCTTACTATTCCACAAACCACACATCTCCGTTTCAACTATTATAAAATGTGTCACTTCACTTCGTATCAAATTGAAACTTTACATGCCTGTTTCTATGTTTTTTGGACGACGTATATGACATTTTATTAAAATCGTTACGTTGGAACGTAAGATATAGGTAAAAATGTTTTTTTCTCTATTTTAAACGTTTAAAGATCTTTATCACTTTATAGCGGTGTCTTTGTTGATATTAATTAAAAAAAACTGTTCGTCTCATCGAATAGGTGATGATGAGAATCTTTTCCCGTCCTGAAATTCCAATTTTACATTTAAAGCTTACGTTTACGCGAGGGTTTCGAGCGAACTCTTAGACTGATAACGCTGTCCAACGAACATACCACGAGCATTAGTAAAAGGAACATGAATCCTAAATTTCATCTAAATCGGTCAACTTTTATTCAAGTTATTACTGACAGACAGGATGGCATATTTTGTTGAATGTAAGAAGCTCGCTTTAATAAAATTCGAGTTTTGGGTGAAAGTATCAAAAACTAAAGAGAAACTAAAAAAAAAAAACTTATTTAACTTATAAATTTTAGCTTTAAATTATTTAGTTGTTTGTATGCGACACTTGATATTAAGATTTGGTAATATTCTCGTACTCATGAAGAGTAATTTTTGAGTTTCATATAATAAGTGAATTTGCCAAATGTTTTTCGAAGCAAATACAAATTTATATTGAGTTAAGGGTATATTATCCTAATTTAACATATTATTTAAACTAAATGTTTAAATAACCTCTGCTTTCTCTAAAGAATATGATTAATAAGAAGAAAAATGGTTATTGAAAATAATACTAAAACCTCTATTATTCGCTAAGCACAATATAAAAGTATTAAGATAAGTTTATATTCAAAATTATGCAAACTTATAAAATTATATTAGCGGTGAACACTGAAACATTTAATTAAGAAAAAAGTATTAAAACAATAATAGGAATAATAAACAAATTTTATCAGAAATATTTCGTGTTCTGTATTTAATATATTTAAAAAAAGATACCAGACAATAAGTTTAAACATCTATACTAATATAAACGAAAAGCTACATTATGAAAGTATAGATATAACGGAAAGCTTGAAGAGTTTTTTTTAAAAATTATAGTCTTTATAAGTCATAACTCACAATTACAGTGGTTAGGTCACATGCAATTCCATTAAGGGCAATATTGAGTTAAGAATAATGAACAACTCATTTTTTATTATGTCAAACTGTTATTTGATATTCATTTGTGTCGAGAAATTTGATTGATTTATCGATATGTGAAGGAAAAGATGATTTCAAAAATATTTAACAAAAAAACTTGTTTTTTCCGTTTTCGCACGATTTTCGATTTACTCGAGGGTAAAAACTGAATTTCTAAAAAAAAAAAAAATCGAATTCTGATCTCGCAACCCCTCTTCTACTTCGTCATGGTAAAATATACTTTACAGTTATAAGTCAACTTTAATGAGACTTTAGTGTTTGGTAAGTTAAAGGACTAAGCGCATTATAACTTAGTTTTCCTCCTACTAAACAACCAACAGCCCAGGTAAAACATGAGCGCACTCTGATGACTGATGTTACAACTATCGCACCTTTTCCCCAAGATAACAGGGCAGGCGAGCCGCCGCACACATTCATCAAACCAGCCCCCTCATAAGATATTTATTTTCAGTGAAGCCACTTTTAAAAGTTCACTATGGGTTCTTGAGGTTTTGGTGCTCGAAACCATATTATTTCTCCCTATATGAAGAAATGAAAGTTTCAACAGATTACAGTAGTATCATTTTAACGGTGCAACGAATCATTTTATCACAATAAAAAAAGAACTTAAAAGAGTAGATTTAGTTTCTCCTATTCGTCTTTCATTGTATTATTATTATTATTTTTTTTTTTAAACATGAGTTTACAATCTTTCGACTCTTAAATCATTTAGATTTTAATGTATTAAATGAGTAAGAGTAGCGATAAAGAAAGAAGCTGTAATTGGACAGAAAGTCGTTTGTAGATAAAATATTAACTTAAATTATCATCGAGGAATTTTTTTTATTGACTCTGGAACCTAGAGTAATGATTAAAAAAAGTATTGATCAGGAGGTTGTATTGATTGGCGTCGTAAATATTTGTTTTATTGCTTGCTATTTTGCTCTTTAGAGACTTCAAGCGGTGTAAAAATTTAAGAAGGAACTTATTTATTAACTGGTCTAAAATAAAAATATATTTGGTTGAAAGTCCCATCTGTCGCCTGTTTGGAGGGGAATACTGTACTCCTACTCATTACAAATCTGTTTCCTAGGTATATTGGCACAAGAGTTTAGTGATCAACAAAATAATAAATTTTAGTAAAAAACTGTTAATATGATTAGTTAGTTAATTAGTTTACAAGTTACTGTAAAGTAGGAAAACTTTAAAGGTGTAATGTAATTTTATTTTAATCGCTCTGTCACGATTTTATTTTTTAATTAACCTTAATCTGTGTTCTATAAAAAAGATAAAATGATTACACTAAGGCAACTAAACATTAAAAATTTAGTTAAAAAATCTGATTTTTTTAAAGACAGGGGGTTTTTGTATTTAGAGAAGTGAGAGGCAGCATTGTAAATTTGGGGACCTGAGGGGGCCGCCTCCTCACAGAGTGAAAACGATAAAAGGGGCCTCCCCCTCAAGCCCTTAGAAATTAATGCAAGTTAGGTAATGAGAGTCTATAGACGGAGATAGAACTTTTATTAGTGGAAAGAGTCAGACCTATACAATTATCTTTTTCCTTGTTTAAGGTGAAAACGAGTGAGAAGGCTATTTTAAAGTAAGATAGAGAATTTATTTCTCCGAGGCTTTATTCTATTACTTTCCATTATGGCGGACTACGTTTTCCCCGTTACACCCGCAGGAAACTGAAAGGAGGGTGAGTTCAAACTTTGCCGCCCAAACGGCACTCAGGGGTGCCATCTTGATAATTACAAAATAAATCCCAGTTTGCGTTAACTCTGTCTCTCTCATTAAGCCCTGAGCTCGCCTCTACTTCAGTCTGAGCAACATTCCCGATAGTAATTACCCTGAAAACCCTGAACGCAGTCTGGCTAACATCTCTCAATTGTAATTAATTCATTGTTGCCTTACCGTCGAAATTTCCATGGTGCCTAATTGTAGACCCACGACTCCCCCAGTTTGCTCTCGGGGACCTTTACAATTTGTCCCCAAACTTTGTTTATTGCCTCCTTCATGACGTTTTACCCTTCTCGCGGTTTATTTTAACCAAAATTGAGTTGCCCCTTTCCACTCTTTTCATACCCTTAAGCGGCATCCACTTTAATTTTAAAACATGCCCCTTTTTAGATTCGAATCCATAAAAAAGGCCTTTCATTCTTTCTCTCTTCATCAAACGCGGATTAATTATATTAGCATTGAGGGGAAAAAAAAAAAATGTTTACATAAAATTAACAGCGAATTTGTTTATTCATTTTTTTCACAACAAATTTTCAGAATTATAAATTGGTTGAGTGTTGGAAGAAAGTTACTTAAATTTATTTAGGCATTAAGCGACAGAGAATTTTTATCAATTAATATAATTACTTTATTATCTAAATAATAACAATTTTCATATATATGTGTATTAGGATATTGTATAATATGCTGCTTAAATCTGTTACTTTACTCATCTTTAAAAAATTATTATTAAGCCAGATGTCATAATAATACAAAACGCAGATAATTCAAAAACAACCACATGACTTCTATCTGGTTTTATAAAGTTTAACAGATAATAAAAAAAATAATTAGTTATACTAATACATTGCTGACAAAAGTAATTAAGATGGTTCAGTTTATTGCCTATTAACAAAGTAACCGCAAGTCAATTACCACTAGACCATATTGTCTATGTACTCGTATATGGAAGTATGTATAAGCAACAAGCCTACCTCAGTACTCAGAAAGGTTTCGTATTATATTTTTATAAATAATCTAGATAAAATCTTAACCGGCCTTTTCCTGTCCATATGGTACCTTAGGGCTTTTTTTAGAGGATAACATCAACACATCTCTACACAAAGTAAAGTATATTAATAATAATTACACCAGGAAATTGGTTAAGGCAAAAACCAACAGAGAATTTTTTTTAAACAATTAATATAACCACTCTATTATAACTTTTATTCTACTCGTAACACATAACTAGTTTTCTTACATTTGATTTTTTCAAACTAATTTATAAAATATTTTATGAATTTTTATCGGGAACTAAGTGTTGCCGACGCCCAAACCGAATGTAATTATATTATTACTTTATTTAATTGGTATAATCTTTTTCCTTACTTTTTTAGTGTTCCGAAGAGTATGTTCAAAAACAATAATGGAATAAATCTAGATCTTCCAGAGGAGATCACGTAAGAAATGTTGAAAATCCGACGTTTCGAACCCTAGAGGGATCACTCTAACGTGAGTTGCTCATGATAAGAGTCATTTGCAAATGACTGTTTTGAAACGTTTAACTAATAAACGGATTAACTAAATCTCTGGCACAGTCTCCCGTGAAAGATATAGATTTGTTTTGCTCTGGCAGCGGAAAGTTACAGAATATATTGGATCCTAGTTAATAATTCAATGTAGACTTGTTTTTAACCAAATAACTGATGGGCTCTTCATGTTTTTTTTTTCGTATGAATTACTTCATAATGTCGTTAGACCATAACTTAATTATCATCATGATTTATTGTCGTGATCAATTTACTGCTGCTACTTTCGCTAAAAATCTCAAGAATAGTTGATAAGACTCGAGCGAAATTGAAGCTTAAAGGAAAATTCAAACACAAGGAATAAAATTATGATAGCAGTCAAATCAAGTAAATTGGTCGAATCAACCATTCAAATCAGGCCAATTGATAATTATGGACATTATTAATAAATGTAGTAAGCTGCTTTCCGGGCGACAGTAGTGATCGTTTAGCTCACCCTTCTTTAAAAAAATAAAGAAATCTACGAATATAATTTATACACAAAACAGGAGACAGGTGGAAAGCCATAATAATATATAGTTAGTTCCTAGGATGAATTAGAAATCTTCATAATAACATCAATTATGTAACCTATACGCGTAGAACGGCCACATTAATAGCTGAAAACATTGGGGGAAAAAGGCTCTATAAATTGAATTAAAAATAGTGGCTGAAATACTAATATCACATCAATAATGGTGTAAATATATAAAGTGGGGAAATATAAGTTAAAAGTTGAGATTTGTATTGTGTCCAGGATTTTGGTCTCTTACCTAGTATTTATGTCCTGTTGGTCAATTAGTTTCTTTAATGCCTATAATTTTTTATCAATCTGTTTTACTTGGTAAGCATACTATTTTTTCCATACTAATGCCTCCCCCCCTCCAAAAAAAAGGATATTAGATCAGTGATAATAAATAAAATAAAAATACAATAGTATAGTTTTATTGAAAACATATAAGAGGGAGACAAATACAAATTAATATATTTTGCTAATTAATTAAAATTACATTTTAAGAGTTTTATCCTGCTACCTAATGCTCTTTATTTCTTGATTCTCAATCAAACGATTTCTTTATTACTTCGTAAGTTAATCACTTTTAACATATTGTACTCAATATATACAGGGTGTTCCGCATAAGTACCTGCACAGAAAAACCTATGAATCGGACACTCAGGGTGAGGAAATGATGTTATTGAATTTACGAGCGGAGAATATTGTGGTGTTTTGTTCCAAGAGAAACTTAGAATATCTAGCAAATATTATTATATTATATTATTATATTATTATATTATTATATTATATTATTATATTATACATAAAATATTATTACACGACTATTTATATTGATATAAATGAACTTTCAATCGTCTAAAATAGAAGTTTGACCACCATCTGACCGTAACCAAACATCTATTTTAGATGTTTGAATGTGTTTAAAACTAAGGTGGATGCGAGCATTCCATTTTGCAGGTCATAATTGTAGAGGTATGGGCCCAATTCGACACTGCCTCCGAACTGACCATGGGCCCAATTCAACCGTCGTTTTTACGACCCTAACAGACCGTGGGCCCAATTCGACATCACCCTATGAATCTACATAAAATTTCTGACCAAAAAGTCTAGTAAACTTAGGTATATCGATTTTTTCATGTAGGTCTAGTCTTTAGCCATAAACTACCGAATAATAAAAATCTAAATAAGATAAAAATATGCGGTTTGCGCAGCATCGTAAAGAGCATTAAATTTTCTTTAAAAAATCACTAATCTTAGTACTTAATACGTTTATAAGCTTAGTGATAATGCAAGACAAACATTAAAATTGGATATTATATCAAATGTTTATACAATTTTGAGTTCCATATTTTTATAGCTAACGTAATTTTAAAAATGCTTAAAAAACTGCGGAATTTTATAACCTTTAATTCGATATATTATTGTCTACAGTTTACGTAAGTGTTCATAGAGATATAGTAAAAGAAACTATTAGGAAATCAACTTATTCACAACAATTTACAAGTTTTCGAAATAACCACCATTTTCATTTAAACAACGTCTATACCTTCTTTGAATGCTCTGTGTTGAACTCCTTACCTCTTTAACTTTCTGCTTTATTTGCTCAAATGCAGGAATAATTCTATCCATTATTTCTTTCTTTGTATTCACAATTGTTCCGTACACAATACTTTTCATTAGGCCCCACAGGTAAAAGTCTACTGATGTAAGGTCTGGGCAGCGTGGAGGCTAGTGGACTGGTCCACCTCTCCCTATCCAATGTCTCGGATAATTAACATTCAGCCAGTACCTAATATTTCTGGCAAAGTAGGTGGGACACCCATCCAACATAAGGTACATTATTCCTGCATTTGAGCAAATAAAGCAGAAAGTTGAAGAGTTAAGGAGTTCAACATAGAGCATTCAAAGAAGGTATAGACGTTTTTTAAATGAAAAAGGTGGTTATTTCGAAAATTTGTAAATAAATATTAATGTTGTGAATAAGTTGATTTCCTAATAGTTTCTTTTACTATTTCTCTATGAACACTTACGTAAACTGTAGACAATAATAAATCGAATTAAAGGTTATAAAATTCCGCAGTTTTTTAAGCATTTTTAAAATTACGTTAGCTATAAAAATATGGAAGTTATGGAATATGGAAGCCCAAAGTTGTATAAACATTTGATATAATATCCAATTTTAATGTTTGTCTTGCATTATCACTAAGCTTATAAACTTATTCAGTACTAAAATTAGTGATTTTTTAAAGAAAATTTAATGTTTTTTAGGATGCTGCAAACCGCATTATTTCTATCTTATTTAAATTTTTATTTATTCGGTATAGTATATGGCTAAAAACATGACCTACATGAAAAAATCGATATATCGATATATCTCGAAAACGAAGGTCCCTAGGACCTAAGTTTACTCGACATTTTTGGTCAGAAATTTGATGAAGATTCATAGGTTTTCCTGTGTAGGTACTTATGTGGAACACCCTGTATATATCGGGATGGCACGAAATTCTGATTTTTCGATTATTTTTTTATTTTTTAGATTATGTACATTTTTAGATCCCTGAAAAAAAAAATCTCCTAAATGGTTTCGACAATTTGGATTGTGAAATTCTGAAATGTAGTCCATTTATATACGAATTTAGCCATATAATAAGCAGTTTTCTTCTTCAAAGAAAACTTTTTCCAAAATTATGAAAAAAATAAATATTATTTTGTTGAAAATTGAAAACAAAATATAAACAGTCACCTGTTAAACATTTTTTAAATGTATTTAATTACCTTTGATTCTATGAAATTAAAATTTAGTAGTATTATGTACATGAGAAAGCTTTGTCCGAGTTTGACTTTTCCTACCTTTAAAGAAAACGTATTTTTATTTTCAGCCAAAAAAATCCGAAACCGAGATTTCATTGGAATTATCCATTTTGGGTTTAGCTGGATTTCTCTCTGTGTTACGCACAACTTTCAGAGTTTTTAAGCTAGAGAGTTGAAAATTGGTACAAAAAATCAATTCTTACTTGTAGTTGTGCTTCCCGGAAAATCATAAAATTGTTGCGCTCAAATTGCTGAGTCTGCAAAAATTCGTAAAATAGAATTGAAATCTTTTGCGATTACGCTCAAATTGCACATTAATATTCTTCTTTATAAGACGAAACATTTCCACTGAATTTCGTTTTGATTTCTACCGCCATTTTGAAAATATTGACTTTTGCACATTGAAACTTTATAGCACTTGAATAATTTAAGTGCTGAATTTCGTGCCATGCTAATATTTAAGTGCAAACTATTTCTCTAATTGCGCTGAAATGAGGACCTTTCTTCCTCTATATTTTAATTTAATATCTGCCATTATTTTAGAATTATTTGGTAAGGAAAGGTTCCTAGACGCCCCGCGTCCGAGTTTTTTTTTATTTCAAACATTTGTTTTTCCTGAGCTTTAATTTTTCCTTGCAGCCTATTATATTATTTAATGCAATACTTCTGCAAATCATCTCTCTAATGATTTCTTTTTATTCCATTTCTTAATTTATAGCTACCACATATTTTTTTCATTTCTCTTTAATCTCTTGTCACGATCGTATTTATTTTCCATTAACATATATTCCCAGTCTTCGCTTTTTGTTCTAACTTTTCATCTAGTTTTAGTTATATTAATTTTCTTTATCTATATACAACCCTAACTTTTTGTCTGTAATAAATTTTCTCTCTTTTTTTGTACTAGACTTTTAACAGGCTAAAGATAAATTAACCTAAAGTTATCTCTTTTTTAAAGAAAATACACTGGTTAAGTTATTAAGTGTGTTAAGTTAAAAAATACCCAACTCGATCTGTATTGTTAAGCCATATGGTTTTCTTATGAAACGATTTTTTTTATAAGATTAAAAATAATTTCTTTTTAAAAGTACCAAGGATGGTAGTATATACATCCTGGTGAAACATCCCTAATACGTGATATAAAAGAGACGTAATCCACCGTTAGGGATTCCATTACCCGATGAACCCTTTTAACTATTCATAATATGCCGAGAGTAGGTTCAAATCGAGGAAGCAAATTATGACTGAAAACCATTTTCATAATATACCCTGTTAAGCACACGATTATCATCACAGGTAACCAATTAGAATTAATAATAACCCATATAATAGAGCTTATAATAATAACCCATATAATAATGATAATAGAGCTTGTTATGAGGAAACCCTGCATGTTAAAAAAAATCTATAATATCACAATAAGGAGTGAGATAATTGTATTAAATCTATCGTGTACTTGATGAATACTGAATTAGTTTAGAAACGTTTTATTTAGAACAAGCAAAGTGAGGGGTGCTCTTAAATTAGATTTTTTTTTTTTTTTTTTTTTTTTTTTTTTTTTTTTGGAAGCTGAATTTTTAATAACCAACCATAATAAGATTTTCTAGTGTCAACTGCTGTAACTAAAAGTGTCTTCATTTCCTGCTAAATAAGAAAATGTAGGTATATAGTGTCAGTCATGAACTCGCAAATTAATAAATGATTTTGAGACCACAATAAGTATAAAATTACACTGAGCTACTATTTTATTTGTAACAGTTGGAGACATCCAGTGGAAAAATGTTCTTGCATATTTAAGTTAAATTATGAACACTTAGATATTGTAATAAACAAATAAGAAATTAATATTGTTGGCTCAATCATATGAGTGAATCTTTAGATTTCTCATACATGCAAGATGATTTCTCTTTGCGTATCAGTAAAAAAAGGGAAAATTAAGTAAATGAAAAGCCTTATAAGGCCTAATGGAATAATATTTAGGGTTCGTCTTGAATTCAAGGGGTTGGCGAGGAGTGCTCGTTAGGGCACACTGATACGATGGTTTTTAATTAAACGAGAAAACCCCCAAGTGCTTTACTTCCTCTGACCATTCCTTAGTCTTTTCCGTTGGAAAGGCCCTCCTAATGGGCCAAGGTAGGGCCCATGGGGCTAAATTAATATTCATATAATCCATTAAAAGAGGTCCTTTCGGACGTAGAAGAGGTCTCGGCGTGAAGGACCCCATCCATCAACTCCTCCGGGGGTGTCCCTATCAATTATAGCCGGGAGCACCCTGAGAAATGTCCCTCTTGGGAAGGGACAGCCCCGCTGCGCCGCAGATCAATTATCAATTTTTAATAGACGAAAAGTTTGGTTCGGCTTTTCAGTTTAGGGCGACAGTTGGCACGAGCTGAAGCCAACTGCTGTCGTAAGCCTCCCTTCAGTTATACGAACCCTAAACCGTAACCGACTAACCTTTTCCTCTCGCCAAGATTTACCGAATCCCAAAAGACACATTATTTATATCGAATCAGAAACGACCCTCACTCCAGAATATCCCGAAAGAAATCGCTACGAACCCGGCTAATGTTGGAATCACCGCCTGCCTTAGATTCTTCGTCATTACTATTATGACCTTTGTATGAATCATGAATCGGTTCATCGGTTCTATCCTTTTCTGTGATTGAACCAATCATCGTGTTATTTCCTTTATATGGACGGTGTAGTTACGAGTAGACTTCTTTCTTATACCTTGAGCTTGACATCTCGCTTCCCCTTTATATCCAGGGTAATAGAGGTGAGAATTGCAGGGGAGCTTCCTACGTCTGGGAATTGCCGGTCTTAACTTACACCATCCTCCTCCTTGTCGTAACACAATGATAGGATTAGAGACTTTTATTACAAGACAAGAAATAAAGATATAATATAAAATCAAGATCTATCAAATAAAAGGAGACACACAAATCGTTTAACGATTAAATTTAGAAAAAGCAATTTATTCTTTATAATAACTTTACCTCAACAACTTCTTTTCTTTTCCTACCCGGCCGAAATCCTAAATAGAGGCTTGCGGTATAATATTATACAAGTTTATCTTCAACAATGGTTGCGGCTCTCTTAGAATTATTATGAGGCATAAAATCCTCCCATCAACAGATTTGAGAAAATCGAGTCTCATTGTTGATGAAGATGTGGTTGCACATTATTATTAGTATTTCTAAAGGTTAAAGCCAATTTCATTAGGCATTTTCTTTTTCTTCATTTTTTGACCACTATTTATTACTTTACTTGTCTTTCCAAAAGAATAATTCTAAATACATCTTAACTCAGGTAAACCATTATTTTTAGCCATAAAAGCATTTTCTTACCTTTTTCCCATAGAAGTTTAGTCCAGCCCAATACATACACACTTAATTCAGTTATTTTTACTCAAAGACTCAATTTCACCCTTATTAAATTAGATCTAAAGACCTGCTAAAAGAAAAATAATATAACGAAACATAAGGGATCAACTAAAGAAAATATACAAGTAGAAGATGACAGGTCAATGTGAGCCAATTATAAGAAAAAGAAGACAAATTCCTTTAATAAACAATATTGTAGCTAAGAGTAATGAAGACATTACAAAATATGTTTAGTAAATAAGATAAATATTTTAAGATCAAATAACAAATTTTGCTTATGATTTATGTCTTAAGTTAATTAAATTGTTATAATATTGTTTATATTATTTTATTTTAGGCTTGAAGATACCCAAGCATGGGCGAAATATAGTCTATAAATAAATTAATGTTTTATTAATTTTCATCCCTAAAGGCTTAGTAAAAGAAAAATAATATAACTAAATTAGACATTTTAATTTTAAGTAGAAGAGCAATCCAAATACCTGGGAATAGTTTCAAGCCAGTTCCAGTAACTGCGTATATTTAGTTAATTTAAAAAAAAAAAAAAACTATTTTTTCCCTTTTCGCGAGACCCACAAAAAAGGTCCTTTGCGTCGGACCGCTGCGGTCGACAGTATTCGAGTTATGCGGAAAAAACTGTTTTTTGGGGGGGAAAAAACAGTTTTTTCCGCATAACTCGAATACGGTCGACCGCAGCGGTCCGACGCAAAGGACCTTTTTTGTAGGTCTCGCGAAAAGAGAAGAAATAGTTTTTTTTTTTTTTTTTTTTTTTAAAGTGAATAGGAAAAAAGATTCACGCCCCCGAAAAAGCCCCTAAAACGGACATCTAAGAGCGGGCCCCAGGAAGGTGTCCATGACCAATTTTTATACCAATTCATATTTTCACTATGTGTTCTTAAAATTGCGTTTTTCGTATCCCCTTCTATTTTTTTTAACAAATTAACGAAAAAATCTTCTTTGACAAAAACAAAAAAAAAAAAATAATTTATAAGAAATTTATTATAGGTTGCATATTTTGTGAGAAATAATCCCCCCCCCCCCCAAAAAAAAACATTTATTACCTCAAGGGCAAGACACTTCGAAGTAGTTTCATTGCGTTTCGACAGTAATAAAAGCGTTTGTTTCGCCTCATTATAATAAATGGTTCAATTAGCTAGAATAATATTTTCAATGGCCGCGATCTTGATACGGCTGGGCCGATTATGCTGGTTAACGAAATCTTCCTATTAGTTTAACTGCCTACTGATCCTGTAGTGGCCAAGTACTTGGCCAAATTTACATATTTCAATTTTAATTGTTGTTTTGAATTTTAGTTTGTTTGACCAAAACTTTAGGCAAAACGGCTTGGCTGTAAAATATTAATTTTGTTTAACAAATATCTGTACAGATATCTATTTAATATTTAATTTCCATGAAATATGAATGGTTTGGCCAAGTGTTTAACGCTCCATATAAATTCAATATCTATATGAATAAAGATAGTATCATATAAATGATTGAATTGTGTTAAAATCATCTATTACGTATATTGCTCAATAAAATTCAGATTTATCCATATAAATTCAGATATTTATAAGATTAGAAAACAAAGAATCTAAACGTAAAATCTAATAATTAAAAATTTTTCTTGAGATGATAACTTAACATAATAAGTTGGATAGGACATTAATTGATATGTAGGAAAAAAAATTAGATAAATTGTGAAACTAGGGTCTAGGAGGCACTGATCCGTATACACAATGGATTTTACAATAGATCCATTTAATTTATTTCTTGCTTTCAAATCAATTCAATCGAGTGAGGCGATTGTTGAAGCGTGAAATCGACTCATTGATAGAAGTCCTCGTTGTGTTTCGGAACCCAGTCCGTCTCCCAGGATATTGATATACAATCAACACAAGGGAGAAAAAAACAACCTTTTCATTGTGGAAATGAAAAACCTTACACAATAAAACAGCTATTATAACTAAACTTTCTGTTAACAATCATGTCAAAATATATTCGATTACTTTAAATCGTTTCTGTTTGAGAAAGTCTATTTTTATTTCTTTGATAAAAACATAACTTCTATACAAATTTAAAGGTACTCAATAAACCCTAATGCTTAACTCGAAGCAAGCAACAGCATCTTGTTGACTGCGCCTGCTTTTATTTTTATTAAAGAACAGATATTTGTATTACATAAAATTACTCTCATCATTAAACTAAAAAATAAATAAATAAATAGTCTGCCAATTTAGTGTAGCACATATAGCTTTCTCGCGTTCTTTAGCATATGATATTATGCTTTTACAAACCATTATTTCCAATTTATTTAACTATTTCCTTTTATTTTAAATGTGTCAAAATTGATTTTATTTTTACATGAATAAAAGTATCAATTTTAATTAGCAGAGAAAGTTAAATTAATATGAGACCATCTGTGGGCTACGTTCGTCATACCATCCAAATTAAAAATGAGAGAGTACTTTTAAAGATATAAGTGTAAACAAATGTATGTTGTGTGTAGAAGAGAAGGTTGAAACTTATATGGGACCAACAATGAGCTAATTATTACCTACCATCCAAATTTCATTTAATTCTGACAAGGTTTTGTTCGCAAAAATCGAGGACAGTCAGAAACGAGACCAAAAATGTTCCATGATGCCTGAAACGAATTTATTTCAAGGAATTTTAGCCTTAGGTAATCTCGGAAAAAAATAATTTAGACAGTACTAAAAAACCATTGAATATACATATTTTTTATGGTAGGTTGTAGGTAAACCCTATCCTGCAGTATCATTCTTTATAGTCGTAATATGAGTGTGCACTCTCTGTTCTGCAATATATTTAAAACTGTAAACATCCCTATTATGCAGTATTCTTTCTATAGTAGACATATTTTCATTGATGGAATTTTGAAAAAAAAAAAAAAAAAAAAAAATCACAGGGAAGTACTTACATCCAAGTACTTTTTAGGCTTTCGTAGGCTTTAAGCATACGTACTTTATTATATTTTTAATATACTTTATTATATTCTGAAAAATAAAAAAATATATATATAATTCCCCTGTCCCGCTACATAAAAGTACAAAATTAGTAACAAGAAAAGTAGAGTAGGGGTACTTGGTTCGATCCCCCTGGATGGTCACAATATGATTTTTATCGGTAATAACGAAAAGGTAATTTATTTTTAGGTAGTTGGGGGGGGGGGGGGGGACATTTTTGACGCTAAAAACGCAATAATGGCAACACCTCTCGAAAATTAAAAAATTGAGCTTAGCACATTTTTGCGCATACTAAAGGTTTAACTTCTCTATATTTGTTCTATGTGTAGGTCAAGAAGTTACGCCAGTATTTCAAAATTTAACTCTCTAGCGTAATCGGTTCGGAGGATATGACCCAAAGAACGACGGACGCACAGACACATCGCCCTCGGCGTAAAAGTATATTGAGTTTCGAGGATGATCTACGAAACCCTAAAAACACTTTTTTGGTGTTATGGGATTTTAAGACTTGAAAATCCATAAACATTACAAAATAAAAATCTTCCGATTCCATAGTTCTTTCTCTTTTTTTTTAATATACACTTAAAAAACTTCATAAACTTCAAATCTAAATTGTAAAGTTAGAAAAATTATTTAGTATATTATTTGTGGCAGTTTTAACAATATAAATACATTGTTATAAGAATACCGACCTATGTCTGTTTTAAAATATTAGAGTACATTTGCTTTCAATTTTTAATAATTAAATCCGAGGCTTAGTTGACGTGAAATAAATTTAACTATAAAATTTTAAATTGAGTTTTGTCTTTGATGGTTTTGCACATTAAAATTAGTGATATTACAATATTTGGAGGTTCTATGGTGAATTCATACTGATATGAATTCAGTATGACTGAAACTAATAAGTACGGTATTTTTATAAATTAAACTCAAAGAGTAAAAATGGCCAATTTATTTTTACTGTAGTAAATTTTTAATTCAGACCAGTTTCGTATACACTTTAGATCTGATAAAAATATAAATGCAATGGTATGCTGCTCGATTTTACTTTTAATGCTTATTCATTAACCATTATAATGCTTCGACCCTAGCCTCGACGATTTTTCAATGCTCATATTTAATAAACCAAAGACCATAAGCGAGTCTATAAACATAACATGTACGCTTTCAACAAACTTTTCGACTTTTTAAGCACACAGACAATACTAAGCAGTAATCAGGACAGATGTGACTAGTTTGACGACCCCAATTCATTCAGATAATAATAAAAGCCATTGGTAGATTTACAATGTTAGTTCTGGTCTACTTGTAAGAGGGAGGGTTAAATGATGGTCAGATCAACAGATACTAAGAGAGGGGTGGCACAAGCCTAGCAGTGTAAAACTACGTATAATACCCTCGACATATGCGCACTCTGGCGCCCCACACACCCTCTAACTACCGTGTTATTTATTCTAATCAAATCAGAGACGTATAATTCCCTACGGGAAGTGCAGAGGGAAGTCAGTATGAACAATAAACACGAGTTCTTACCCGTAGCTAAACTACCCTAAGTTAGTTTTTTCAAACACTCTTTTGTTTAAATATCCGTTTTGACGCACGGCTACCCGCAAACAATTGATTAGTGCAGCGCTAAACAGGCGATTTAAGCAAACATCTGACATTCTCGAAAAATCTATTTATTTTACTTAGTAAAATAATATACAAATATAAAAGATTGTGAATGATATTTATAATAAAAGGTAGTTTTATATTTTTTTTAGATTAAATTTTAAATTGATAGAGGAAATATTGATAGACGACCTAACATTTTATAAATTAAATTGAATAATATGTGATGAATTTACATCTATTATCTATCAACTTGTTATCCTTAAGTCCAAACAGCAAGAATAATAGTATACAGCATACAAATAATTTTATACTATCCTTTAGTTGATTATGGTATTCAGTTGTAAATAATGCATTGCTTTTTGTTTGCATTTATAGGATAGGAAAAAAATCTGAAGAAATTAGAGTAATTGGATTTGGAAGCCTTCACCTTCCAAAGTAGGTAGGCATCTATGTGTGGGCGGCTGATGGGCGCATCTGCACATCTTTGTACCGAACAGCTGTTGCATTTCATTTTAAGTGAATCCTTTACCTTCAATTTAGCCTTTTTTGCAGGTAACAAGGTTACTGAAAATATATTTTACTTTAAAAGACTAATTTCCTTGATTCCTTCCATCCTTTATTAGTTTTTAACCAGACTACCTATTATAGTTATTACCGTAAACATGATAAGACCGTTACTTATCGCCCTTAAATGTGTTTTGGTTAAGGAGTAAAGAAGAAGAATTTTTTGAAAGATATATTATGTTTTTCTTTAAATAAGAGTATAAAAAGGGATCAACTCTTGCTAGTCATTATAAATTAGTAAAAATAAAAGGCATGCACCAGGGTTAAATCGATTCCGGATATTGGTAAAATTGGTTTGAAAGGTAGAAGGTAAAATTAAATCGTTGTTTATTTATTATTTTATTTTCTTTTTAACTGTAGGATTATAGCGTTGGAAAGTATTAGGAAGACGTTAAGTAAACGGTGAGGAGAATCAACCCTCTCGACTCTTCTAGACTCTGCGCCATAACGAGAAAAGCATTTGTTTTATTTACCACAGTAAAAAAAAGACAAAGTATAATAATAACCGGAATAAAGGAGGAAGGTTGATTTTACCACGCCCTAGAAATTAAACTAGTATTAAGGGAAACGAGCAGGAACAGGGAAATAATTTAATTACCCTTTTCGAGTGAGGGTGATTACACGGGGCGCAGGTAGGCTAATGACTCCATTAGGCGATCCTATCTCGAGCGCTCCTACCGGCAGTAACGTGAATCATCATTACCATAACAGATCTCTGGAACTCGGCAAAACCGACCTCTTTACCCGGGCGAAATCAGATTAATTGTCGGGGAGGAGGGGGGATGTTTGGCCTGTTTGTTCAGAGAACAAAACACGTGTTTTACGAATTTCAAGTTGACATACTCGCATTTTACAGTCTTCACTTCTCACTTTCCTTTTATGGGGTAAAATTTATCGCTTGTTGAATTTAAACAGCACAAGTTTAATATTTAGTTATTGTTAAGTCTACTTAGAGTTAGGAGTTTATTAGTAGCAATTCTGTTCTTTATAATCTGATAACTAAACTAGATGCGATCTCCCTTAAACTAAAGATTGCGGATTTATCTTCTTAAATATGTAATAGGATAAACTAATAAATAACTAGTAATAGGCCAACAAAAAATAAAAGTTAGATACTTATTTAGCATTCTTACTAGAAAATAGAAAGGATTAGAATAGAATATCATTTTCATATTTAGAATTTTATTGAATTATAATTTCCTACGTTTGTTTGTCAGTCTTTCTGGAGCTTGTTAACGCACCTGTATCCGCGAAAATAACCCAACACAAAAATTTGAAACTTGGCAGTTTTTTATGTTTAACCTGGGTTTATGTCTAAAACTGCTTAAAATGCTGTTTTTGAACGTTTATTTTCCAAAATTTTCCCGGGGGAGGACTCCCCTCCTGTAGCGGGGGGGGGGGGGGGGGGGGGGGTAGAGAGAGGGTAGGTTGTAGTCTGGCACCTTAATTTCTAGAAATCGAGCACTGATAAAGAGTATGTACTTCTCCCCCCCCCCCCAGTGCCGAGCCACCCCCGTCAAAAATGAATTTCTACGCCACTGATAAGTACTATTTTATTTCAGTGCTTCCACACTTACTGTCAAATCTGGTTAAATCTAAACCCCACCTAGAACACAGTTACACATTTTGGCTAAATTTGGAAATTTTCTTACAATTGAAATAACAGAAACATGCTGTACTATATCTTACTTACATTCACATTGTTTCCATAATTTTTATTTAAAAGTAATTCTACCAATTTCAATAAAACTTAACATGACCTCCAGTAACACATCACATAACAAATAAAATAGTAAAAATTAACAATTAAAAATTATCACAGCTCTTATCACAAACATTCATTTGAAACCAAAACGGTAACAATTCTATAAACCCAGATTAATTTAAAATGGTAACTGACTGTGTTGCACTTTAGTATCTTTACATAAACCCAGATACGCTTGTCTATCTGACTATATAGTTACATGCATCAAAGGTTTTTTTTTTAATTTTTACATTATAATTAATATGCATTTACATAAATTCAACTTGATCTTACAATATCCCTGCATATATTCTATTCATGTCCTTACTGTCTTTTTAGGGTTTCGTTGGTAAAACCAAAAAAAAGAAACCCTTATAGTTTCGTCCCTGTGTCTGTCTGTCACTCTGTACGGTTCCAATAACTTTTGAACCAAAAGAGATAAAAACGTGAAACTTTCCAGTATAAAAGATCGTATTGACGCGCACACAGCAAAAATATAGCGAACTCAATATTATCAGCTGTTCAAATTCAAAATGGCAGATAATTCACGTCGCGAAGAAAAAAAAAATTTAAAATTTTGTGTGGGGTATTAACTAGAAGGTATTGAAGAGTAGATTAGAAATATATATACCAATTAGGAAAAGTGCTTAATTTTCGGCGCCATTTTGTCAAAAAACATCGAAATTTTGCGAGTCCCCCCCCTAAAATCGTATTTCCGCTATTACTAAAAACATAGAAAAATATACAAAATGTGCGGTCTGCACATGGGCCATAGAAAAAAAATAAGATTATCAATTTGATTTGATTTAGTGGAAATCCAAGATGGCGGATAATTCATGTCACTCGATTTTTTTTTTTTTTTTTTTTTTTAAATTTTGAGTGAGGTATCAAATGAATGGTATTGAAGAGTAGATTACAAAAATGTATAACACTTGTTGTTAACGTTTAATATAATGGCTCCATTTTGTCAAAAAAAATCAAAACTTTTCTCCCCTCCCCCCTTACTAATTTTGTGCTCACAATACCAACGAAACCCTTTTTACGTGAGACTTCACGCCTTACCAATTTATTTATAATTAATACTATTTCTTTGTTTAGCTATGTGTATTGCTTCTAGTGTCAATCTCTTCTTGTTGTTGGTTTCATTTATAAGTATTTTAGTGTTATTAAAAACAAATGCATGACCAGTTTCACTTGAATGCTCAGCCAGTGCAGTCTTGTTTTCTTTTGATCTAATTGTTGCTTCATGATGCTGTTTCCTGTTCCTCCAAGTCTGTCTGGTCTCTCCTAAGTACTTCGCTGGACAACCCGAGCAAGGAACCTCATAAACAACACCCATTTTTTCATCGGTACTTAATTTATCTTTTAATTTAGTAAACATTACCCCTTCCATCTTATTGATAGGTTTAAGACCAAAACTAAGATTACACTCCAATTGTTTAAATATTTTAACTACTCCTTCTGACAGACCTTTTATATAGGTGATACTTGTAAATTTATTTTGGCCTGCTTGTTCTTTTCCATGGGAAAATTCTGTGGGTTTATTAATAGAACTATACCAAATTCTATTTATTAATTTTAATGGATAACATTTTTTTATTAATTTATCATAAACCTGCTTTTTAATATCTTCAAGGTATTCCTTGTGCGTGAGTTTTATTGCTCTCTGGATTAGGTTTTTGGCTGTATTCACTCTTTGTTGGTATGGATGGTTTTAGGTATAATTTAAAAAGCGGTTTCCTTTAACATTTTTATTCAGCCATTTCGTTCTAATGGTACCGTCTTTTCCCCTGATTATGATTAAATCCAAAAATTCTAGTTGGTTATCGGTTTCCAGTTCAGTGGTTAATTTAATATTGTTATGGAAATTATTTAGTTCTGTTAGCAATGTTTGAATTTCTTCCTCTTTTATGATTAAAAACAATCGTCTATATATTTTTTAAAAACTCTAGGTTTAACGGCTGACTTGCTCAAAACTGTTTTTAAGAGATTATTGATGTATATTCCCCCTAGATTTACTGATGACCTTCCCCCCATAGGTACCCCATTCAGTTGTCTGAAAAGATTGTTTGAATATGTAAAAATGATGTTATTACAGCAGAATTTAAGGCTTTCTAAAAACAGATTCTTACACTTAATTGAAGTATGAGGTTCTATGTGCTCCCATGATCTCTGAACAATTTTATATACTTCAGTGTGTAGTATGTTAGAAACATAGATTTTATGTCAAAGGATACTAATTTCTCATTAGGTTCTAATTTAACGTTTGTTATGAAATCTTCAAACTCAAATACATTCTTTATATCAAATTCGTTTAAGTTATTTAAATTATCCAGAACCGGATTTAAATGTTTTGAAAGTTTCTCTATTGGGGAATTTATATTATCTATAATGGGTCTGATTGGTTTTCCTGGTTGATGTGTTTTTATGAGTCCATATATTCTACCAAAATGACAGCTGTTAATGTTTAAATATGTTTTTTGTTTATCAGTTATATATTTTTTATTACCCAGTTTATCTAATAGTTTTTTGTATTCTAGTTGGACTGATTTTAACATTTTGGTTTTATCCATTCTAATTTTCCTATAAGTATTTTTGTCCTCTAGGAGCTCATTCATCTTATCTTCATACTGTCTTTTATTTAAAATTACTGTTATTTTTGCTTTATCAGCTTTACATATCATAAGGTTATTGTTGTTTTTTATGAAGTTTTTTGTTTGATTGGCATCTTTTAAGATTTTTTTGTCTAAAATGTTCAATTTTTCTAAATGCTTTTGCTTACTATTATTAAAATTAGTAATCTTATTAATAACTCTGCTTCTTAACACAATAGTGTGGTTGGGATGCGTGTCTACCATCTCTATCGCATATTCTATATCTGCTATAAAACGAAGAATTTCTGTGTTTGGTTTCTTAGAAATAATGTTGTAATTTGGACCCAAACTTAAAAAATTAATTACATCTGTTGGTATAATATGCTCTGATAAATTACAAACCCAGTTCTCTTTGTGCAAACTAGCATATCTTCCTAAATCATTCATGTGATCGTTTTTAGCTGATACTACTTTCCTACTGTCAACTTTCCGGCTATGTTTCTCTTTAAGTAAATCTAAGTAAGTAATTTTGAAATTCTCAGTTATTACTTGAAAATTAACATTCATTACTCCTAATGTTTCCAAATGATTATTACTTTTAGCTATTTCCTTCTCTATTCTATGCATTTTCCAGTGAGTTTCTTTAATTTCCAATTGCAAAGTTTTTGTTTCTATAGTGGTTAAAAAATTGTTACTATGATTTTGTAGAAACTCTCTAGAGAAAATTGATTTAAGTCTATTGTGTAAATTTGTAATGTGTTGTGGAGTGATGTTGTTATTTTTATGATAATATAGGTAATTCCTCTTGGCTATACTTTTACATAATTTAATAGTAAGTTCTTTCAATTTCCAAAAGGTCTTCAGTAATAATATAGAGAAGTCCCAAAAAAATCAATCCTCAAAAACCAGGGGATGATCTTTTTATAAGCGAAATTGGTTAAATGAAAGGGGAAGACGGCCTGAGTACATACGAGTATATTTGGTTTCGTTTTTGCACCAATTTATCTTTGCGTCATGTGTCATTAATAATCGCGTTTTTCGAGCCCCTTTTTTTTTCTCCCCCCCCCCCTTTTTTAACAAATCAAGGAAATAATCTTTTAAAAGAACACAGTTATTCATTGTTAAAAAAAAGAAAGAATTTTAAATAATTTCTCATACGTCACATATTTTTTAGGAAAAAGAAATCTTAAAAATTTAATAACGTGGGAACTTGAATTTAATATCGGCGTTCGAGTGTTTGAGCTTTGCACATGCACGATAAATATGCATATTAAGGAGTTTGCTTCGTCCTTATAATAAACGGTTTACAAGTTATAGCTAGACTTTTAAATGGCACTTTCCTGAAAGGACTGGTTTTTTGTTAAACGATAGTGAGTTCTTCATTTAAGAGACTTTTGAAGAGTATGTTTATCTCACGATAACTGGCTTAAGAATAGACAGATTTGAACGAAATTTGGCGTACTAATGTAACTCATAACTAGCTATTATACATACATTGGAATATATTTACATAGCCATTGTACCCGTGTGTATGTGTATTGTCTTATTAACTTATTAAAAATGCATACACTTTTCTTTTGTTTATAACAATTTGTTAAATAATTACTATCTACTCACGGCAGCAAAATTAAACAATACTTCACTGTTTTTAGGTTGGAAAGTACTATTTCGCTGATTTGTCATAAAAATATTAAAAACAGGCAGGAAAGTATAGTTAAAACAGTTAGGAAAATACTTTTTCCTACTAGTGGCAGCAAAATTACGCATTGTTGAACTTGTTTTAGGCATGAAAGTTTAATTTCTCTGAGGTTTCAAGAAAACATTACAATACGCAGCAAAATACGATTTTGCTGCCTAGGCGGCAAAATCGTATTTTGCTGAGGATTTTTCCAGGCTAAGCCAAGCCCACATTCCCCGCTACAAATAATAAAACAAACAACCTTTTCTTTTATATATTATCGTTAACCTAAATTATTTGAACAATTTACCTTAAAAATATTACGAATTTATAAAAAAAGGTTTATAAATACTTATTATAGATTATATTTATAAAATAGAATGGAGTAAAAAGATAAAAAAGAAATAAAAATACTACAAAAAAATAGTAGGTCTTAAAATAATCATAAATAATTAAATTAGTGGCAACACTGCAGCTCCTCTATTGTCATCATTTTGTTTTGTTTTTACTGTATTTCTGTCAATTCATTTTTTATAATTGTAACATTTGATATTGTTGCTTGTTTTTTTTTTTAATTTGAATAGTTCAATAATAGTATTTGATAAGTAAGTAAGTATTATTAAATAAATATTATTTATAGGAAACATTTTTCTGCCGCCAGTAGGAAGAATATTGTATGCAACAAGGCAGCAAAGGAAACATTTCTGCCTCATATTGATATATTGCCAATATATTGTCAATCAAATAAATTACCTTAATTTCCATAGCCTGACCTCGCCTCCGGTTCGGAGGCTAATTTAATCATTCGTCAGAAAAATTCCATTTTGCTGCCTAGTTACATAAATAACCAGTGCTCGATTTCTAGAAATTGAGGTGCCGGAGCTACAACCTACCCTCTCTCCCCCCCCCCCTGTAGAAGGGGGGTCCGGGGGTCCTCCCCCGGGAAAATTTTGAAAAATAAACGTTCAAAAACAACATTTTAAGAGTTTTAGGCATAAACCCACACTGCAATCAGGTGGGTTTCGTGTGGAAACTTATAATTTTAAGTAGTATTTTTTATAAACAATTTCTTGATTAGCACGTCACATGTTGTTATAATACTCTCAATAAATAAATAGGTACTTAGGTTTATACGAATAATTAAATCAACAAAACATTCCCTTTCTCACTCGCCCTTGGGAGTTTCGTCACAGCATCTCTGCACAGTACTTATTTAATACGATCCCTGCCTTAAAAAAAAACCTTTGTTGTTTCAGGTTATCATAATTTAGTAGTATAATCTCAACAAATAGATATTTTTTGTATTTTGAAAAGAAAAATATTTGCCAGTTTAATACATGATGTCCTTAATCAAATTTGTAGTCACTCATTGACAAATAAAATTTTAACAAAGAATTGTAAAAAAAAATCTTAGTGCCGATAATTTTATTTTTTATTCATCAGAGAGAGAGGTCCCGGAACGCCGTTCCGCCGCGTTCCGCCTCAAATCGAGCCCTGTAAATAACTATCCCTTCCTAGGCAGAGAAAGTACAGTGTTTACCAGTGCGTGCCATAACCTCTGATTTTGTTTGTGTTTAGTTTTATTTTGATTTGTGTTATTTTAATTTAGTTTCATACTTTTATTATTACAAGTAAGTAATGTAGGTCATTGAATAATTAATCCCGAGTACGAAGTGGCAATACTGGAGCACGACTTGTTTTGGTTTGAGTTTATTGACGATTCATCTCAAACTCTTCCTAAGCTTCCATTCAAATATTGTATGCAATAAGGCAGCAAAGGAAACATTTCTGCCTCATTTATTCATTGCGTGCCTCGGCTTCGCCTCGGCAGTTAATTATTATAGCCTGTCCTCGCCTTCGGCTCGGAGGCTAATCTAATCATTCGCATTTTGCTGGCTAGTTACATAAGTAACTTTTGTCTGTTCTACTACTGTATTAGACCAAGAATAATAATTAATTATCTTGTACCTACGTTTGTCGATTAAGATTGAGGGATCAACCACTTTACCCAAGATTCGATGTGCTCTCAAGTGTGGAACTTTGGAGCTTGTATCATCTTTCTCTAAATCGAAAAGTCACTGTAAATGTCAAAATGTTGGTTCTCTCGGACATATTCATTGACCCCAAGAAATGCTTTACCGGTTTACACTACATTTCAGTCACCTCGGTGCTCTTATGGACTTCCACACTTGATAATTAACTGATTTATTTCAATATTGGAATGAGTAACTGTACCAAGTTCAACTTATTTTGAATCACTGAAACAGTTAGTGTCACTATTTTATACAGTTAAACTTTATCAGAGATTAGAAAATAAGTGGTTTTGTCTATTATTGCTTTTGCATAATATCACAATATTGACAATTTGTTTGTATAGTCACTTGATGTTAAATTTAGTTTCAGGGTTATCTGTTATGTTATATCGTGTTACAGGCTGTAACTTACGGCGCAGACAAAATAAAATAAATTTAATTCTGTTGAATCATTTAAATTCAAAGATTATGTGGAAGAGGACTTTACGGATAAACATCTCAATAGAAGTTGTATAGAAAGATTTTAAAGAAAAAGTATATTGGATTCTATAAGTTTCTTTTATTCATTTTTTTTTTATTCTCTCTAACCTCCCTTTTATCTTTTATTGGACTAAGAGTTAGCAGAGAAAAGGGAATATTGTCGAAGAGCAAATAAAATAAAAAGCTAAGAAGGGGATCGGCTGGTTCGTGGTTATGTGTAAGTATCTGCGGAGTATTAGGGAAGCGTGCCACAGCCTCGGATATAGAGTTAGAACACAGTTATGGAAATTTCCTTTAGCATGAGAAAATCTGGGGCTTTATTCCTCCAACTCGCTTCCTACAGCAGGGTAGGAAACTTTAAAGCGCTTTTTCCACGAGGTGGTTGGAATTTCTGCTCACGGCTCCAGCCCCGCCCCGCCCGAGCAAGCTTTGCATAACAAAGTCTTAAAGTTTTTATACACCTCCCAGGCACCCTGGGCCAGATACTTTTCTCCTCCATTAGAGGTTCCCTCTTCCATCTTGCCGCGGAATTTACTTTCAATCCCCGTCTTCCTACACAACTTTTTTTTCTCCTTTCTTTCAGAGGCCCTTTTTTGAAATTCAACTCGACTCTCGGATGTTTGTAGACAATTTGGTGGCTCCCGTCTTAATCCGGGGTTGAGGAAAATCCTCTAATCCCCGCCTACTTCTCTCCGATATACATAATGGAGGCTTCATCGCCTCAGGGCTGTCGGCGAGGGGAAGATGTCCTTTTTATCGCGCTAAAGCCTGAGCCATCAAGAACTCCCTCCCCTTAGAGGAACCGCAGAGTTAACAAATAGCAAACACGAGGAGCCCGGATACTCCCGCCCGCAACCTTAAGTACCCGACTAATGCTCGACAATTCTCCTCTCACCAACTATGCCCCTCCGCAAATTTACCAAGCTTTAAACATTCTTGTCACCGAGAAAAATATCTTTTAGGAAACACGGTCGAACAATTTGTTAAGGTTATTTCATAGAGTAGAGCTATTAGGTTACAGTGATGAAGATGATGCTCGAAATTTTAACTTTCATGAACCGTGCAATTTTTTTTAACGATATCTGAGTTAAACTTTTAAACACTCTGAAAACTTCATTTTCTTGAAAAATTTTGACATTTCAAAATCTTCTACAGCCTTGGTTAATTTAAAATTACTTGGCATTTGAGTTTATTATATTTATGCACTAATAACTATACATTTGTTCATTTTTTTTCATTTTTATAAAATTATTTAATTGTTAAAATATATTTTATTTGACGTCTTAGATCAGAGTTAAACCTTTATATATTTTTTAATCCTTTATATACCTATATTTCCTTTACTTTTTACAGTGCCATCTTTTGAGGGCTTGACCCTCTTCCAGTCATCCTATCGAACTGATACTTGGCATATAGATTCTGTACCAATACAAAAACTTTCACTCAAATTAATTAATTTGTTATACCTAATTAATAAATTAAAAATAATAAAACTTAGAAGCCAAGTTTGTTTCACTCAAAATGACGCAAAGGAAAACAAATTCACATTCATTCCTTTTTTTAAAAGCCTAGTTGCTTCCTCTCGTTCTTCTTTTTCTCACTTTTCAAACACAGAGAAACACTTTATTTAAAAAATACAAAGTGAAGCTGTTCTTCATTGAAGGATTGCTTTAAACACACAGCATACTAATCAATCGAATGACAATAGTTAAATAAATAGAATAAGATAAAATACATTCGTGCAGTTAATTAGTAACTATGGTTATTTATAATTCTTAGAGGATCAAGTGTTAACTTTTAAATTTTTTACTTATTTTAACTAACATAATTCTGATGCAGAATTGAAATTCTTCCAGAAGGTAATAAATATACATAATACCTGAATGTACTTCAATTCTTTCACTTTGTAAGTGGATCAGGGGCCCTATGCAAAATGTGAACAAAGATTATGTTATTTGTCCGTGAATCTAAAAATTTTAGGCCACTTCCGACTCCCCGCGTTACGGGGTCTTGCGGTAATGTAGTTCCCCCACTAACCTTAGAGTAGAATATTTTATTTACTGAAATATACCAAATTTACGTCTAAAATGGATGGTAGAAAATTCCCTTATCAATCACATACTGTCAAATAAATTCGGTTTATAATGGTTGGTGAAATTCTTCTTTTATATCAACATTTATTGGAGACTTGGAGTTGATAAAGACTTAGCTCGTAAAAATATTGTTTTTTTTTTTTTTAAATTTTTTGGCAACCCCCGATGCATCGTACTCTTCATATCTTTTTTACTTTAATTAACACGGAATAATTTTGATTCAATAACAATAGAAGTATGTGACAATGTTGAGTTATCTTAAGCCTGAAGGCATACAAGGGCTTATGTTACCTCATAAATCATTATTAACTACTTTTCATTATCATTTCTATCCCGAGTAGAATAATAACTGAAAATAAAAGCTTCAAGGAACATTTAATTCTAGGACAAACACGAGAATAGCGATGTGGTTTGAATGCGGTTAAATCTGAACAAACGAAATGCCATTTAATAAATAATGACTGTTATAGCTTCACGCCGGAGCACCGGTTAACCGCTTCGAGGGGAGAATGCTGTAATTTAGGCAATAAAAGGTCGAAGAGTTAAAGGGAGACAGAATCATATCTCTCTGATGTAGCCCGTGATAACCAGTTATGGCTTACGATTACATCAATAATAGATTGAAGATCAGGGTAGTATGTTCGGACTGTACTAGGGGGGGATTTCAGTGACCGTCAGCAAGTCCTCGACAGATGTTACGCATTATTTCTTGTCAAGTATTCCGGATTGGGTTTTGTTATGGGGTTCGGATTTTGACTGCTCCGTGTTAGCACCTCAAGGGAATGGAAATGCTGACGATTGCGCCCTCTCCCTTCACGCTGTCCCTCTGGGCTTTCGGTGCACAGGACTCGAAACAACGAAAAAGGGGGTCCCATCATCCTATTGTGATCATTGTTATCACTTTTGGCTTAGGGTAGGTTTGTTGGTTATCTCAAGCGAAGAGGTGTCAACATGTGGTGTTGGGTGTATGGAAGTTTCTCGGTTTTGTTCTCTATTCAGAGAGACTAATCTAGAGGCTAGATATGATCTCCAGATTGTACCGGCAGCCTGTCTTGGACCTCGGAATTGAAGTTCATTGTGATGTTATTTGGGATGTGACGAGGGGTTCTGAATTAAAAGTTTGTTATCTCAATCAGTTTCGCACGCGAACCATCTTTCCTATCTCTTAACTCTTTCACGAATTTCATTCGTATCCGATTTTAACACCCCGTTTTCGTATTATAAATAAATAGAAAGAGTAGCCAATGCTTTTAATAACCACACTAAATATTTTATTATCTAATGCATTATATGTTTATGCAGATTTTGCAAAGAAATCCTTAATTAAATATATCTTTGACTTTTTAAGTTTTTAGTAGCATTTATACTTCGGAAAGTTTAAATTTTAATTTAAATCAAATTATAATTATTATTAACAACGGGAGATAGAGAAAAATAGTTGGCATGAACGCACTATACTGGAAATATAGAGCCCCGAGGTTCGAGTCCCAGCGCTGGAGTCTATTTTTCTCTGTCTATCTCCCGTTGTTAATAATATATATTTGAATGTATATATTTTTCTAAAGACCTTAATTATAATAAAGAAAAAAATATCTGATATATTATTTTTTATTGTATTTATTTTTATTTTACATAAAAATTACTTACAATTAATTTTGGTATGAGTAATAATGATAACAATCTATATATGACATGGATTATCTTGAGAGGAGGGACTACCCACTGGCAGTACTCCGGTCGTGCATTAAATTAATAGATTTCATTGGTTGAGTGTGTACATTGAAGTAACAATCTCGAGGCTAACGTCTCTTAGCGATGTAGTGGTTGGTCACAGATATTGAGAGATGCCGTGGATTTAGAATGGTTATTTAAGGTTTCATGGAATTTAAGTCATTGGTAAGAAGCGATGGTGCACGTAAACAAGAAATTTAAAAGCAGTTGTGAATTGTAATATTAAAATCGGTATAGCAGGGAGTTGGTGATTTATCAAAGAATTTTTAATTTAAGGGATTGGAGTCAATATGAACTTGAGCGTTTGGGGCTCACTTCCAAATAGGTTTAAAATCTTATTGTCGGGGTAGGTGGGATCTTTTGGTCAAGGAGTCACAATTGAAGTTTACACCGCCTGTAAATAATCTTAATCATCTTTATAGTAAAATTATTTCTTTCACACACGTCACTGGTGATTCGTTTATGAAGGTCAAAAGCTACTTTGATAAATGTAAAAGTATTATGCTATTATCATAGAGTGGGGTTTCTTCAAATTCTTTTGTTGACGCTGTAATACCTGAAATAACTTCTATCAATACCAAAATACAAGGTGCACTCATGAGATTAGAACGTCTTGTACCATATACCTACTTTTTAATTATTGGAAGATTACTAAAAGGAATATCTTTAAACAAACCCCTGTGATAATAAATATTTACCTCCATTGGCTTTCTTTAATTTTTCTACACAGATATTTACCCCATCTTAATTTTCCCATACTAGGCTAAGAGGAGTCAAGATGGGAGGGAGTTCTGCCGAAGAGTAATAGGGTGAAGTTCAAGCATGAAATTAAATTTCCTGTAGTAGGGAGCGCCACAAAGTTACGACAAAACGACCCAACCAAGGCAGTTTTTTTTGGAGATAGGAAAATATTTGTGGCTCCTGGTTTTTAATGTTTTTAACAGAATTCAGTTGTCTTATTCTGCCATGCTATTCTCATTTGATGTAGAACGGATCCTTGACAAAAAATAATTCAAGCTCAAAATGAAAACTCCAGCACTTAAATATTATTAGGTATAATAAGAAGTAATTTCAACATATAATAGATGGAGTTGGAACCATGTATTTTATGTTTAACTTACTTTAAAATAATAATAAACAAATATTTCAAATTTTTGGTTAGCGTGATAATCTATCCATCCTTATTTGTTTAAACTTTCTTAAACATTAAAATTAATTAAAAGTTTTTAAATATAATTTTGGATATACTTTACACTTTACCAGATACAAGTAAAATTAATATCTTTTTATAAAATTGAATTGTGATTATGATTTAATTGTATAAGAACTAGTTAGAAATGATAAAGAATAACGAATTTTAAAAATCGGTTAGACACGCACGCTCGGACAAAATTTTCTCACATATATAATAGTTCTAAATTAAAACTCTCAAAATATCTTTTTTAATTAATTTATTTTTTAAGATATTTTATAAAAAAAAGTGGCCTTACTCGGTGTTGAAATATTTCTTTATCTACGATTGATACGAAATATAAACATTATATCTTTGTTTAGATGCGTAGAAAGTGATTATTTACGTACTTGTATTCATTGCGCATGCGCGTCTCATAGTTCTGAACAATTCCTCTTCTTTACCACACTAGCGCGGTAAAGAAGAGGAATTCTTCAGCTTTACGCACGATTAGCAAGTTTGTTTACATTTAACAAAACTAATTTGCTGTTTTCTTTTTATTAAAGTAATGGTTTATATCGAGTTTTTAGTGAAAAACAATGAGTGAATCAAGTGACTTTGACGAAAATGTGGAGAATAATACTCCTCCAGAAATAATTAATTCGGCAATAAATGCAACTCAAGAATTAATGTCATCTTTATCAAGAGAGAGAGATACGAACTTACATACAGCAAGTTTATTTTTTTCTGTATTTATTATTTAAATCTAACAATCGTAGATAAAGTACGGTACGCAACTCGAGCGAAAAAGGCATTTTGCATTGCTCGTGTGGTTTTACTACCCTCGCTGTCACTCGGGTGCAAACTCCACACTCGCATGCAAAATGCTACTTTCCGCACTCGACGCGTAATGTACTATTTTGCATGATTTTAAAATTCAGAATAACTATGTAATATGAAAACTTTTGTCCGAGTTTGTAGTTGACTCATTTTTAGGGCCTATTATTAAGTAAGTAAATATAAACAATTTCGTGCGTGTATTGCGTTAGGGCTATTACATGATCTGAAGCCTAAGCTTAAAGTAAAGGGAAATGTTAATGAAGTTGAAGTACGATTAAATAATTTCTTCCGGTTAAAGTTCACTACACCGTCCATTCCTAACTAACAAATCATTAATTGGAGTTACGTTACAATTTATATTGCCTTGGGGGATTTGGTTGGTTTATCCATTACCAGAATATATTGAAGACTTATAAAGCAATAATTAACCATCAGTAGATGACAACCGAAGCAGATTTATTTAACTGAATCTAGTGGTATTATGTAGGAAGTGTAGCAGAATGCACTGATTATTCATTAATTCTGTTAGGAAATGGCCTATGGGACTAACACGGCAACATCTCATGTATATCATCAAGCCAACATCCCCTTAACATGTTCTCTCCCCTTGACAGTGTGGCCACAACTCCCCTCTAATCTCTTCATCCCTGGTGGATGCCATGTTATCTCCCTGTCCTCGACCCATGGATCCTATATCAGTACTTAATCTAACTGTAATGCCACCTTTCATCTAGTCAATTCGACATGATTCTTAAAAGAAGATTTTTAGGGATAAACACTCTAGGAAAGGCTCTAAATCTACTATATTGTCACTTTCTTAATTGCACAGTAACTTCATCATAAAGTTTTTTTATTATAGTAAATTACCTAAATATAAATAATTGCTTTAACATAAAAGAACTTCTTGTCACTCAACAAAAGGGGCCGCTTGTCGTGCTAGATATGTATTTTGCACCAATCTATTTACATCTCTAATAGTTAATAATCTTCTTGTATTTTTTTGAACCTTTTTTTCCAAATTTGATGTGTGAATAAAAAACACTATGAAGAAAAAATGAAATGAAATGAAAAAAAAAAAAAAAAACTAAAGGGAGGTTAAAAACGTGTATCTTAAATATTGCAAAAAAAATGCGAAGTTCGAAAAAAATGATAAACTTTGAAAGGCTTAATCTCGGAAACTATTGGGTCTACAGAGACAGTTATAGTATCATATTGTAGCAAATATTTAGTCTACTTTAAAAACACCCTAAAAAAGTTTTTTTTCAACAACTAGTCCTTTAGGGTGGGTTATAATCGTCAAAATTTGAAAGAATAACGATTTTTTCGCGGTTTTTCCAATTTTTGACAAAGTTGCGTTCGGCGCTCGAGGTCACAAACTTGGATTATTCAATAGGCCAACCAACATCATAAACAAGTTTGCAAAAAATCAGAACTACCGGATTTGACGCATACTACCCCATACTTTCAGGCGACAAAGTTACTGGATTATATAGTAATAATATGTTTTTTGGGTCTGCAGGGTTTTTTTAGGTTTTAAAAAATAAACACCTTTTAACTTTTTTCTCCTCCAGAGCTGGAGGAGAAAAAAAGTTAAAAGGCGTTAATTTTTTAATACCTAAAAAAACCCTGCAGACCCAAAAAACATATTATTACTATAGTGTTTTTTATTCACACATCTCTAATAGTGATTGGTAATTTTCTCTTAGGCGGCGCGGCGTTCACGCTGCGCGCGAGACTCAGCCGATCAGCCGATTATCTACTAGTCCACGTACAACCGGTATGAACCGATTTTACAATGCGTTTTCGGCGGCCGAAAACGCTCGAAACAAATCACCCGGGTCGGCTCGGCCTCGCTCGGCGTTTAATGTGAATAGCCCCATGCCCTAATACATGTGTTTGTTTCTCAAGCGGAATCGGCCTCGCGCGCAGTGTGAAAGCCGCCTTAGAGTAAATTAAGTTAAGACAAGTTTCGTAAATATTTTTTAAAAAGTCAACAAATATACAATACCAATTAATTCAAATTTTCTGACAGTTGTCTATTTCTTTTTTTATTTTCAATTTGCATAGATAAATTTCACTATTAAAAAGGAAATTATGCTCTCTCTTAGTTGTCACTGATTGATGGATTCAAAAGAAACCTTGCTCTCAACAGGGACTAAACCGTTTAAATCTGATGAAAGTTCAAATCTATTTTTTAAATGTTTACCATGATTTCTCCTTTTTTTAAGCCTTTTTCTCTCGATATTAAGGCCCTCTTGAATGAAATTAAGAAATAGAATAAATTCATAGGTAATTGATAAATTAAAATAATTTGTAGTTGGCAAAATATTGGTCTGTTTCTCTTTCTCAGCGTATTATATTAATTTAGTGAATTTGAGATGAGATGCTCAGCTCTTATAAATGTTTTGATAAACAGATAAAGCTGTATATGTTTGAACTGGATATGGTAAGTACATATAGTGTACGTGTACAAGTGAGAGTGAGATAGAAGTTACAAGTCTTTAAGGTTCCACTCAGTTAACGGGATCATTTTCACCCCAGACCTCTAGTTTGCCCAAGTCTATATCCTACAAGGAGGGGGTGGGAGGTGGTTGAAACTTCGGCATGTCCTTTTCCTTGGGCTCTCCAAGCATCAATATCCCAGCCGTCTCCAGGCAACTAAGCTCCCCGCCGCGCGCCCTCCGACTAATTCAATATGGCCGACCCCCTTTTCCCAAGGACTACTCCCGACTCTATCGTTCCCTGATTGGCGCTTTCGGTGCGTCCCTTTTTCTCCTTTTCCTGTTTTTAGCCCTTATCTTTCCAAGCCACCGAGGGAAAGCACCCCCTCCTTCTCAAGAAAACTTTAAGACTAAAGCTTCTCCTTCAACTCGTTACAACTCTTTAAATAAAATTAGGTTTTCCCATCCTCGTTTCACGTGTTAACCAAAACACCCTTTGCCTCTTTTCTCTTATATGGAGTTGAACTCGCTATCTTTTTCATTAATTCAATTATAGTTTTCATCTTTTAAATCTAAAGGTCATCCTCGACAATTCCCCGGGTTTTTTCCTCTCGGGTTATTACACAACTCTTAAAACTCTTTCATTTACTCCCTTAAAACAAAAACACACAGGATCAAATAGAAGTCTGCATATAGAATATTATTAAGAAAACTTATTTTTAAACTGATTAGCTAAGTAATTTCATACTTAATAACGTTGGCTGCAAATACACACGGTAATAGATTATAGAACTACTATTATAACAGCCCAATAATAATATAATGCATAAACTCTTTTCTCTTATGAGTTTTCTCAAGTTTATAATGCCTTTACATTTTATTCAAAAGATTTTATAAAGGAGCAACATTAAAGATAAACCATGGAACGAACCATTGACGACCTATCAGCAAACACAAATTTGATATTTTACTATCAAAATCAAAGATCAATAATTCTAACTCAACGAGCATGTTCTTCACGTCAACACATCTTAAACCATTTTCCGTTTTAAATCCACCAGATTATGCCCACCGATTGCAATATGCAGTGTGACTAATCTATATAAATATAATTAAAGTTTTGTCTGTACATTGGTCTGAATTGAAACATTTTTGGATACTTTTTCATTTCATATATTATTTATTGATAACCGAATCCGGCCTTAACTATTTTAGTGTTTGTATGTGTGTTTGTCACCACCAGTCCGACTTTATAGGCACAAAACTGGCTAAAAGAAATAATTTAATTTGTTTTCAGAGGTGAGTGCAAACATGTTGCGCATGTTGTAGGCTATTTCGTCGAAAAATTTGCTGTAGTTAAACTCCAATGTCTTATATTAGTCAAATTAATGGAACAAAGAAAAATGTTGAATTTCTGGCTCTTGCAGATGCAAAAGCTTTATGAAATTTCAAATGGTTTTGTATAAGTTTAAAAAGTACAGCCTCTCTCTGATACTACCACCAGGTCATTGAAAGTACTTCTTAACGATTTGTCAGAAATGTAATACAGATAAGTGTTCATTTCTTAAAAGTTGAATTTAAATTATTATTTGGAATAATATTAAGAGCTGAGCACAGTTAATTTTAGTCTTCGTTTTTGTATGACACTTTTTGATAATGATTTTACAATATTTATTAATTTATCAGAAAAAATGGTTATGTTTTGAAGTTGATCCGATCTTCTAATATAGACTTTAATTGATACATAATGATGGGTACAGCTAGCCAAGCTTAAGGACCCATATCGTAAAAATTGTTATCCATAATAATAGCCTAATCAGTAAACAAGGTAATAATGCAATCTACGCAGAGAGAAAAAAAAAATAGGTGGTTTGAATATACAAGAAGATCAATCTTAGCCTATTGATGAGCAATGTCGGCCTTACGGCATTCTTGAAATAATTCCAATACTACAGGCGTTTTTAATCTCATTCTATTACTCTTTGAGCTTTTTGGATCATTTTTATGTTATACGGATTTTTACATTTATTAATTTTTTTGTTACACTAGTATATTTAGAATTGTTATCCACGAGAGTAAAAATTAAATTGTAAAATTATAGGATTAGGATAGAAAGAAAGACATTTAGTTAAGACTAAACTCTAAATTTTAGACAAATATTTGCATTCATAATACAAAGATTTCACCGGGTTTCTTAAAATAAGTACTATGAACTGTAGGGTAATGAATTGAAGCATTTCATGGATTATATTTGTAAACACGTTCATCCCTGTTCCTGTTATAAAAAAAAGGCAAGTAAAGATAAAATAGTGTACGTTTTTACTTAATGCTAGCATAACATGAATCATAGCCGTTTATCGAAAACTATTTTTAACAGATAATAGACATTTTCATTTGAAACAGTTTAATTAACGTGCCATTTTTCCAATCACAAAAGAATCCCGACCAAGGTGAAACATTCTGTTCCATCGTAGTTAAAGTCTAACTAACGATCAAAAATCATGAAAACAAAAAAGGGGAGACGGGGGTAAAAAAATTACTTCAGAGCAGGGCCTTTTGTAAGGCATGGATGTTTATTGGAAAGATAAAAACTATGGGATAATAAACAAACGATTCGTAAGTAAACTACTGTGATTGCTTTATCATTCAATACCAAACCAAAATTCTAATGTTAACAATAAAAAAAAATTTCTGATACAACTCATGCTGAAATTTATTTCTTTAAGTTCGCTTAAAGGTATGCTTTCTTTTGAAAACATCGCCAAATTTCATTGAAAATTTGTCCAGTAGATTAGGCTGTGAACAGATTACAGATCCTAGCTATTTAAATAAAAAAACTCAGGAGGCCTTAGGACGAGTTAATCCATCAAAATAGAATTTTCGCGGAATCACAATTCTTTCCCTCTATAAATTCAACGTATTTGAAAAAATTTAAAAATATAGAGAATGAATTGTATGATGTGAGGTGGTATATATCTATATATATATATATATATATATATATATATATACCAAAGAAATAATAATAAGAAAGAATAATATTGCTAGTCTCTTTGAAATAATAAAAGTAATAGAGTTCACAAACATCTCGCTTATTCATAAAAGCTATGGCGACGGATAAGAATTTATAATTCTTTAGACGCCTTACCTGAAGAGCAAGATGAGATGCAAAATGCTTCTTTTAAAGAAGTGACTACTTTAACATTCATATGTTTATATTTATTGCATGATGATAATTAATTGCTTGATAGACATTTTTTAAGATAATAGAAATTAATGTAAAATTAAAATAGCAATAATATTTAAATATGTGGTAGGGTAGGTATACTTATATAGGAGAATATGTTTAATAGATTACAACAATAGAAGACGAATGCCTTCTACCTGTGTTAAAATTGGGACCAATTATTTTAGTATACATATATTGTGTCGCCGAAATGTATGTTAACCCGCTTTAAAAGTTGTTCAAATTATTAATTATTCTTGAGTCCAATTGCCTTCTTTAGAGTTTCTAATGCCACTAGGTCATTCATTGATTTGCTTTATTCAATACCAATAAGTTCCGCGTCAATTTATCATACTTAATAATTATTTACCCCCTTTATATAAACTTTTTTAAAAGTAATAATATCATAAATTATTCTTATTAGTAAATACATACGTAATTTTTGATGGTTAATCGGGATGATGGATTTTTTTTTAGGTGTAAGAAAACGTGTTTTTAATTTATAATAATCTTTCCCATAAATAGCATGTTTACAAAATTGTGCAAAGCTAAACCAAAGTACACAATTTTTTACGAACTTATTTTACATACACCCTCCTACCACTGTTTCTCCGATAATTTATTATGCATCCCAATGCATAATATCATAGAAGAAAAACATTTGTCAAACATAAAAATAAATTTTGTATAATGTAAAGATGTCACCCAAGGGCATTCCCACCTCTTACTCAATCATAATTGTAAATTCATGTGAAGGAGTTTTTATTAAACCAATTAAATTATAGATTTTATTTATTTCCATATGATAATAATTCTAATCATAATAATAAACATTGTAACTGTATTGTAACACAGCTAAAATATAATAATTCCAAAGGGTATAATATATCGTTTCCTAGGTAGGTGTTATATGTATACATCTTGATATATTATTAATTTAATTTATTTTTTAAGAATTAAATATATAAATCAAAATTTAAATTAAATGGTTATTTTAAGAAGAAGAGATACATTTGACAAAAAAAATATTATGCTTAATGTTAAGGAATTTAAGTTGGAGCTAAGATTCAGTGATAAATAACTAATTTTCTTGTATGTTGGTATGTGTATTTATAGTGAAACATATCGTATCTATCATCAAGGTAGCAAACCTAGATTACTTTCAGCATTTGAATTTCCATCTAAAATGGGGGTGGGAGAGGATAGCCGAAACATGTGCCATATATTTGATGTTGTTGGACATTTTTGAACTGTTACATTTAGATGTAATTGTAGCAAGGAAGTATTCGTAGGTTACATTTAAAACAACCATTATATAATAATCTATTCCTATCTATATATGAGCAGTTGTAATTTTTGTGAGGGAATTAACAGGCAATTATCACTATTAACAGACATCTGTAAAAGAAATTAGGAAAAAATTTTGAATAATATAATAAACAATTTAACATAAACTCTCTGGAATGTAGTAAATAAGTTTAAAATATAGACACAATATAATAATCTTGAAGTATAGGGGTAATTCATTAATTAACGGAGTTATTTCTCCTTTTACTAATTTTTTTCTCTTATAAAATAATAGTTATTTTGCGTAACAAACGGTGGTCCATTATTTGTATTAACGGACCAAAAACCACATGTACTGACATAAAAAACATTTAATTTTCCAGTCATTTCTCAAACCATGCAAGGTTGTAATTATGTATTAGGAAGACTGTTATTTAAACATATGAGATTAATTTAATGTTTTTATTAGTTTATTACACGGTAGAACCCCCTAACTACATGGTCGGCTGAACATGTTAGTAACCATAACATGGTTATGGAATGGATGGAGGGAGGAGTGAGTGCTATATTGGCTTATAGAGTTCAAATAGAGAGGGCACCCTTCCTCGACAGAGCTTGCCGCTTGCCGAGTTCTATCACCGAAACCCTAATTACATTTTCCGCCATGTAAACATTCCAATTAGGGCGATCCCATCGCGAGGGACGGGGATGCAAAGGGCAAATATAACTCTTTCTTTCTATAGGTCGGATTTCTCCACGAGCTTTATGTTAGACAGGGAAATTTCTCTTTAATAATTTCAAGCTTTCGAACTTGTTCCTACCAATTTCGTTTCAAAGATAAGAGGGGTTGGAGGAACGAGCTCATTCACCTTTTAACCTTAAAAACTCTTTGTAAATGAAAATAGAAGTTTCATTTTTGTGATTTTGATGAAAATTGAGTTTTCTCTTTTTGGGTGAGCTTTGATTTATGTAAAATGGAAGAGATAGATTCCGTTTGAAGATGAGCAGATTACATTCAAAATAAATTTTCTATCTGTTGGATTGAAGACTTTGAGTGCCTCCCGAATAAAATAAGAAAGGTGGTTTTCATTCGATAGAAAACTTCAAAAGCTTCAAATTCACCTTATTTACATTGCAGAGGTCGAATTGAAAAATATTCTACAAAAAACTTTATAGTTAACCGTTTACAATTTTATCAAAGTAAAACATACATTTCAATAACCTTAAACTATTTGTTGCCAAAATAAAAACAATCAAGTCGATAGATTTCACTGTACCTATTATTTTATTTAGAAAATTGAATTAAACATAGTTTGCAGACCTTTTTTCCTTGCAATAGTAATCGAATAAATAAATCTAGAATACCTTTTTAAAATCAATCAATATGAATCGAGGTACTTATAGATTTATGTGACGAGGTGATTTTCACATTGTAGCTCTAAATTATTATCCTAACTATAATTTAAGTTTGATATCTTAGGTGTGAATAAAGTAAGAGTAAAAATAGTTTCATTTCATTTTCAATAAATATCAGGTTACAGGTTAACACACACACACACACACACACACACACATATATATATATATATATACTAGCTGAATACCCGTGCTTCGCTACGGGGTGTTTTATTTTCAATTTAATGGATTTATAAACTGCCATCAAGAAACATTTAAATTATTTTACAAAGCGAGAATATCTTGATTCTATCCCTCCCCCTTATTTCTATAACCCCTCCCCTTTGATAAGATAATTTGCTAATATCCCAAATTAGTAATTCATTCCGACTAAATTTTTAAAAAGGAAAAGCAGTGGTATTTTCCTTCTGTACCCCCCCCCCCCCCCCCTCCCCGTGTTATTTTACATCCCTTGGTTGAAATTGGAATTATCTTTTATTAATATACATGCTTACATCCCAAATAAGAGCTGTTTCTCAAGTATTAACTTCCTAACTTTTGAAGATCGGTCTGGGCTCAATTCCCCTTCTTTTCTTACTCTGTACTTATGTTCCCCTTAGGGATAAAATTTTAGAAAATCTCTATTGGCAGATATCAATAAAATTTAGATATTATTATACTACGTATACACTTGTAGATTTTATTTTAGAATTTTAAAGAAGTGGTCATAATTAAGTTGGTAAAGGTTTAGGCACGGTAAGGCGTGATTTATTAATTATTGTCTTAATATCTAAAAATAAATCTAAATATTTTTTGACAGTGATTGAAAAGTAATTTCTTTATCAGTTCTTCCTACAGAAATTTCCACAAAACATAAAATATGGTCAGTAGTTTCTTCTGTAATTTTGGTTAAATACATTTTTTATGATAAATGAAATAAGAATTTTGAAATCTATTTAGAAGCCCCGTTCTCAGCTCCATATAAAGCTACCAAATCGTTTTATATCCTTTATCACCCGCAGAATTAAGCTTAACATTGTACCCAAGAACCTCCAAAATCTATTCAGCCATTTGGACGTGATTGACGCACAGACAGACAGATATAAAATTTTTTAAACTTAAATTCGTTGCCAGGACTACTCATTCAGTGGAAATACCCCATATTCTCTCTCCACAGCTCGGGCCTCCATGTTCTCTAGTGGAGAGATAACCTTAGAGCTAAAATGTAAAATCAGTAAAATAGATAAATTGATGTACTAAAATATTATTTATGTATTAATATGTTTTATTCAATAACGGTATTTTAAAAATAATAATAATAAAAATAAATAAATGAATAAATACAAAATTTTAGCCCAATCGGATAAATGTACAGATATATTTTTAATGTACAGATATAAATATATTTTTAAATGTACAGATATAAATGGATAGATATATTTTTCCATTTTACCCCCCTAAATGTACATAACAATAATTGTACAGCACTCTTAAAGAGCTTTTCAACGGTATGCATCGTGAAGGGTTTTCATTACTTTGACATTTGTACCCCGTACCCCTGTGTACCAAAATAAAAATTTCGAAAATGCATGAAGTCAGTGACCTTCCCCTTTTCCCCTTGCTTTGAAGGTCAAGTGTGCAAATTTTCATTGAAATTGGAATAAAACGGTAGATTTGAATAAAGAACACACACACACACGCGCCCGTTCGCTCGCGCTCGCACACACACTTACGTTGACATTTCCTTTTTACCCCTCTCTTAAATGAAAATAATGACAAAAACGTACAATGCAATTACTTTTCTCTTAAAGAGCCTTTCAACGATATGCATCATAAAGGGTACCTATCAATTACTTTGACATTTGTACCCCGTACTCCTGTATACCAACATTTTAACTTTATAATCTCATGTAAGCAGTACACTCATAGACACTCTTCATTTATATAAGATAAAATACACTCATAGACGCTCTTCATTTATATAAGATGTAGTTATACACATTTTTCCATTTTACCCCCTCCTAAATGAAAATATGACAAAACTGTACATAACAACAATTACTGTACTTTTAAAGAGCTTTTCAACGATATGCATCATTAAAAGTATTCATTACTTTGACATTTGTACCCCGTACCCCCGGGTATAAAAATAAAAATTTCGCAAAATCCTTTCTTAGTGGATGCCTATGATATGAACCGAGTATATCCTCAAAATTTCAAGTCTCTCGGTTAAGCAGATTTTGCTGTGCGTTGATTCTATGTCAGTCAGTCAGTCAATCAGGACATTGCCACTTATATTATAGATATATATATATCCGTCTTTTTATTTCCTTGTTAGTACTTTCCTCATTTCCTATAAGTTGGCCTAGAGAAATAAAGTCTTTTACCTTTCAACCATTTTCCCTCTAATTTCTATTTGTAAGTCCTCCTGGCAGTTGACAGTCATCAATTTGGTTTTATCCATATTTATTTTTAGACCTACCTCCCTGACCCTTGATGACAGCGCATTTAGCAATTTCCATACCTCTACTTTCGATTTACCAATTAGCACTACGTCATCTGCGAATTTCATTTAGTTTTTCACCGTTCACATTAATCCCATAATAGTCCAGGCAACGAAGGAAAAATAAGGGGAAAAAGTCCTACAGAAGCGAAATTTGGTATAGATGTAGGGAGAGGTATCTTGAACATCAAACTAAAAGTTCACATGGGTGGGAGGCTTGGCAAAGTGGGGGGAGGGCCGTAAAGGTCCCACTTTTTCGTTTTTTGTGAGTATCGCAAAAACTAAAGCCTCCAGCTAAAACAAGGTAGAGTCCAAAATTATTTTATATAAAATTCTCTACAAAAAATGTCCTATTCATTATGTTGCTAGGATCAATAGGCGAAGAGATACAGAGGGGGAAATATCGAAATATAATATAATATAGATTAATATTCAGTACGGAAGTATAGACTACACTTATAAAATTTGTCTCAATCAGTATAGGCGGTATGGACAAATTTAATGATCTAAATGTTGATCGTCTTCATCAATGAGGTTGTCGTCGAGTGGAGGTCTGTTTGAGCAAGCACCTTGGCATACGAATTTTTAACTTCCATCCCGAAATACCCCCCGCAACACCCAAATTTTGTAATGGAACCCCCTAAAAATAGTGTTTCTTTAAAAAAAATAATATATGTGTTTGTTTTTTGGGAAAAATAAATATATATCCGAAAAGAAGACAAAATTTGCAACAAAATCTATTCTATGGCATTTTTGCCTAGGCCGAACGGAGTGGCGCTGGCGCGTCTCGGAAAATGTGCCTCGGTGCGGCGGTGCTGCTTGTACTTTGTACAAGTGCTTTGTACTTGTACTTAAGTGCTTTTTACTTTGTTCTTTGTACAGAAGATTTGCCTCAGTGCTCTCTAGACGAGAGAGCGAATGGAAACGACAGGAGGGCTTATGGTGAGTCGCGTGGTACTTTGTACCACGCGACGTATTGTATATTGTGAAATAATATTTTTTTTATTTTCCCATTTCACTCTATATAAAAATAAAATAATATAAACAAATTTAGGCGGAAGATCCCAAAAATCAAACAAAACAATTAAAGGGTCCCTGCTTTGACCCCATATATATATATATATATATATATATATATATATATATATATATATATATATATATATATATATATATATATATATATATATATATATATTTTAACCTACTCCTAAACCTTTATTTGATACCACTCAAAAATTAACGCACTGTCTATGAGAGCCCGCAAAATTTCCCCCCATCATTTTTATCTCCCCATTATAAGGCATTTGCATGTTAGAACTAGCCGTTATAGGGTGGTTGGGGGATTTTTTTTTTTGTGTATTTTAACTCATTAAACCAATACAGAATTCAAAATTTAGAAAACCATATATAAATTTGTAATCTAATCTTCAGGTGCTTTCATTTAATACCCATTCAAAATTTACAAAAAATAAAAATATTTGAGTTTACTATACACTTTTGCGAATAATTTTTAAATTTTTACCTTCTCCATATTTTTCCTATGTGTGGGTCAAAAAGTTATGCCAGTATTTCAAATTTTAATTTTTTATCTTAAACTGTTCGAGAGATATGAACCAAAGATATGACATATCGCCCTCGGCATATGGGTTTCGAAAAGGACCAACGAAACCCTAAAAAACTAGCTATTGTGGTTGTACTAGGAAAATGGAATATTTTTATTGATAAGGAAAAGATAAGTTTAATTTTTTTCACATTTTCAAAAATGGTCCATTTAAAATTAAAATTGAGAGTAAATATAAATGAATTTAAATTATTTACTCGGGAGTTGAAAATTTTAAAACAAATATATATTATGATCAGTAAATAAAAATACGAGTTTATTACTTTATTCTATTCTTTTTTATTTAGTAGATGGCGAACTATAACTTTTTATTTTGCGACATTCCCATTTATCATAAACTGAGGCCACGACACTACACAGGTTTCCAATAAAAACCTCTTTCATATTAATATCTAAAAATCTAAAAAAAAGGGGGAAAAATGTAACCGGCATTAATAAAATGATATATGGTTCTATGCGCACCCGAGTTCACTGAAATTTCCTCTACTGTATACATTCCTAAACCGAAAAAAAACAGCCTCTAAATGAATTACATTTTTTTCTCTCTCTCTCTCTCGGAAATACAATAACCATGTTTTATTATCTGTTGTGACTTTTTAAAAACCCTTTTCGTTGCCTTTGCAAATACAAAAAAAGTCCACATATGTTTAAAAAGAGAGACAACAAGAAGAAAATATTTGTGCGGAACGTTAGCTGGGAAGGATAAGCCGAAAAAAAATTAATTGGAATATATTGAGAGTAGAAAAAAACATTCCATTCCTCTTCTTTTTTTTACGAAAAGAAAAATTATGATCAAGACGGAAAGAATACATTTTTTTTTAAACAAAACTGTTCAATTAAGGCTACTTTTCCCCCTTCAATTTTGAGAAGCGTATAATATTTAGGCCAAATCGCATTTGTTTATTTCATAAACTTTAATACTATATTTCTCTATCCACTGCCAATTATTTTAATATTAATAGTACTAAATAAACATTTATTTATATAAGGACACGCATTTCAGAAGCGTTATATAATTAAATTGTATTTGTTCCTACTGAGAAAGTATTATATAGTATGATGGTACAGTCTCTATTGCGAGTGTTTAATTTTAGTAGTTCAATTCTTTAATTTGAACATCTATATATATATATATATATATATATATATATATATATATATATATATATATATATACATACAAAAGTTAAATCCACTCACTCATTCATGTATCACCGTATCAAAAGTAAGAGAGCCGTGCGTAAGCAAAAGCAAGAGAGCTGAGGCTTTGCGTAGAGGTAGAGCCGCCGTTTGGATTCAAGATTGTGGCCGTGGCCATTTATATGGGAAAAGATGGCGGACGCAATTTAAAAATTATTTTTGGAGGCTTATTGCGGCTAAACATAGGCGTCTCGAGAATTTTTTTATTTGTAAAGAATATTACAACTACATCAAAAAAATGTAACAAGTAACATTGTTAATTAAGTTATCAAGAACATGATGTCATGGTGGGAGAAGCAACTCAGTAGTTGTACTATATACATACGTCACCAGTATCGAGAAATAGATTCTAAAAGATCTACAAATTTGGTCCTATGACTTTTTGTCGAACCTCTATCGGTTTTACCTTAGATAGAGCAAAATTTGATAATTTTTTAAAATGTTTGACATTAATCTCTTATGGTGTCCAGAATTATTGAGCCAATTTCGCTTAAATCTCACACTGATGCTCGTTAAGTCCAGTATTTGTTATTTAGGCCAAAAGCAAGAGAGCTGAGGCTTTGCGTAGAGGTAGAGCCGCCGTCTTGATTCAAGATTGTGGCCGTGGCCATTTATATGGGGAAAGATGGCGGACGCAATTTAAAAGTTATTATTGGAGGCTTATTGCGGCTAAACGGTTAGTCGTATCGAGAATTTTTTTATTTTTAGGGTTTTGTTGATACTTCTCAAAACCCTTATGCCGAGGGTGATGTGTCCGTCTGTCCGTCGCTCTTTGGTTCATAGGGCCCGAACCGTTTAAGCGAAAGTGCTGAAATTTGAAACACTGGTGCAACTTTTTGACCCAACCACAGGAAAAATATACAGAAGAAGTTCAAAATTAGATATGCGCATGCGCAATTCGAAAAAATGTGATAAATTCAAAAATTGTTATTTTTTTTAATTTTTGAGTGGGGTATCAAATGAAAGCTGCTGAAGAGTAGGACACAAATATATATATGCTTTTTTAAATGATGCATTCCTTATTGGTTAAAAAAATCAAAATATACCCCAAAAAAAATTCCCCCCCCCCCCCAACCACTATAGTTCGGCTGGTGCTAAAATTTCGAAATAATTCATGCTAATACCTCATTGTGGCGCGATGAAAATTCCGGGAGTTCATTCTAAATTCTCTAAAATTGCCAATTTTGGGCGCGAAAAAGTGAAGTGCGCCCAAAATTTTATTTTTTGAAAATTTTGAGTTGGGTATCAAATGAAAGCTGCTGAAGAGTAGGACACAAATATATATATGCTTTTTTAAATTTAGCATTTCTTATTGGTTAAAAAATCAAAATATACCCAAAAAAATCCCCCCCCCCCAACCACTATAGATCGGCTGGTGCTAAAATTTCGAAATAATTCATGGTTATACCTTATGGTGGGGCGATGCAAATTTCTAACTTCATCTATTCTATGAGACAAACATTTTTTTCAAATACAATTTTTTAGTAAAACAAACAGCGACACCTCTATGAAGTGTTAAAGATCGCTAAAACTATTAATAGTTTTTACACAATAAACAATATAACAATAAAGTAATAGTAATATAACAATCATTTTAATGTTAATATAATAATAAAGTACGTGATAGGATGCGAGGAAGCTATGTGCCACACAAATTGGCAGTCTATTTTAAATTAAATTGTTCAATAAGTATAAAGGAAATATGATCAAATATCAAATAATAAAGAAAAAGGGATGTTTAATCCAATGTACTTTTGGACAAAGGAATATCACACTTCTGTTTTCATAAGGGGAGTAACAGTCTAAAGAAAACACACCGTACACCTTCTTTAGGTTGTTACTCCCCTCTGTTTTTTATAAGGGGAGTAAAATCTAAAGTAGTGCAGAGCTTTCAATTATCTTTTTATTTAAAAGTAAAAAGTGGTATTTGTAAATGATTTTTTGGTAAAACGTGTCATTACGAATTATGGGGTTTCTAGTGAAGTTTTTTTAATATAATAATAAAATAATAATAATAATAATATATTTCCACCATACAAAAAACAAACAAACAGAAATAATACATAAATATAAAAAAAATTGATGAGGCCCCTAAGAAAGTGTTAAACACCTAGAGAGAGGGCCCCGTCTCTAATATTACTTCACACTTATAATTTGTTATTCCTTAACACTAATATATTTATAATATAACACGACAGTAAAAAATGCATATTTTAAATCAAATAACAAAAATTAAACAAAAATAAAACTGTTATAATGCATACCTTTCCAAATATTAATTTACTGATATTAGAAATAAGTGTGGTTATTAGAATTAATTTGCACCTTATTTATTCATTTATTATTTTTGTTTATTTATTCATTCTTTATACTTATTTTTATGTTATTTTATAGTTTTTTGGTTTAAGTTATAAGTTATAGTTTAGTTCTAATTAAAATTTCTTTTTAATTTCATTTGTTTATTAAATTAATAATTTATATTTATTTGAAATCTCTCTATGAATAATACACACCCATACATATATACGTATATACAAAATACACATATATACGCGTAACATAATATGTTTATTAATTATATCTTATTTAATAAATATTCTTTAATTTTTTTTTATGAACGTGTTGAAATTATGAATATTTTTAAGATAGGCTGGATGTCTGTTAAACAGTTGAGGTGCTCTTTACATAGCATGTCTTTGTTATGCAGTTGTGCGGCAGAGTTGAGTTACAAAAGTAATCTGTATCTGTGATCTCGTCGAGATATAAACAATTAATTAAATTATTGATAATAATTTAATAAGATACTAAATTAATAGACGTACTAATTTAATAGACGTAATTAATTTAACATATGAGACGTTTCGACCCTATTTAAGGTCATCTTCTGTCATAATTTTATTCATCTGCAAATACAATTATCACTGTCATTAACATATTATAACAATTCCTTTTTTTTAAAAAAATGTTTTAAAATAATTCAGGTATTATTGTGGCTTAGTTATGGATTTAAAAATATAAGCACTCTAATCCTTTAACATTAATAAGACTAATGTTTTTTTTTTAATAAATATAAAATTTGATTATTTAACAAGTTGAATGCAAAAAGAGATCTTAAATAGATCTTTTTGCATTCAACTTGTTAAACAATCAAATTTTATATTTTTAAAAAAAAATTGTATTAGTCTTATTAATGTTAAAGGATTAGAGTTGTTATATTTTTAAATTCATAATTAAGTCACAATAATAAGTTATTTTTTTTAAAACATGTTTTTAAAAAAAAAAAATTGTTATAATATGTTAATAACTGTGACACTGGTATTTGCAGATGAATAAAATTGTAACAGAAGATGACCTTAAATAGGGTCGAAACGACTCATATATGTTAAATTAATTACATCTATTTACTACACCTCTTCAACCATCCAATACATTTATACATGAAGTTTTAAGTGCAGGTATCTAGCTAGTTCTTAGATAAAGAAATAACGTTACGTTATTTAAACACTACACGTTACGTTGTCAGCACATCGATGACATGAACTTGCAAAATATAAATAGCTCGTCAGCGTCACTGAAAGTAATTTATTTAAAAATACGTTATACAGTGGTTCACTCTAGTTTATTTATGGTATGAAAATAAAATACCAGATGGGTTTTACCATTATCTTAAAAATACCTCAAAATAGGGTTTATTTCTTAACTGATGAGGTTTTGAATCTGAACCATATCCGTTAAGGTAATTTTTTTGTGCGTTTCTAAACAAGCGTAGCTTCTATAATTAAGTTAGCCAGAAACAGGTGTGAAACTGCAACCGTGTAATAGCGTTAGGGTTTTTAAATAAAATCGATTAATACAACGACCCAATTTTTTAAAATAGAGAAATAGAGGAATCGACAGGCGGTTTGCCTATACCCTGCCCTACCTATCCCAGGCCCTAAAATAAGATCTCCTAACAGATACTGTTAACAAAACCGTATTTCATATAATAAGGTGAAACAGTTGGATACCATTAAATACATTTACCGTTATACGCATCCCACAATTTATAAAGATGCTACAGTGTTAATTGTTAGCACCTTGTTTTATCGATATCATGGTATTTTTTTTAACATATGTTTTCTTTACAGTGGCGCACCCTAACCGCGGGGGGGGGGGGGGGGGAGGTGTATGTATAGTTCATTGATAAGAAAAAGCTTTATTAAAGCATTTTAAGAGCATTTAATAATAAATAACACACATAAGTAGTTTTCCTCACGAGTATTTCTTTTATGTAAATAGTATTTTCTAAAGTTATGTATATTTTCTTGGGGGCTCTGGAGAGGGGCATCAACCCCACCAGTCCCCCTCCCACTGTGGGTGTGCCACTGTTTTTTTTTTTTTATATATATATATATTTCAATATAAAACAATAGAATTTCCTTTTTTTCTGTCTAGTTTTTATAAATTAAGAATATTGTTTCATGCACTGCATATTTTTAAAACCTTTTTCAGTTAATATATATAAAAAATTAGTAAACTGAAGATTTTAAACTATTGAAATGGTCGAAACTCGAGAGTGGTGGATAAAATATTTTCAACTTTGTTTTTTAAAACTGACCAACATTTACGTTTATATCGAGAAAAAAGTAACTCAAATATCCTTATTATAAGTCCCTTAATATTATCATATTAGGAAACGCTAAAATCTCTGTTAATGTTATCCCTAAATTAAGTTTAGATCGATGCAATTAAATTTAGTTTGCCAATTGGCAATGTAGAATAATGTGTGGTTTTCTGGACCCGTTTCGATTCCCAGTGTGGTCTGTTTTTTTTTAATATACAATATTAAATGTGCGCTCAGGGTTAAATTAATATGGAATATTCTCTAGGCTACTTTCGACAAACCATTCAAATTTATTCTTAAAATCGGATCTCTTTTATGTGTTGATAAAAAAAAAGTTATGCGCATGCGGAAGAAAAGACAAGATACTAGGTGGTTGGTATTAATATGGGAACAGAATTGCTCTAATTAAGACATTCCTTCCATATTTAATTGAAATCGGACGAGTAATTTTAAAGATATGGAGGTCGGAAAAAAATTGTTCAACAAATTGAGACTAAAAATATTCCTTAATCCCTGAAACAGATTCTGCCTAAGAATGTTTCATTCGGAGACTTAAAAATATAATTCGTAATTCTTCGGTTATCTTTGATAAGCTTGAAAGCAAAATTTTTAATTTACCTAGTTAAAAATGAATTTTTCAATAATACTTTTTGTGTCTATTGGTATGTCCGACTTATAGGCTTAAAAAAATGACAAGCCTAATCACAATTCACAATTAGTGAAAAATCAGATTACAAGATTAGACGTGATGAATTAATTCACAAATTATGACAAACTAATGTAGACAAAACCAGTCATTATTAAACAAATATAATTGTGGTTCATGACAATTTACTCTAATATTTTAGGTTTCTGTACTACGAAAAGAAACCTTATATAACGGCTCTGTCTGTCTGTCTGTCCGTTGACATGTTTCAGTTCATAAACTACTATAGCTAGGAACATGAAATTCGGCACACAGGTGCATCTCGGCATTTGTGACAACTGTACACTTTTTGGAGTTTTCACACAAACCACAAAATTAAGCTAACTTAAAATTATTTATGAAATTATGTGTAACGAAATAAAATTTAAAATATGTAAAATTTCCGATTTATCTACCGAGTATTGTTGTCATTATCACTACCCATCTTTATTAAACTATAAGAAAGCTTTATGCATTGATTGCATTAACTATAGTTTCAATTTATTACCTCGTTAACATTATTATTACACAACAAACTCTTGCTCTTTACAAACTTTATAAAGATTCATTAACGTTTGTTTATAAGTTACATCTTTTCATAAAATATGTTATACATTAGCACAAATAAATTATTAAGTATAATATTCAGATAATAATCTCTAACAGCATTTTTATATCAATAAATTATCTCTAATTAGTAAAAATAAAATTTACATTTAATTTTTTTACTCACAATAATATTAATCATTCTTTTATATGAAATACGAAGATCTTCATCCATGAAGATTTTTTTAAAAAATTTGTTTATTTAAATGAAAACTTAAAATTTTTGACAGTATAAGTCACATAAATTTCAAATAATACAATTGACTCAATAACAATTTATTCGAGTTGATACTCATAAAGTTATGGGCCCGTTTGTATAAATAATTACTATGTTTAACTATATTTTATTACTTTAATCCCGTTGTGGTACAGGTCGGATTGATTTGAATAAAAATTCTTTTTCGGATTTTAAATAATCCCTATTGTTAAAATAAAAAATTCCGGTAGGAGGTTTATTTTTGAAATAAATAAAATAAAATTTCAATAGAGGGCAGTAAACATATTATATATATATATATATATTTATATATATATATATATATATATATATATATATATATATATATATATATATATATATATATATATATATTTATATATATCAGGCAGGGATTATAACATTATAAGTCCAACTGTATACAAATAATTTTTTACACGATTTAAATACTTAAGTGTTAACTAGACTGAACACAGGGAGATTATCCTTTATAAATTCAACTCACAAATATTATTTTTCTTATTTTTGGAAGAAATTTTAACTGTATTGTTTATTTATTCTTTAAATAAAATATTGATGCAGTTTTGGTTGTGTATGATTTAAATTGTATGATTAAATTAATCTAAATAATTTATGAGACTTTAATTAGATTGATTATTTATGAAATTAAATTAGTTAATGTTTTAATTATGTTGTTTCGATTATGATTAGCTTGAACGTTAAGTTGCTCATATTAAAATAGACTGTTGATCTGTGAAGACATGTGAAGTAAAATCATTTGAAAAAATTTAAATTAAATTGGTAAACAAATTAGGAGTATACCTCATGTGAGTGTACACCTCATCGAGGTTACCACCGCGACTCAATGTTAGATTTAGTGAAGTGTCGTGAACGTCATTTTTTTGGTCTTTTTTATGCCTCACTATTCTAGAATTCAATCCAGGAAATAAGTCGATGTTAGTACAGGGTTTTCATGTTTCAAATACATGTTATATCACTTTTTGGGCTCTGGTGTTTTGTTGAAATTGCTTAAACAGACATCACATGTCAGTTCGTGCATGGACCCTTGTTTGCCAAAATACACCGGCAAACTCGGTTTTGTGCGCGCTTTTTCTTTGTTCTCTCTTCCGTGATTTCTCTAGTAACTCAATAGGAAACGAAGAAAGCAAGAATGGTGGATTGTACAAAGAGTATAGGTGCTTATGGGACACGAAGAGGGTGTAAATAAGTTAATAAAACACTCTTTCAACATACTGAAAACAATAGAGTTAAGTTGTTTTACCAAATTTAAAATACTCATCTGATATTTAAGAAGTTTGCGTCGAAAGTAACCCGTAGATAGCCTCAGATTAATTTCAACCTTTTGCACTCTTTACATTTTTTCTAAATTGATACTTCAATTCATGTAAAAAATCAAAACAATTTGACAAATTTAAAAAACGGGGGAAAAATTAAATAAATATGACAATAATAGGTTGTAATAGCATAACATTATTAAAGTATACCAAATAGGCTGCGAGAAAGCTATGTTCCTCACTAATTGAAAGACTATTGTTGGTTGTTAGAAAGAAATGGAGCCATCATGGTTCGAGTGTTGAGGATGTTCTTAAGGACGATTCCCTACTGGAGAAGAAATTGGACGAATCTGTTCTCCTATCTAGTCTAGACATGTGTAGACTAGCCAGACCTCAGGTCTGGTCTGGTGGTAGAAGTATTAGGGGCCTTTATTCTGAATAAGAATTACAATATAAAATTTAGACCGCAATAACCTATTTTAATTCACATCCTTTTTCACTTCTGTGTAGTGGGTCTTATCAGTTAAGTGCAAATTTCTATAAGCTCACTTGGTACATTAATCAGTGTCTAATTACTTCAAGTAAGTATTCAAACAAAATATATCTTCATATATCTTTCTATAATATTAAAAAGTTTTGTCTAATACACGAGTAAAAAAGGGATGACTCTAATCTACTTAATGGGTAAAGCCATTAAGTAGCAATGCCAAAGCGGCCAACTTCGGGGCGTGGAGAGCGAAGCGAGTAGGGAGTGGAGCCCTGAAAATAAGAAGACAGAATATAAAATACAATAATAAAGAGGGATCCTCTACTACAAATTTAATTTAATGCGGGATTTTTCCCAATATTTCTCTCAGTTAGGAGGCAAGTATTGTTTATTATGTAAGATCTCATTAGTTGCTTGTCCAGCGTCTTTTAAATTTCAAAATTTCAAATTAACTTTATTTCTTTTAAATAATACAAATAAACAAAAATTAAATATTACACAGAAATTACCTCTCCACAAAGAGGAAACCAGAGGGTGGAGAGGGGGCTCTATTATAAATTAATTTGATAATAATGTTATAAATTAAAAAAATAAATTTCTTTATAACTATAAAACTAAAATAATTTTGATCTTGGATTTGAACTTTGGATTTTTGAAATTAAAAATAACTGAACTGATTTTATACATAAAATAAAACTTTACTGATACATATTACCAATGACGAGTGAAAAATTAAGATCTGACTGTAATAACCATAATTTTGTTTTGTTAGTTTTTGGACTATATGCTTCAGTCTTCTATGTCACTATTGAGTGGTTGTTGTAGGATGTGCTGTTTTATTTTAATATTAAATTCGTGGTTGCTTGCACCTGACCGTAGAGGATAGAGGACATGGTAACTGGTTTAACCATGCGGGGCCCGAGTAAGACCAGTGTCTCATTCTGCAGGTCGTATTTTTTCTAAATTCTCTATTTCTATTTTCTCTAAATTAGGTTTATAAAAGAGAAGAGGTAAGTCCGTGTGATGATATCTTCATTTTGCTTCTTTGGACAACCAGTGGATATCATTATCATTCACTGTACTAGAACTGGAAGGCCTCTTATCGGATTAGCTACGCTATCAATTCAACAAAGCCGAAGCACACAAGAATAGGCATAGAACTCTTCCCTTCTTTCTTGTACAGCCCACTTCTTTCACCTTTATAATAAGAAATAACATTTGCTGTAGCCGTTTTTTCTTTATTTTTTTTATCCGCACGATTTCCTCACCAATCCCCCTCTCATTTTTTCTTTAACTTAATAAAGTTATCTTTCAATATAGACAAAAAATAAAATGCGGATATAAGCGCTTTTTTAACAAAAGACGATAAATAGTAGCCTTAAAAAAAAAAAAAATTGGGGGTTTTTCACATTAAGTTAATCTGTTAAAAATATCTTAACATTTAACACAAAAGAAAAGAAAAAAAAAATCGATACAATAAAAAAATCTAGTTTGATTCGCTTGGTAAAAGAAAAAGAAAAAAGGAAGCAGAGACAAATTTGTAAAATGACAAAAAAATCAAATTATTTCAATTAATTGTTTTTGCCAAAAAAGCCTCAGGTGCATCTGGGCTTCACCTGTCTCACAGCTGCAAATATAATTAAACGTAAGTAATAAATAATAACCGGTCGTATAAAAGATACCATTTTTTATTTTTTACTTTTCTTTAATACAAGTATTCGGGGACATGACTTTTTTTAAATACAAATAATACCAATGAATCATGTTTTGTTTAAAATTAACTATAACCGTATTAGTGATTTTTTTATTTGTTAAATCCTTGTAAGGAAATCAAGAATTAATAATTAAATTGAAATAGTTTTTTTTTGGAGGAAAATAAGGATAGCAGCTGTTAATATATAACTAACAATAATAAAGAAAATCCCAATCTTCCTTGTCTCTCTGAACTTGTTAAGAACCACCACCACAACACGAAGTTTAGTCTGGATGTACCAAAATTTCTGTAGATTATATTAGTGTCTGGTTATAAATATATATTTAGTCCCACCTAAGAGATTGGAAAGAATAAAATACCTACTTTTTAGGGCTGTACACCAAGTGCGCCGGGAAAGGTAGGGTCACGGGGGAAGTGCGCCAGCCCCTTTTTGAAGGGTACGGTCGAAGTGCGCCGGGTAAATCCTATCTCTCGACCCAGGTAGTCCACCCACCTCGGACACGGATCCTCTAATCCAGTGTTTCCCAAACTTTTAACATCTGTGTACCCTTTCTATAATTTTCGTAACACTAAGTACCCCTCGTTAAAAAAAATCCATTTCTATTTGGTTGCCTTTAATTATTTAATTCTATTTTTTCTAATTGTGTCAATCGGGGTATTGTTCTTAAAAAAAATGAAATAATATACATATAAACTATGTACTTTCTTTCTATAAAACGGTTATAATTCGTTCCCGCTTATATTGGAACATTTTCAACCCTTTAGGTTTAATCCTTTTTAACACTTTCTTTTGTGAAATATTTACATATTATTACTATTGAAAAGTAATTTGTCCAAAACTAAAACAACTAAAATTAAGGAGTTAGGTCTAATAATGTGAGTCACTTCACTCACTGGGATTTGTCCCACGACTCTATAGTCGTCATTGAACAAATCTAACAAGAAATAGGATGAATTAAAAATAATAATAATAATAATAGAATATGCAATATGCGTATACTTCATTAACAATTTTTTTTTTTTTTTTTTTTTTTTTTTTTTTTTAGTACATAAACGAGAACAAATATCTAATTTAAGAACACAATTAACAGGGAACCAAATTATGATGAACCGTTGCCTGAACATAAACAATTTTATCAATCTCAGGATAAAATTGACTGCACAGTCAAAGCCCCGTGCATCGCGTTCCCCCACCAAACTCTTCCCGTACCCCCAGGGGTACGCGTACCACACTTTGGGAAACACTGCTCTAATCTAAAGAACTAATCGTTGTCAATATTCGCATATACTCAATATAAAGCGATTTCAAGTTACTTTGAACAAACTGTTCAGAGTGATATGGCGATCATTAGCAAATCTCAGTGCATAGGAGAATCTGTAGAATGTTCTCGTAAGAACAAAATCCAAATTTAGTCAGAAGATACACTTTAATTTGTGAATATTCAAAATGAAAAAAAAAAAAAACTAACTTACAAAATCAAAATTAATTATCATTAAACATAGGAAATTTAAGAAAATAATCAAAAATACGAGAGAAAAATCAATTTATTTTTTTAATAATAAAAATTAAAGAAATGTTTCTTATATAAATTACACTCACTTATAAGTAAGTGCTAATATTTATTAGAAGGGCTTAGATTAACTTAACTTTAAACGTATTCTTAAAAACTAAAATCTTCTGCATATGTAATATACATTATAATACAATTGAGTCTATATTCAATAAATATAATACAAAGTACATATTGAAATATGTAATGAAACGACTGGGCATTAGGTTCTTAATGAGAATAATAATTCCTTATACCTATTACTTTTAATAATTATTTAATAAGTATTTAATAATTCAATGTTTAAGTCTAAATTAAATATTGAATACAAAAACAAGTTCAAGCCTGGAGTGTGTAGACCGGCGAATGGTGATGGTGATAAACAATTAGCCAGGAGAGGATTCGGTCTCACAGGTTGTAAATAAGGTTCGCTATCTGCTTCGCCTTAGCGTTATAGATGGTGTAACAAAAGATTCTACGATCACTCGTTTGTATTGGTAGAAACGAAATAGAGTTTAAAGGGGAGTTCACTCACAGACGCACTGCCCCAAACTGACCTCCGTCTCCGTTGTCTATCTGCCGTTCATCTTATCTACTCGAAATGTAAACATACACATATTTATCTCTACCACTATCCAGATCATTTCTATTCCCTATCATAACAATCGTATTTCGTTACAGTAATTTATTTATGAACATACTCCTAAATAAATTAAAAATTACTTTCACATTTCAAATCTAGATACTTTATCATTATAAACAACCAACGCTAGGCGGCTTGAATCCCACATTGGTATTGGGAATTTAGCCGTGGACAGATCAATATAGTTCTCGGTGATATAGTCCCAAAATCGATCATTGCGATGGCTTATTTAATCTTCAATATAACATTCTTCAACTTCTTCAGGGTCTATATAGGGTAGTTCGAAGATAAACTTAATTAGTTGGCCATCGTTGGTAGAACATCGGTAGTCCTCAGTAAATCCTAAATCCTGAATTTTTCCAAAGTGCTTGGGAAGATATTTCGAACGGCTTGTTGGATTCCAATTTCGAAGTCCACTACAAAGTTCTTTGGGTTTAGACAGGGTGCAAGAGGTATAACCCGGGATTACCTGACCCTCACCCTTTAGACTAAGAGGCTGGCGCACTTCGACCGTAACCTTTTTCTAATCCAAAGGGGGGCTGGCGCACTTCGGTACCAGCCCTTTTTAGAAATCAAAATTGAATATATATTTTTTTTTTTTCAAGTTCTTTATTGGCATAAGCTACAATCAAAATGAAATCTTTTCTAATACAATGCAATAAATTGCAAGGATTTTTTCTCCCTAGGAATTGAATGAAAAATAAATAGAATAAACTGATCTGGATTTAACAATTTTTTACAATGTAAAACTCCAGTTTCCTGATGTTAGCACCTAAAAACGAATTATTTAAAAACAAGCAAACTTATAGTGTGGTTGGCTGAATTCCATGTTTCACGTAAGGTGTTTGGCCTCTACAAGAGTTCGATTCCAGATGATAAAGATGTTTATGGAGAGAATAAAGGTGGGAAGAAGTGAAGAACTGTAAATAAACTTAACGATACCCCAGGTCCAGATTTCCCAATGATTTGTTGCCGAGATGTTGGAAAATTATCGTTCCCCTCGGTAAAGCCGTGTAAAGCCGAGTTGTATCAGAGGATAGTGAGATGTCACGGAGAAATTCTATCCAGTTTCTTGATCTATGGGCAGTTTTTTTTATATGTGGAAGATTATAAATCGTACAGAAATATCCTTTTTATAACGTGGTTTCCGAATCCGAAATATGGGTTGAGATTTTTTCTTTTTCTTTTGTTCGTTGTAGGCTCTGGAAGAAGAGGGTTGATGTACGCGTGATCGTGGTTTAGGACTTTTTTACATGGAGAGCTCCAGAGGAGAAGGAAAGAGATGCAAGTCCGAAAGGCGTGAAAGCCGAAGGAGTAATGATCCCTAACGGTTCGGGTACCTCGTCGTTTTAGAAGATTATAGCTGTTTGTTGGGCGCGCGGACAGAGCGCGGGTTCAGAACGATTTAATAAATAGAGAAAGGTGTAATTGGCCGAGGCACCAGGGAAGATGTCTTAATGCCCGGTCTCGAGACAGCTAAACACTTCGTCTCAACTTAAACCCCTCTCTCACTTCACAGACCCATTTAAGCACGTTTAAGGACAGCGTTAGGTTTCAAACCTTTTCTTCCTTTTCTTTTTATAAGATCTTTACCGACTACGACAACAATTTTGTATTATTTTTAAATTTATTTGCGCACTTTATGCGTGGTAAGGTAAAACACACAACCTTAAATTATGCTATTCGAGAAATATTTATAAAACACTTATTATCCTTTTCAAAATATTGCACAACATTGGTACACCTATAAAAGTTACATTCTCAGTTTTAAGGCTGTACACCAAGTGCGCCGGGATAGGTCGGGTCACGGGGGAAGTGCGTCAGCCCCTTTTTGAAGGGTACGGTCGAAGTGCGCCGGATAAATCCTATCTCTCGACCCAGGTAGTCCATCTACCTTCGGACACGGATCCTCTAATCTAAAGGACTAATCGTTGACAATATTCGCATATACTCAATATAAAGCGATTTGAAGTTACTTTGAACAAACTGCTCAGAGTGATACGGCGATCATTAGGTAAAACCAGTGCATAGGAGAATCTGTAGAATGTTCTCGTAAGAACAAAATCCAAATTTAGTCAGCAGATACACTTTAATTTGTGAATATTCAAAATGAAAAAAAAAACAACTTACAAACTCAAAATTAGTTATCATTAAACATAGGAAATTTAAGAAAATAATAAAAAATACGAGAGAAAAAAACATTTATTTTGTTAATTTTAAATAATTTCCTCCTTTAATACTCCTAAATTAATTAAAAATGACTTTCATATTTCAAATCTAGATACTTTATTATTATAAACAACCAACGCTAGGCGGCTTGAATCCCACATTGGTAATGGGAATTTAGACGTGTACAGATCGATATAGTTCTCGGTAATATAGCCCCAAAACCGATCATTGCGATGGCTTATTTTAATCTTCAATATATCATTCTTCAACTTCTTCAGGGTCTATATAGGGAAGTTCGAAGATAAACTTAATTAGTTGGCCATCGTTGGTAAAACATCGGTAGTCCTCAGTAAATCCTAAATCCTGAATTTTTCCAAAGTGCTTGGGAAGACAATTCGAACTGTTGGATTCCAATTTTGAAGTCCACTACACTACAAAGTTCTTTGGGTTTAGCAGTGGCGCACCCAGGATTTTTTTCTGGGGGGGGCTAACCCAGACTCAAAGATGTAAAAGTTGTGACCGGGGGGGGGGGGGGGGGGGGTTAAAAGTAGTAGTAGGAATCTAGTACTTTCTACTCGAACGAGAGGTTGAACCACTTGTTCAAACCTAGCAATAATATAAATTAAAAAGTAAAAATTGAGTAGTAAAATTTAAATCGTGACTTTCTTAATATTTCTATGAGCCAGTTTTAAAAAAATCGGTCCGAGGCAACTGACGAAATTTAACTATACGAATTTGTATAATATTACTTAGTTCAGTGTTTTCCATTTACTAGTGTTCGAGTTTTCGTTGGTACATAATTATTAAAATTTAATATTTTATCAAAATTTATAATAAAAATAACTTCTCCTCAAGAAAAAATCGGACCCGGCCTCTCTCTGACCGGGTTTAATGCTATTTTCTCAGGAACTAGAATTTTCCCGGGTAAACGGCTTATTATCGTTATAGATTCGTATTTAAATGGACTACATTTTCAAAATTTTTAATCAAAATCGTCGAAATCGTTTACGAAAAACAAGTTTTTTCAAGTTTTTTCAGAGTTTTTGGGGGGTAGCAACCCTAAATTTGGAGCAAAAATCATTTCTCTATTTTACCTTGGGGTGTGATATTATGTGTATATACTAAATTTCGTCAAAATCGGCCCCGTAGTTTAGGCTCCACGCGTCTGCACACAAAACAGACATTTTTTAAAAAACACTTTTTTGAACTCAGGGGGACCTCAAAACGTGATGAAAATTCGATTTTGATGGATTTACAAAATCGGATTTTCGCGCCATCACAATACTTCTTCTTTATAATATGAGGAAGTAAAAAACTCATAATTTGTTTTCTTCACGAGTATATTTCGTAAAAGTAAATAGTATTTTCTTAAGTATGTGTATTTTCTTGTGGGTTCTGAGGGGGGGGGGGCCTTAACCCCTTCAGCCCCCCCGTGTGTGCGCCACTGAAAAACCAAATAGTTATTGTTTTAGTGACTAGAATTTAACACAAAAGAGAGAAAAAAATCTGAGGTACCTACTACATATCTGTTTTATATTTAAAATGAACTTTTTTGATAAAGCTTTTTTTCGAGGGATCTTTTTCATATCTTTATATAGAGGGGGAGAAAAAACAAAATCAAACCAAAATCTTAATAAGGTATCACAATGGTATCATAGATAAAGATAGGGTTGGGCCAGGGGGTGACCGTGTCACATGCTCTATTCTCCCTGGATAAGACAACAGGCATGACACCGCTCGCAATAATACTTTAATCTTATCATTATTTCTATTACTATGAAGGCAAAAAAATAAAATATTTTAACTCAAACTTAAAATAATAAAAACTTCATTTAAATTGTTTTTATTGATTAATTGTCATTTTTTAAATTATCTTTCTTTTCTACCGCAGCCCTATATAAGTGGATCTAGGGTGCTCTGGGGGGGGCTTCAGCCCCTTCAGCCCCCCCCCGTGGGTGCGCCACTGGGGTTTAGACGGGGTGCAAGAGGTATAACCCGCGCTTACCTGACCCTCACCCTCCAGACTAAGAGGCTGTCGCACTTCGACCGTAACCTTTTTCTAATCCGAAGGGGGGCTGGCGCACTTCGGTACCAGCCATATTTTCAACTGCTTTTAAAGATTTTGTTTATGGGCATTATATTAATATAATATATCAACAAACCTTTTAGAAATTCAGTTTTTATAAGTAATATTAACAATATATAATCCAATATAGAATATATTGGATAGTAGAGAATAAGAGTGGGTGGAGAGATCACACAGTCAAAACTAATGTATCTAACTAATATGTATATTTTTTCAACAAATATACAAATTAATATACAAAAGTGATGAAATTAAAAAATATGAGTAAATTTCATTTTTTACTAATGAGGTTTTTGTTCCATCCAAACTTGATTGGAAACTAAATCATTAAATGAGAAAACTAACTAACATTGTAAAAGAGAAACAATTCAAAATGAGTATGCGGAAGACAGGCTTTTAATCTTTACTTCACCAGTAGTTTGCAGCTTCTTACCGCTTCATATTCTGTGATATATGATCTGTAAGCATGCGAGAACCTATGTAAAACGTTTTTAAGGGATTTAAAACTTAAAAGCTCTTTTAATAGAGGTGTGAAGATAACCACGGTTCCTTAACGCCCGGGAGCTAAAGGCTGGTAATCTTCAGTTTAGTGGCCGGGAAGTTTCGCGGGGAGTATATTTCACGGGTCCGAAGTACCGTGTGATATATGTCTATGATTATAATACTCGAGCTAATTACAAGACCCGACAGCCCGACCATGTGTGTTAAAAAAACACCGAACTATGAAGAAGTTAACTTTTAGTCAATCAGCTCCAGGTATAAGGAGAACTATTTGTTGTAAGTCACTCTCTTAAAGCTCGAGGGTACGAGAAGGGAACTCCCAGAGCTCTATTAATTTGCTTCTTTGTAGCCTTAACTTCGCCGGCTTAAGAGAAGATGTATAAACATGCTTTGTAAGGTAACTCTCTCCGGATACGGTACTGGAGGCCGGGGGAGTGAAAGAGAAGCGAGAGACCCTGTTTCAAAATATGATTAATGCGGTGTTGGGGTGTGAGAACCGAGCCTTGTAGTCTCTTGTACACGGGCCAGCAACCTAGAGGTGTTGGAACCTCTCCGTCAGGTTCCGACCACATCCTAATTGCCTTGGACCTCGCGCCTTATTGATATCTGTAACCTCCCTCAGATGAAGAGATCCTTTAACAGACCAACAACCCTACCGCTTTTTTCGAAAGGAAATCATAATCTCTAAAAAGTGACGCCTTTTTTTTAAAAAAATCTTCCAAGTCTTGCACAGGTATATTTTATTTTTTGAAATTAAACCGCTTTACTTCAATCCAGGTCGATAAATGACTTCTTAAGAAGAGCCTTTTTGAACTTTATAAATCTGAAATGTCTAATGATTTGTTTAACTCTATGTTCCTTTTAGAAGGTTCTATAATAATAAACCTTTTACACACATTACAAGTTTTAAAAAAAAAAAGTTTTTTTTATAATTTTTTAAAAAATGCTAATAAAAAAAAATTTGATTAATGAAATGTTTATCAATAAAAGAGAATTTTAATCTTCTCAGGGATCAACATATTGATTTATAAATATATATTTATTAACTAATTGAGCTACATATTATACCTATCATTATTTGAACTTCTAAACGGAAAATATGGAACTGTCCAGATTATAACTTAATTATTACAGTTAGATTAACATTGAATTTATTATTAATTATTGGAAATTAAAGAGTAGGGTTTAGAAATATAAAATACGATAATAAGGGAAGTAGGATTTTTATCTACTGGTATAGAGAAAAAATTAACATCTTAACTTCCAAAAAAAACCCGAATGTTACGAGAAATTAAACTAATTTTAAAATTACCGGACCTTTAAGTGACAAACCAATTTTTATATTATCTCCTTAGTAACTATATATTCTATAAATCTTGGTTTTCCGGTAAAGACCACATTTTCAAGGATGACAGGTAAAGGAAAATGAACCGAAATAAAGTCTATTTTAAATAATAGATAGTATTGTTGCATCATTGGGACCAACAAACATGTTGATGCAATTGTTATTGTAAATTGGGGAGAGGATCGCATATATTTATGTTTATTTTATATAATGTTACTCCTTAGTTTCTCTTTCGATACTTATGTGTAAGCTTGTTACAAATTTAAAAATAATAGTTTCAAAGTTGCAAAACAATTACATATTACTCATAAATTAGTAAAATAAATATAATTTCTAATCACAGCATTTATTTACAAAGCCAATTATTATAATTATTTTAAACTTAATTTACAACAATTTCTCCTACACTATTAGTTTCTATTCAACCTAGACACACGAATCTGACAATTTTATTTTTGTTTCATGAAAGTAATATAAAAGAAATAGTACCTTTTCCCATATAATGGCTTTGGTGTTTAATCTATTGATCGAAAATAATAATTTCTTGTCTTAAAAATATCTTCAAATAAAGAATAATAACAAACTACTTTATTACCTCAATTTAATTTATTATTACTTTATTCTTTCTAAAAGTTTATTAAAAAAAATACAACTAATAAGTATAAGAAAGATTATTGGTAGAATTGCGGGATTCTTCTAGCTTCTAATATTCTTTCAAGATGAAGATGTTAATTTTTTTTACCTTCTTTCATAAGTCTTTCTTCAGATGTAAAGGATGTTTTACGATCCTTAATTCTACATCTTGAGAAGAGAAGAAGGAGTAGTGTCCGACATCGAGTCCGACACACAAAGGATTTGCTTCTTCCTCCAGAAGGAATCCCGCAGATTAAAAACTGTTTACCTCCTGAAAGGCAGCTCCAGGCGTTTTGGTTATAGCTCCATCACTTCTTACCCTCATTACCCCCTCTTTCTCTTCTTTAATATTTCTTCCAACCATTTTTTTCCTTCTCCGATCATCTTTTAACCAAGCATTCTTTTTTGGTAAAAAGAAACTATCTACGGCTGCTATTACTCTTTTTAGTTATTTTTTCCTTTTGAGAAATGATGGAAAGTAGGGTTTCCTTTGCAGTTTATAAAAACAATTTTTGTTTTATTGAATTGATTAATTTTTTTATATTATTTATTACGTATTACTTTCATTCTACTGATTGCATACAGGTTTCAGAAATGAACGGTCAATACTAAAGCCAAAAGTTAATTATTATGTTTACCAAGCAGATCTTATAAGGTTTTTTGAATCGCATAAGAATTCCACAATTAATTTTAAAATTTTCAGACCTATTAAATGACAAATCCAAATTTTAAATATTTTTAGTATCGCTTATAATAATATATTTTATAAATAATTTCATTGGTACATAATTGGGAAAAATGTATTGTACTTGCTCGTAGATAAAAAATCATTGCAAACCTATATGAAACATATGATGTAACATTATGCAGAAAACATTATCGCCATAACATATTATGAATAAATGCTTTAAATAGTTTAGGATGCCCTAGTAGTATAAAAATGGTTGCTTCCGAAACAGCATAATATTCTAACAAATTAGCAGCTGTTTAAATAATATTAATTTAATTAATCTTCGTTAACTTGGTTCTACGAAACAATATACATATTTGGTTGATTTGATGTCACCGCAAATGAAGGATTAGATGAGGGTTGGCTTTGCCAGTATTAACTCAATTTTTTCTAGGTTTGGATTACATATTTATATTTTTCAGTTAATTTTGAAGTTTTGAATAAAATTAACACTTATAAATATAAAGAGTCTTGCAACTTTGGAACGCGTACTCTAACGCCAAAGTATCGGAAAAAGCACAATACAGCGTCGATAAAGTGCCTGTAAGAACAAAGTTACATAAGTGATAATGCAATAACTATTTCTTTTAAGAGGTCCTTGAGGATTTGCCTAGATCGTTTCTTTCGTTCCCCCTCTTTCTTTGCATTACGGTATTCAAAAAGCGAGAAAAGTCAAGTGGCAAGGGAAACGGAAAGAAAAAAAGGGATTTTCATGCTGATAGGGCTGAAGGTTTGGTGAATAACAGTGTTAAAGGTTTCTTACCAGACCCTTATTTTCTCGGGGGTAAAACCCGAAGGGGAGTTAGGGACTGGTAAACATATTGGGTTCTAGGGTCCTTGGAAGGGGTAACCTTGGTGTCCCTAGGGTTAGATGCGAGGCCAGCGGACCGAGTAGGAAGTCTTCAGGTCCCACGGGGTCTAGCATGGGTCCACCCTCTCACTCCACCCAAAACACCCTAAAAAAGAAAGTCTGGCTCCTAAAATGGACTTATCGGTCCCTCTTTTATAACAGGATCAAAAGGATTTACCCCTTACAAGGACCTTTAAAAGGGATAAAACCCTAAAAACCACTTTATTGACAACCGATTTTTACTCTCTAAAAAAAGAGGAAGAACATAAAAATAGGTATAAGGATAAGGGGGACCCTTAGCGATATCGTTATTACGCCTTCATAGCATTCAAATAAATCCTCGTTTAAGGATTCACGTTTTTTTCTTTAGAATAAGTTTTTTCTTTAGAATACGTTTTTTCTACACTGAATTTTCTCGGTCACCCAACAAATCACCATTTTTTTCTGGCACTCCAAAATAGAAGATCCACAATATATCACCCGAATTATTATGACCCTTTAGACAATTTCATCTTATAAAGAGAAAAGAAGAGATGGTTAAGGTAGAAAATACTTAAATTGCAAAAGATAGGGGATAAAAGGTGCCTGGTAATAAATAGTAAGGTAAATGCAATAGCAAAAAAGTGTTTGGTACAAAATAATAGAAAAAAACTTAATTTACATTAACTTAAGGTTGTATAATTAAACAAAATTATTGGAACAAAGTTCCTTATGGCACGTTCTGCAGCCCGGGAGTGAAACCGAAAAAACGACCGTCACAAAATCACCGTCACAAAACCAAGCGTCACGAAATCTACCGATGACGATATCTTGAGTAATAGATGACCGAATTAGTTGAAATTTGGTACACATGTTCATTTTACCAATGTCCAAGCTGAGTTAGTTGGACAACGTTATCCGCCCAAGCGTTCACAAGCAACGCTCGCGTAAACGTAAGCTTCAAATTTAAAATTGGAATTTTAGAACGGGAAAAAATTCTAACTTCATCTATTTAATGACACAAACAACTTTTATAAATAATATTGTTTAGTTAAACGAACACCGACACTGCTATGAAGTGATAAGATCGCTAAATTTATTAAAGCGGACCTAAACGTTTAAAATAAACGTTTTTACCGATATCTTACGTTCCAAAGTAACGATATTAATAAAACTTCTTACACATCATCTAAATCTAAAGTACAATAATTGAAACAGGCATGTAAAATTTCAACCTGATACAAGCAAACGTTTTTGAGTAGGGAAGAGATATATTTTAAATTAGTAGGCCGGGTAGGTAGAAAGCAATCCTATTTCCTACCAACTACAAACATACTCTTTAACTATAAACTCATCATGATTAACTTTTTTCCCAATATTCAATAAATATTTATTGTAAGATGCTTGCTTTAATGATACAAATAATGATTTTATTTTAATTTTGCCACAAGCAGTTAGTTACTTTTAATTTTGTCTCTTTTCTAACTCCGCCATGTATAAGTAGTTAGCAGGGTATACTTACTTAGCAGTGTGATTTTATAGTTTATGTTTAATGAAAAATGTAAGGAACTTCGTTCCTACCGGGCACCGGGTGTCCCGCGAAACCACACGTATTTTTAATCAAATCGTATCTCATCGACGGAATTATTGCCGAATTTCAGATTTTGTCCGTCTGCAAGCCTTTTAGTTTGAGAATTAATAAATTAAGAGAGTTTAGGGCGCTAATGCAACGAGGATAGAGATTATTAAATAGGTGGATATTGTTACATTGCGACTAATTACGATCACTGGCTGCCTGCCTGAATAACCTAAGTACCACAATAATGATTCAAGAAGCATTCTAATGTTGTCCACTCAAGTTAACGGGTGTTGGGTTTTGATTAATAACATTTGTTGTTTATAATTATAAAATTATAAACAGAACTACATTTTTATTACTTAAGACTCAACTATAAATCTTGGTTTTTGGGCTGTTTCTTTTACGTTTCGTCTGTTTTCGCAATAACACATCACTAGGCCACACATTCGCTTTAACATTTCTAATATAGGCATTTGTTTCGAGTTGAAACACCATGATGTTTAGGTTAGCAACTATAGTTTGGTTACAATTGAGTTAGTTTTTTTTTTAAAAAAATATCTGTTCCTGCAGCATAACTGGATGTGATCATGTGTGAAAGTTTTCATCTTTTTGGGATGCGAACTATCGATGAGCCAGATGTGTCGGATAATGATCTTGGATCTTACCATGAGAGTTTTAAGTACGCAATACTCTCAGTTACTCTAATTCTCGATAGTAAAGTTGTAGTAAGTTGTTGTTAGGTTAGGCGAGTATTAGAAGAGTTTGGTTTGGTCGGTGTGGCTGTGTTGAAGTGGTGCTTGGGTCTCAAAATCCCTTGGGTCTCGTTTAGAGTTGGCCCAGCTTTGCTAATCAATAGCCCCAGAGTAAACCTCTGGAAACAGCTTAGTATCTCCACAGAATCACCAACTCTATTCTCCTTCCCTATCTACAACGGCCTTCTCTTTATCTTTAAATGAATATTTTCACTTTTACTCCTTATCAGATTAAAAATAAATTTCCAACTAATGTACTTTAGCGAGAACATTTTACTGCATATTTTCAGTTAACTTTAGATTTTTTTTTTTCTTCTTCAGAAGTAAATTAAATATTTATTGAAATTTAAGTAAACGGTTTTATTAATTTGGAAAATTTATTAATAATCAGTAGCATTTAAATATAAATAATATTCAATACTTAAAGCACATTGTATACAAGTTTTAATAATAAAAAATTAAGGAACGTAAACAAGGAATTATCTGACAACTAGGGAGGGATAGAACTAGTAACCAAGAGAATAAAAAAAACTAGGGGCTCTGCCCCTACTCGTTTCACTCGTCATACCTCAAATTCACTGCTTGTCGCAGTCTTTATGTGAAGTTCAAGGTGTGTGGCATTATATTGAGCTTATAAATTACAAGACGAATAAATTAAGAGGGGGGGGGGGGGGGGGGGAGATTATATCATCTACCTCCTTCTACTGATATAGTTTAGTCTACCATTATCGTTTTTACTAACTGCATTATTTGTTTATGACACTTTTTAATTTCTTTTAGGAAGCGTATTTGTTTAATTGTACTATGGGAGTAACTAGCGGGGCTTCACTACTCTATTTTGAGTGATATACGCCCTCCTTATCAGTGTCGCAGACGCCCTTTGTGAAGGTGTAGGACACTGAATTTATTGTGAAGGTTTTACTTTGACCTTCTTGTTGTAACTGTCTTAATTTGATAAATATGAAAGTACAACAACCATACACTAACGATATATACATGTTCTCAGTAAAACTGATAAAATTGTAATATTTAACTTCTTAGTAAGTATAGAAACATTGTAGATTTTGGAATTTAAAAAAAATACAAACAATAAAATAAATTAATATCACAAAAGTAATAAATTTAACCCCCTTCTTCCAGCCACTTAGCGTAATGCTTACGTTTTTTAGGGTTTCGTTGGTGAAACCAAAAAAGGTACCCTTATAGTTTCGTTCCTGTGTTTCGTCTCTTTGTCTGTCTGTCACTCTGTACAGTTCCTATAACTTATGAATCAAAAGAGACAAAAACATAGAATTTGCAGTATTAAAGATCATATTGACGCGCATTCAGGAAAAACATAGCGAACTCGAAATTATCAGCCGTTCAAACGTGAATCTAAAATTCATGTCATGCGTTTTTTTTTTTAAATGAAAGGTATTGAAGAGTAGATTACAAAAATATATAACACCTAAGGAAATTGTTTTATTATCTACGCCATTTTGTAAAAAATATTAACATTTTACGTGACCCTCCCCCCCCCCCTTATACTAACTAATTTCATGTTCACAATACTAATGAAACCGCATTTTCACGTGACTTCACGTGATGAGTGCATCCATTTTATTAGGGTCCGTAGGCAAAACCGAGGACCCTTATATATTTTCCTGCGTGTGTCTGTCCATCCGTCCGGTCGCCTGCTCTCACGGCTACACCTTTCGTCCGATCACTTTGAAATTTGGCATGTATGTGTCTTGCACCTGCCCACATATTTTAAAAATATAGCGAATTAAAAAAAATATTTTTCAAAAAACGTAAGGGTTGAATTTTTTTTTTTCGACACCGTGAGGGGTATCATATGAAAAGGTACGTCGAGCTGATTACAAAAATATATAATTCTTTGGTTATATCTTTGATAGGGCCAGCGTAGGCAAGTTTGAAGTGGGTGTGAAACGTGTCCCCCCTCTATTTCGCTTATGTGAAATGCATAAAATCTGAAAAAATTCCTGAACATTCTTCAACCAAAAGTTAAGATATCGCTTTTTGGAAATTTCGAAAAAAATATTATTTTATTTATGTAGTTATTTTGGGTCCTTAGGGATGTAATATAAAAACAACTCTCCTACATCATACCGCTATATTTCGACTCTTCCTCAAGTCATTTTCAAGCATCTATAACAATTAATAATCACTACAACAAGTCAAAATCTTATATACTTATGAATAGTTTATACAAACATCATTATTGATTTATAAATTACCTTACTTTTTGTTTCCAAAACCTTTTATCGCCATTACTAATTTTATAAATCAATAATGATGTTTGTATAAACTATTCATAAGTATATAAGATTTTGACTTGTTGTAATGATTATTAATTGTTATAGATGCTTGAAAATGACTTGAGGATGAGTCGAAATATAGCGGTATGATGTAGGAGAGTTGTTTTTATATTACATTACATCCCTAAGGACCCAAAATAACTACATAATTAAATTTAAGGGATCACCAATCATCTATAATTATTTTATTTTATATTGACAAAATAAGTTTTTTTTATAACTATGGTCTTTTCGATGTATTATATGGTTGTACTCCGGTTCAGTGGCAAAATAAATACTTTATCAAAAGTTTGTTTATGTGTTTTGAGAATATCAGACTCATAGGATAGTTCAAAGTAAGTTTTTTATTATGTAATTTTAAATACACCATCAATAGGGTACTACTTAAACTATACAGGGTTGCCTACGGACCCTCGCTGTGTGCTGACTAGCACACACTTGACCTGTTTATTTCTTATAAAACAATCGAGGGGTTTCAATAATGGGGGTTCACTAATAGAGTGTTGATTATGAAGAGAACGAGTTACTATTATGGGGCTACGGAGTAAATAAAAAAATAAATAAATAAAGTAGGTACTGTAGAAAAAGAATATGCAACTATTAAAATATTACACTTAATAATTTAATGTCACAATAGTAATTAATTTAACCCCCTTCACCAACTTTTCTGTAACTTAACCTTACAGAAACCGGCTCGGCGGTTATCGCCTCACGTAGGTACTTACGTGAAGCGCGCCTTACTTGTTTGTATTATCGTGTAGTTTTTTTTTTCTTATTATTCTCAACGACTTTCATTATCTATAAATAACTGATCTTAATTAATCGTTGCGTTGAAGTTTTTTAAGGGTTAAAATAATCATAATAGCTTTAAATGTATGTAAACAATAATTAACGGAAACTGTAATTTTTAAGCATTATTATAGTACAATGTGTATATAAAAAATCCTATAGAGGCCTTTTTTGTCACTTGATATATTAATGATTGTCAATCAATATTAGTTATTAAAATAAAATATGTTAGTTTTCTAATTTATAACATAAAATTTGTCCTCTCCATAAATGGGTAATTTGTTAATTAGTTTAATTAGAGTAATTTATTTTAACGATTAAACATAAATTAACCTGATAACAGAGACTCCAGGTGTGAAGGAAGCCGCACATTCCATTTTGTGTCTAACGACATTGTATAATTATATTAAAATTATATTTTTTTTAAAGTTTTTTCAGATTTAAGGAAGTGAGTGATATACGTTAAACTAATTTCAATGTTCCGAAACGAATTAAATTTTATTGGAGGGACATTAACATTTTGACCCGCATTGTAGTTACAAAACCTGCCGCTTCACTTTCGAAACATCAATCAGTCAATATAAAATGTTAATATTATGTGACCATAGTGCAAACGTGTTTTTTGTTTAATTATAAATGGGTACAAAATTCTTAAAATAAAAGGCTTTTCTATAGAATATATAAAAGTATCGGTTAACAAAACGATTTAAAAACATTTGTTTGATTCTTTTAAACTTTAAGCCAGCTGTTTTCAAAAGTGTTGTGTGTGAGTGTGAATTATTAATTTTGTATTGCTTCCGAGCTTACTGAAGATAACGGAAGCTACGTGATCGTTCAAAAGAACGTAACTTTTCTAGGTCTCCAATTTCAAAAATTCGAAGACAGAAATCCGTTTCAGACACCAGGGAACATTCTTTGTTCCGTGTCTGTCTGTCACTCTATTTTTGTGAACCAACATATCTTAAAAACTACACGTCCGATTTCAATGAAATTTGGATAGTAGATCATGATTAGCCCAATGTTGGTCCCATATAAGTTTCATCTCTTCTGCGCTCATTTGTTTCTCTTCCACATGCATACAAACATAAATTTATTTACACCTATTGCTTATTTATAAGTACTTATCTGATTTCTATGAAACTTTTATAGTTTATCGAAAGTAACCTGCAGATAGCTACAGATTAATTGGAACCGTCTGCGCTCTTTAACTTTTGCTAAATTGATACTTTAATTCATGTAAAAAATCAAAACAATTTTGACAGATAAAAACGGGGGGGGGGGGGAATTAAATAAAATAGACAATAATAGCTTGTAAAAGCATGAAATCAATAAAATACGTGATAGGATGCGAGGAAGCTATGTGCCACACCCATTGGCAGTCTATCTTCTGTAAGTAATTCGTGACCCTCTATTACAACTTTACTGGAACTGAAATATTCTAATTTGCAATTTGACAATTCAATTTCTCTTTAATGAAAATATTTGTTGGTCCTGTACTATCTATAACCAAACTTGAAACAGAATTCTAAATTGCCGTTTTTCTAGAATAAATAATCTTTTTCTATATTGTCCACTTAATTAAACAATATATTGCCTGCAGAGATGCAACTCTAAATATATAAATTTTTAAATAAACCATTGAATCCATGAAATATTCTTATTATGTAAGAAGAAAATTCTACCCACAAAAACTAATATTATTAATAAACTAAATAATAAAACTAATATACTTAAATACTTATATTATACATTCATTATTTAAGAATAAAATCTAACAACAACAAATATATGATAATATAACGAAATATAAATTGAAGGAAGTTGAAAAAAGAATATTTATTAAAGTTTTCATTATAATCATTCTTAGAAAGTATAAAGAATAATTGGAAAAGTTTTATTGTTTATTATTTCCTTTTTTTTCTCCACAAATTCGAAAAAAGCGCCACTTCAAAAAATGAATTATAAGAACGGAAAAGAATAAAGAAAAAAGTCTGAAAAACATAAAAGAAAAATATGAAAAGAAAAATCTAATTGTACGTAACAAAAGGCTATATTTTTTATAAAGAAAAGAAGGGAGTCTTAAAATATATACACGTATATTATATTTATTAAACTTTGCAGATAAAATATGATTCCAGTTGAGAGTTATTCATCTTAATTTTATTTATGAATTCTGTTTTTGTTATTAGTTAGACTGTAAGAGGGGGTCGAGTCAAGTGTTTTCTCTGAGTCTGGTAATTTGTCTGTCAGTAGAGTTAAAAAGAAGGGATATCTAGAGGCTGTTAGAAGCAAGGAGAAGATGTGATTGGCTTGGGGAGGAAGAGAGAAACCTCTTGATAACTTGGATTCTCCTGGGAGATACCAGGCCGACCCTAAGGAGTTAAAACCGCAAGCATCAACCTTGTTACCATGTTCAACTAATAAGAACACAGCTAAGTTTTTTTCTTCATCATTGGGGAGTTTCTGATGATTATTTCTTTTCAGCTTGATGGAAAATAGGTTAGGCAGAATGAAATTACTGGGGGAGGTACAATATTGTAGAGCAAAGAAGTCATCGAATAAATAAATCAAAATATTTACATTAAAGCAAACGAATGAGTAAATCATGCTAATTCTCTGCAATTAATCAAAGAAAATTATAAAGGCACTTTAGGTGTTTAATCAGTGCATAAAAGTTAAATCACTGTAACTCTAATACTATCACAATAGCTGCTGTTTATGTTTCATATCTAAAAAAGCAAATTTAATCATTGAATTTAACTGATGTGTTAGTTAGTGTGAGTTTAGGTTTTAGAGAGACTTGTAGTTTTGGTACAAATTTATATGAGTACCAAATTTCAACTTCATACACTTTCTTCTAAATAGTATAGAAAAAATTGTCGGGTCTTGAAAGATCAGAGAAAGCCCCAAGATTAGTCCCAAGTATAGTTGGAATCTTTGGCTGATCGCTTGCGTATCATAGTTGCATTTAGAACTGAACTCCAGGACTATGGAGACTACAGGCCGGCTGTAAATGAATGGACCCTATTTTTTTTTTTAGGGTAAATGCCAGAGTCCACGCTTTGATTCAAATTTAGACAGATTCTGAAAAAAACCCTTTTTATTGTATATACTTTATTATCAGCAATAAAGCATCCTAATTTAATTATTAAAATTTTGTTAATAATAATTATAGCACCACTTATTAATGAACAAAATGTACAAGAAGATAGAAACATTCATTTATTTAATCGGGCCAAACCTTTTTAATGACATTATATAAATGAAACCTTAGTTAGTTGTAATTAAGGTTATGGCCGAATAAAGTGGAACTTTATTCGGCTTTATTAATAATGTTTTAACGGTTCAGTTATTTATTTTGCTTCCGAGCTTACCGAAGTTAATAGAACCATTGTGATAATTTAGAAGAACGAAATTACATATTTTGTTTCCGAATTAAACATTTCCATTTCAGACATTAAGGAATATTTTTGGTTTTAAGTCTATCTGTCGGATTATCATAACATAAAACATAATCGTCCGAATTTAATGAAGTTTGATTGGTATAACATAATTATCTCTGTGATAGTTCCATATTAATTTCAACTGCCTGCACACATTTATTATTGAATAAAACAAAATGTGGCCTATAGGTTCTTCTTTATTAATATCTATATTATCAATAGAAGTACTTATCAGATGATAATAAAATTTAGATGGGTTTGTTGAAAATAGCCCACAGATAATTTCATATTTAAGTACCACATTAAGATTTTTTTATATTGAATAAAAATAAAATTAGCTCTATTTCAAGATAAACTATGAGAAAGTCTATTTTAAAGTTAAAAGCCGCTATTGTGCATTACCGTCACTCTGATAAAGATACAATTTAGTTAAGCTCAATCTAGTAACTATTATAACTAATAGTTTTAAGGTCTCACTTCTACTTTTCAATTTTGAACTACTTTTGTGACAAAAGTTACAAGTATCTCTACTCTAATAACAAACATCACTTAAATAAATCAAACGGTTAGTACATTATTGGAAATTTTAAGAATTAAACCTACAAAAGACTGAATGTTCAAGTTTTATCTGGTAAGGAATTGAGGAGTACTAAGCCAAGATGTTATCGAGCTAATAGACATTTTAAAACTAAATCAAGTGTTAGCCTATTTTATTGTCATACGAATTGAAAGAACTAATTATATTACTCCAGGAATTTTCTGTACACAACAGTATTAAATTATATGTTTAATTAACACGGAATAGTTAGATTTATCTTTATTTGCTTTGAAGCACTCTTGTACACAGATAAGAGGGTTATAATGTTAAGTACGATAAGAGATATAGGGTTAGAGTAAGACAGAGTAGTTGAGGGATGTACCATCATGATAGTAGGTTGAGGATGAGGGTAATCATCCAATCAATATGCTAATGCAGGAACGGATCTCACCCTAGGCCCCTAGTCTGATTACACGACGAGTTTCAACTTAGCTTATAATCAGTTAATCACAGTCCCTCAGCTTTACAAAATGATTATGCTTAAACTATCATGACAACATAGATCAAGATATTATAGACTGCAATTACATCTACGTCGCATATAAACTAACTAACAGAATCTTCTGCGATCAAAAATCAGAGTTTATTTCTCTTTTTGAATGAAGTAAATACATATGTGTTTTGCATTTATTTTCTTTTTAACAAATAATAACCAACTAAAGTCGTCTAATCATTCATATTTATAACCTTTTCTTTACTGAAAACATTTTTGTTTTTGGTTAAATACATTATTTAATGTTAAACAATACAGGGTGATTAAATGGAAAGATACGATTTTTAGGCTGTAAAATGTCTGGTATAGTGAGCAAAGTTGGGAATGGTTCCCCTAATATTTCAAAGTTTCAAACGTCTCTTTAAGTTTGGTGATGCCTCAATCGGACTTCCTCAACAGTGGATTGCTCGCATCAAACCAGCAAATCACGCACTTCTGTCCTTTCCAGCGATATTTTATTTAACCCGTATTTAACAACGAGCGATCACCGAATTTGACACAGTGCGATTTTGGGTTTAATATAATAGACAGAGTAGACGTGTCTCCTTTGCCAACAAATGTTAAAGGAACTTAAAACTCTAAGTACCACAAATGTTTACTCTAGTAACTCAGGATATTTTGGCTCACATGTGGTATGAGTTTTGATATCGGATGGATGAGCCACACGTACGATGGCTCAATGAGTAGACAAAGAACATTTACGTCATTGGATTTTATGCTATGTTTACGTTATTGGATTTTTAATTATGTGCTGAACTAGATACAATTTTGCTTCCGAGCTTACCGAAGGTAATAGAAGCTATGTGATCGTTCTGAAGAGCGAAAATTTTTAGGTCTCCTATTTCAAAATTTTTAAAACAGTAATCCGTTTCAGACATCAGGGAACATTTTTGGTTCCGTGTCTGTCTGTCACTCAATTTTTGCGAACCAAAATATCTTAAAAACTACTCGTCCGATTGTCCGATTTTATTTCAATTTAAATGGTAGGTCATAATTAGCCCATTGGTGGTCCCATATATGTTTCAACCTTCTGCGCTCATTTCTTTCACTTCTACATGTTTACAAACAAACATTTATTTACACCTATGTATTCAAAAGTACTAATCGGGTTTTTATGAAATTTTGATGGTTCGTCGAAAGTAGCCCTCAGATTAAATTCAACCATCTTCGCTCTTTAAATTTTGCTAAATTGAGACTTAAGAGCCCGCGGGAGTGAGTTGTGTTGTCACCTTCTCTCCAGAGATAGCGCTGCTTTTCACAAGTTTTTTTCAACCCCTTGTTTATTTTGGGAGGAATAGGAAACGCCCACATTACCCCTCTTATTATTATGACATAACGTCGGCCATTGCATTTTTTAAGATAAATATATAAAAACAGAAATGTATAAATATTAATTTCTTTAATTTATGTCACTTTACGAAAATATTAGAAAATTGAGATTTTAATTGATAAACTATTTTTATAAATAAGAATTTTAATAATATATGTAATTTGTGCTGCAATAACTAGATTATTAAGAAAAGTAGAGAATTTATTTTCAAACGACAATGGCACCCCCTTATAAATTTGGTTTTAAACTGAATCAACCCATATAACATTTAATTTTTTGTAGTAAATAAAGAAAGCTTGAATGTTACAAAAAAAAATCTCAGTTGAAATGTGCAAATAGCATGGATTTCAAAGGAATTGCGCTGCTTTTATAATTAAAGCAAAAATGTAATTCTACTCTTAATAAAACCTTCCAGCTAAAAATTTTATATTTTACTCGTCTGCTAAATATTTGTTAAACAAATTTTAGACAAAAGCTCTATAAGCGTATATAGATCTACTAGGTAATATACAAAGTGGACACCAAAGTGGATTTTCCTATATAATAAAATTACAAGCCTGTTCCTAAGATGTTTATAGCAACATTTCATAGCAGAAAATATATAAATTGCATAAAAAAATATTTTCCTTCGAATATATCTTTTTATTCAACCGATTTTTTTTTTTTTTTTTTTTTTTCACTCTAATATCTCGTATTGTAAACGTTAGAGATTTCTACTTACTCTGATAAGAGGCATGAAATGGAGTCATTAAACCCTGTTTTAATTTCAGGTTTTTTTGGAAAACTAAGTTAGATGTTGTTTTACCAAGTAGTTCTAATGACCAACTGATTGATCTAAGCTCCGTCCATTATTCCTTCATTAATTCCTTGTGAATATTTTCTCAAACTATTGTCGCCGGTTAGTAATGTGCCGAGATATAGAAAAAGCTCTTTAATACTTTGAATGTATAATTTCCTTTGTTCAATGGCCGTGGCAGTCTACCTTTATTATTTATTCGATGTATTTAGTTTTTGGTATCATACTAAGTAGACCTGGCAAGTAATCCTGCACATGATAACTACACCATCCCCGTATGCTTGACTTAACTTTTATTAATTTAACTTAACTTATATTAATTATCATGTGTTGCTAGGTTGAACTGAACATTTTTCGCTTTGTTTTATTCGAATATTAAATCGAAATGCTAAATTTAGTCCATGCTGCACCTTAAACCATCTGTGTAGCATGCTTCTCGCTTATGACCAGAAGGATAAGATTTGGTGGTTTACGAAGCTCTCTTAGAATTTTGCTTTACCTCAATTCGCTTGATAATGTCAAATTCAATTCGTATTAACCCCCTCTATAAAATCAACTTTCTACTTCCAAGGATTTGTGTTGAGCGTTAATTCTATCTAAATCAGTTTGGATTTTAGGGTCTTTCGTCAAAAAGAGAATTTTTCTAAAATTATTCTAGTTCCAGGGCCGACCCCGGGGGGGGGGGGGGGGGGGGGGAGCTAGCCCTTGAATATACTAATGAGTTTTTTTTTGGCATGGGCTTTGATAGCCATACAGCCATAAGATTATAAATAATATGATAGTTTATTTTCTTGTCGTTTCATGAATATTTGTTGTCTAATTATATGTTATTTATTTATTTTTTTTTTTTTATATTTTTTTTTTAATAAGCTATTTATTCCTTTAATTCTAATTCATATTTTAAAAGTCAATTGGATTTTAATTTTAATTTCTGTAAAAAACTGGAAAAAAGGATTTATAAATATTGATTGATCTACTGGACAAAAGTGTTTTGAAGCTAAAGGTGAAGCTATGATTTTGCATGCGCTGAAATAAAACATGTCTCTGCTTAGCAAATTTCTTACAAGACATAACAATGTGAGTTAGATTTGATACATACATATTAATTCAGCTTCATATAAAGCCCAAGCTTCACAACGGAGTATGTTATTTTTAATGTATTTAATTTAATTTGAATATGCCACAATTTATCATTTTAAATGAATAAATGCTACATCATCGGAAAGCTAAAACCATTTAGGTATATTATTTAATTTTTACTTTCTCATATAAAGAGAAAGTATTGTGATGGCGCGAAAATTCGATTTTGAGATTTTGATGGATTTACACGTTTTGAGGTCCCCTGAGTCCAAAAAAGTGGTTTTTAAAAAATGTCTGTTTGTCGTCTGTCTGTCTGTCCTCTGTCTGTGCAGACGCCTGGAGCCTAAACTACTGGGCCGATTTTGACGAAATTTGGCATACATGTTCAGAAAATCATTCCCGAGGCGAAACGAATTTTAGCTCCAAATTTGGGGGCGCCACCCCCCTAAAACTGAAAAAACGTGAAAAAAATATTTCTCGAAAACGGTTCCGACGATTTTGATTAAAAAATTCTAAAATGTAGCCCATTTAATACCAATCTAACCATATAAGCCGTTTTCCCGGGAAAAATCTAGTTCCTGAGAAAAAAGCTTAAAACGCGGACAGAGAGAGCCCGGGTTCGATTCCCCGCCCAGGAGGTGTTATTTTTATGATAAAGTTTGATGAAATGTTCAATAATAATTAAATGTACATACGAAAACTAATAAATGGAAAGCACTGGGCTTAATAATTACGAACTCACGTATATGAGAAAGTTTGTCTGAGTTGTCTCGGACCGATTTTCTCATTATCTGTTTCTATTGAAATGAAACAACTGTAATTCATATAAAAATACGTTCAATTAACTTAGTATTGATAAATAATTTTACAATTTGTACAAACTTGTTCAGACATTGCAATCTGATAGGATATTGTCTCAGCTTTAATTTATATTTTAAACCATTTTTTTATAAGTTGCATTTTAAAATAGCAAAAACTAAATATAAACTAATTTTTTTAAACCACTAAGGAAGGTGATACATGGAAAGTGTATCTCTACCTGGCCATGGTAAAACCACGATTTTACCTGCAAATACCTTTAATACCTTTAGAGTTATCAATAAAAATTATTAGAACCTTTTATAGTAGACAATTATTATACTCGTATGTGCTTTAATTTGATATAAAATAACTTCTTTGGTAAACTTAATTATTTTAAAACCGATATATCGGACCTATTTGCCATGAACAAGAACTTTCCGGTCTGTTGAAATTTTTATTTATAAGCATCAATAAACAATTATGCCAAAAATAAACTCTTCCCGATTTAGTTCCCCAAATTTTTCTTAGCACAAATAGGTTAAAACAGTCTGCTAATTAGTGTGGCACATAGAATACTCACGACCTATATTGTATGAATGGTCACCTAGTATAAAATAATGAATTCCCAATAGGTTCCTGTCATTTTTATATTAAAATGTCACTCATAAATGAGTGCAGATGGCTAACTTAATACGGAATCATCAGTGGGTTGCATTGGTTTTTTAAGATATGATGGTTCGAAAAAATGTTTAACGATAAACTGCGATATAAAAAAAATGTTCCGTGTTGTCTGGAACGGATTTCTGTTCAGGAATTTTTTAATTCAGAGACATACAAAAATTCGTTCTTCAAAATAATAAAAATGCTTTCGTTTCGTGACCTTCGTTAAACTCGGAAGCAAACATACTGTGATTATAAATACCTATAACTTAAATCAAATTAATAATTCTTAAGTTTTAGTTTTCAATCCTTGAGTAGTGGGGTCTTAAAGGAATTAATCGCCTTACTATTGCGACATTCCTTTCCTTGGATCATTTTCAAGCTGTGTTAGAGAAAAAAAGGTAGCTTAATTTTTGGGACTGTGCGCTGACCAAAAATTAACCCAAAAAAATTTAACATTTTCTTCTCAAACTTGTTTTTATCAACTAGCATTCAATCCTTCCTCTCAACTTGTTTTTTTTTTGTATTATTTAATCTTTTTCAATGTATGTATATTTAAATAACAATTCTTTTTATTATGAATTGTTTTCATTTAAAAAAAAAAAAAAAAAAAAAAAATTGAAATTGTTTTTATTTCATTTGTCAGAAAAGAAGGGTGAAAAACATCGGTGGGTGTGGCTTAAATTGGAAAATCAACAAATCAGAATTTAATAAATTGTATTTTTTAAAAAATCCGCTAGGGTCAGCACTTTCCAGCTAATAAATAAAAAAAAAAGTTCCCATAAGATTACGCCTCACCAGCTTAATATTTTTTGACCAAAATTCACACAATTTCTCTTTGTAAAAATATAAATTTCCGCCTGTTTTTAAAATTTTGAAATTTATATTTTAATTTTTTTTTCTCTCACATTTTATTTTTTATCAAAACAGCTAAAGGCGATAAGAAAAAAACAAAAACTAACAACCCTCTGGCTTTTCTTAAGCTATATGTATAAAAATTTTCAAGTCTCTAGGTTCAATATTAGAGGCGTGATTTTATGGCGCGTGTGCCGACCCCCGTTCCCGTGCAGCCTTAAATACAAGTAATAAATCAAATCAATTTTGACAGATTTAACAAACTGGGGAAAAATTATAAACATAGGATAATAATGGATTTTAAAAGCATACAATCATCAAGTTTTACGAAATAGGATGCGAGGAAGCTAAGTGCCACACTAATTGGCAGAGTATTTTTTAAACTTAAAATATTCAAGCTTTAAATTGTATTGCTAATTTAGAACCACCCTTATCTTAAACATTTATTATTTTATGTTACATAGTATAGTGGAGTCAAATAAAGAATTTGAACAATTCTCTGGACACGATATTTTATGCTTTAAATTATTAATTGGAAAGCTTATAAATTGAAAAACTGAAGTTATATTAATTTACTAAATGGTTTTTCGTAAGAATACAATGAATCGAGTGATACTTTTTACAGGAGATACTTTCACATCTACAGTCCTAAGAATTTTTTAGAATTTTTGAATATAAAAGAAATAAATTTAAATTATGAAATATAAAATGAATGCAAAAATGAAATAAATAATTTTAAAACTAACAAGGTTGCAAAAGTAGATCAAAAATATACGTAACAAATTTCTTCCGGATTATATAGATAATGTACTATATTTAGGAACGCAGCAGCGTTCCGCCCCGCCAAGTCAAAAAGTTAAAATTTCACAAAAGCTGCCAGTGTATATATACTGTAGGTGACGAACTAGGGTTTTTGAGGGTCTGCAGCGTGAAATACATACAAGCTACCTAAACAATTTTTTAATATCTTTGAAGGGCGTGTCCTGTAGATCAAAATTAAAAAAAAAAATGTCGAAATCGGTCAAGTAGAAGTAAAGAAAAATAGGTTTGAAAATGGTAGTTTTGATGACTTCTTATTCTTATTCTTATTCTTATTCTTATTCTTATTCTTATTCTTCCTTCATTTTACGTTGACGCACCTACAGCCTAAACTACTGAACCGATTTTAATGAATGAGGGCTTTTTGGATTCGTCTAGGGCCCTAGTGCATTCCTAGATCAAAAAAAATTAGATAACTCATCCCTACGCTGAACGCGGAGCGTAGATAACTCATCCCTACGCTGAACGCGGAGCGAGAAACCAAGCTAGCGAACAGTCACTTTAACGTTGACTGTAGGTGCGTCATAAACTACTGAACCGATTTTAATAAATGAGGGCTTTTTGGATTTGTCTAGGGCCCTAGTGCATTCCCCCCCCCCCCTACAATCAATCAACTTATTCCTATGCTGAATGTGGAGCGAGAAACCAAGTAAGCGTCATGCGAAGTAGTGAGCCTATATTATATTATTACATATAAAAAATAATTATTACATACATATACATATATATATATATATATATATATATATATATATATATATATATATATATATATATATATATATATATATATATATATATATATATATATATATATATATATATGATAATAATAATAATAATCAACAATATATGTAATAATAATGTATATTATTGTAATTTTACCATTAGTTACTTTTAACATATATACTTTATAATTAAGGTATATAATTAAGACAATATTAAGGGGTCACTTCGTTACTTATATAAGGTCAGGATCCAGCTGGATATGCGCAAATGATAGCAACGTTAGTGTATCTAGGTGGCCAAATGCCGCTAAAAATCTTTATATTATGCTGCTACTATAAGAATGTTAAGTTCTTTCAATGTCATAGGTCTCGTAGTTCTCCAATCTCCATAGGCCTTGTCCAGCTCTTAACTTCACTTTTATTTGACTCTAATGTGTGGGAATAAACAGTTTAGAGAATCCTTCCTTAAGGACCGTACAAAAAGTCATGAAATCTGACCAAAAACCACTTGTGTGGTAAAAGAACACCCCGCCAAGTCTGTGGTCCAAAAAAGTTGTGAAATCAACTTTCTGTCCCGCCAAGTGATGTTGGCACTTTCTCCTGACCCAACACTGTCAACTTAGATATTTATCAGCTTCTTCTCCTTGGCGGTGTGAGGAAAGCCTTTTAACAGTGTTGTTGAAGGCTCTTCTCGATGCCACAATAATCATTGCTGTAAATCTTTCCCATTATCAAAAAGCAAATAAAATAGAAATAAGTAATATACAAACTAAGCTTTCAAGGAATGACCCCATGCAACTACTACTTTCTTTGCAGAGGATGCGTGGGGTACAACCAGTTAACTTTGGGAAGTACTGCAGGAACACCGCCAAGGAGAAGAAGCTGATAAATATCTAAGTTGACAGTGTTGGGTCAGGAGAAAGTGCCAACATCACTTGGCGGGACAGAAAGTTGATTTCACAACTTTTTTGGACCACAGACTTGGCGGGGTGTTCTTTTACCACACAAGTGGTTTTTGGTCAGATTAGTTTATACTTTGTGATACATTTTTACCATGTACTTGCCATTGCGTAAGAACTTATTAAATTATGGAGCGAACCAATATGTTCTTTCTTTACGATATACAATCATTTTATTTTTTTATAAATTATCCTTTACCAAACCTAGAATTGTTAAAAAAAAAAAAACCTGTATCTCCTCTTTCTAAAACGTTTTTTCTGTAGCAAATGGTATAATTTGAAGTTAAGCTATACTTTTTTACGTTTCTAGATAACTAGTTATAATTTACCAGGATATATACGTATTACTTAAACTATTTCTTAAAACTTACATGGAACTAAGTTATATATATATATATATATATATATATATATATATATATATATATATATATATATATATATATATATATATATATATATATATATATATATATATATATATATATTATATTATTATATATATAAAGTGGCTAATCAGCTGATCGGGTTATCAAAATGTTTCGGCACTTCCAGACCACCTAGAGACTCGCGGTTTTTTGCGTTTAGTCCCGAATCGGCCCAAACCGACTAGAAAAATCTGAAAAGTCGAAAAAAATTATTTTTACCCCCCTTAAAAAAATAAAAACGGGGGACGCGAATTGAAGAGTTTCTTTGAAGGGCTATAGCGGCTAAACGGTAAGTCGTATCGAAAAGCGGATAGCACCAACGGTAACTGATTTAAAAAGATCTACAATTTTGGTTCTATGACTTTTTGTCGTACGACCATCGGTTCTACCTTGAATCGAGTAAATTTGGTCATTTTTGGTCAAATTTTGACTTTTAGCTCTCATGGCGTCAGCGATTATTGGCCGATTTAATTTTCGATTAAACCCCACACTAATGCTCTTTAAAACGAGTATTTATTTTCCAAATTATCTGTCTTTTTTGCCGAGAAAAATGAATATATATAGAGAAAAAACGAATTTAAAATACCGTAAATAACGTCATGTTTACGTTTATTTTAATAAATAATACTTTTTATAAGGTTATGTTATAGTTAAAAACAAGAATAAATAAATATAAACAAATATTGAATAATAAAGTATGTTGTTCGCTCGGTAAAAGATAATAAATACATTAGTTTCCGCGAAAACACACTTTGTAAACAAATGCCCCCTCTCTTTCTCCGTCAGTCTCCCTGACCAGTCTTCCGTGTCCAGCCGTGGTGTGCACTTCTACTCCCCAGATCTTATGTTATACTACCGACATTTATTAAGGTATAATTTTATTCTTATTTATTTAATTGTTTTTATGACCATACTATTGTTTTTAATTGGTTGTTAAATTCTATATTAAGAAAATGTTTCAGTATATTTAAATGAATATTTTACTTCATTTAAATGAATATTTTACTTTAGTAAATGTATGTTTTATTTTATTAAATGAATGTTTGTTTATTTAAATGATTTTTTACTTTATTTAAATAAATTTTTATGTTTATTTAAATGATTTTTTTACTTTATTTAAATAAATGTTTTACTTTTTTTTAAATTGTTTTATTATCATATTATTATTACTAGAATGAACTGATTTATAGTTTGTTAAATTCTTATTTAGGACAATTTATAGTTTAGTTGTGTGAATGGCAAATTATTTCGACGAAATTGTTTTCTTTTTTATATGGTGTAGCTAAATTTATATATTCAATTATTATTTCTCCTTGACTTTAACTACTTATGTTTTAATTAATCTCGAGTACTAATAAATAATAAAATAAATTGATAAAGGTTCTATCTTTATTTTTATTATTCTGTAATAAAACTAATCAAATATAATGAAATTTATTTCATGACAGGGCCTACAATTTAGTCTAATATATTAACACTGTGACACAGTGATAAAGTAAATTTGATCAATGTTGGTTAAATTTTTGACTGGGGGCTCTCATGGCGTGAGCAATTATTTTCAAATTTTATTTTTGATTCGGGTGCTTGAACCTCACACTAATGCTATTAAATCGGATATTTATTATTCTATTAATTTGTCGATTTTGCTGAGAAAAATTAGTATTTATAAAGAACAAACAAATTTAAAATTTCATAAATAACTTAATATTGACTTTTTAACAAATTATTATTTTTATAAGCTTATTATACATGTATAAGCTTATTATATAGGAGTTACATTTTATCCTCATTTTATAATAATTTTGGAAGAAGTTCTGCTTTATTGTGGGAGGGCCCAATTTCAAGTAATTTATTTTAATTTAATGTTAAGAAATTTTCATTTTTTCTATATCAAGCTAAACAAATAATTAAGTATAAAGTATTATATTTAATGAAATGGCCTACTCAATTAACCAATATGATAGTAATAGATATAAAATAGTAATAATATACAGCCACTGATTACAAACATGAACCCCGCGCGAAGCGCAGGGCGAATGCTTGTATATATATATATATATATACGGTTGTAATGTATACATTTTTTATGCTTAAGAATATGATTTTTTAAAGAGGGCATGACTGTTGAAGAATTTTGGATATACGTATGCGATATTCTCACGTCTTTACGAAATAATGAATTTTTAACTAAACTGGATAGAAGTGAATAAGTTGTTTTAATTTAATTCATTTTTAGGTACTTACAACAACATTGAAGATTTTTTTTCAATCATAATCATAAATAAGTTGGATGCCAACCAGATATGCGCTGAACTGAAGTTTAACACTTTATCTATAAATAATATTTGTAAAGAACAATAAGTTTTATCTGTTTATAGAGTATTACTTTTGCTTGAATTTCATATTTTTAATGAAGCTATTAATTTTTTAAATTTTTTTTATTTCAGGACTTCAGCTACAACAAAAATTAGCTGGGGACTGGAGAAAATAAGCTGGGGAGCAAGATGCCTGCTGATTGCTGATCCTCCTTCCGTCAAAAGAACTTTATTTCTACAATTGAGTGAGCATTTTAATTATTCCTTTTATTTCTATTTTTAACTATTTTCAATAACTACTGACATTAATATACACAAATTGATCCTTAGTATTTGTTAGTTATACATATATATGTATAGCACGAGTAACAAACAATATATACTTTTAGGAATGCACAAGAGATTGCTTTTTAATTATATTATTAGCTATTTAAATTGTTATTAACTTACAGCCCATGACAACGGGCTTAATTTTATATTTAGAAGAAAAAGTTATTAAATCTATTTGAAGAAAACCAACATTTATTTTTATTGGAATGAATTTAATTGCATTAGGAATAACAAATCATTTCGAGGTGAGTCATAGCCGTCTTGTAAATTGTAAATTTTATTAAAATGATTGATTTTTTAAAGAAACACAATAAATAGTCTTGAAACATCAAGCTAACATTTTGTGTAGAAGTTAATCTTTTAGTGCCTTCTAAGTTCGTCTGCGGGTTATAACTTGGCAGTTAGCAATAGGCCTTTGAAAAAAAAAAACCTGTAGAGAGCGGCCATGTCCCACCAATTATGGTGAACAATATGATTTTTATGAGCCTGAGTACAAAATTAGTTAGTTGACTAAAAATTAAATTGATGTTAGTTTGGCTCTTGCGGTAGTTAGATATTCGCAAACATAACTCCAAATCAAAGTGACTACCTATCAAGGGACAAACTAACATTACTTAATTTTCAGTCTACTATAACTAATTATATTATCAGGATCATGAAAATCACATTGTCCAACACAATAGGCCGGACGCAAGGCCGCTATCTATCGGTTTATTTTTTTCAAATGCTTTTTGCCAAGCTATGTCCCTCAGACGAATTTAGCCAACCGCATCTTCTTTAAGGGCACTAAAAGATTAATTTGCACACAAAATTCTAGCTTGATGCTTGTGAAACACTTTTTTGCAAGCTATTTCCTGGACTAATATTAGAACAATTTTGTATTAAATAATCACTAACAATTAATAATTGATACAACAAATAGAAAGAGCGCCTGGACACATGTTATTGATATCAAAAATGTATAACAATAATAGCAATTCTTCAAAACATAATGAATATGAAATCTAAAAAAACGCGTTCTATCGTTAAATTCACACAATTTTTTATTTTTTATTTTAGGGTAATAACTCCGTATTTTAACAACTACAAATAATTGTTATTTGCTTATTATATAGTGAGCTTAACATCAAATATAACAATCTTTCACGTGTTGATTTATTTGATTTTATTTATAAAGCTGTTATTTTTTTAAATGTTATATTCTAATACTAGACACACACTATTTGTCTTATTGAGTTTCTGGCTAAAGAAGAGATAATCTAAAGAAAAATTACCAAACTTAGGTACTTTTGTCTTTTTTTTCGTTCATTTTTTTTTTTTTTAAAGAACTTAACAATTTGGTTCCAAAATAAAGAGCTTGGGTTTAGAGTGATTGCACGCTCGATTCATTTGCTTGGGGCTGGCGTGTTAAGGTTCTATATGAGGAGCGCAGGCACGATCTATTCTCCCCAGAGACACATATATAAAAGTCCAAACATGTAGCTCTTAAATCAAAGTGAACCAAGGATACCAAAAGTGCAGGGGAGTGGAAAAAAAAGTAGATGATTTTTTAATCTGAAAGCGTTTCTTTTTGTCATCCCTTCCTCTCCCTTGGTTTTAGTCGGTAGATAGAAGGGCGGTTGTAGCCCAGGAGATAGATTATAGTCCCTTTGTCTCCTGCGCAGTTCTTTACACACAGGACCTTATCTATATCCCTTCTCTTCCCCTCCACTTTTATTTATTGCACTGTATTTTTTCTCCGAAACCCCTCCTCTCTGCTCCCTACAGACTACATTATTAAATACGCATACAACACTGTAGTAGAGATTCCCTTTAGAACAGGGCCAAATAAAATAGTATTAATTTATCTATGTACGTGACACTTTAGAAAAATTATATATTATAGTCTTAAGCTTAAAAATAGAAGACAACGAAATTTATCTTCAATGATTTTTTTTTACTTTCTCATACACATATTAAGTATATTTATACAGAGAGAAAGCATTGTAGTAGTCATTTAATGGATTTACTCGTTTTGAGATTTTAGCTGCCCGGAGAGTCCAAAAAAAGTTTTTTTTAAAAAAAAGATTTCTGTTGTCTGTGGAGGCTAAACTTCTCTGCCGATTTCAATCAAATTGGCATAAATGTATAGAAATAACATAACCGAGGTGAAAACAAGTATTTTAGCTCTACTTTTCGGGGCACTATACTCCCAAAACTTTGAAATAATGTGAATAATAAAAAATTTCAAGATAAAAAAAACTTTTTATATACTACGTTTTTAAATTTTCTGTTGAATCGTATATAATGTTGATAATATAATTTTTATTGTTATATAATATATAATGTTAGAGAAAAAAATAGTTCCGAATTTATTTACTTCACATAAATGACAACCATCTAGAGAGCTGATCTTAAACCTATAATAAAAGGACAAATCTTAGTACAACGGATCTCCCCAACATCAAATCTAAAGCGTGCCATCGATATATTAGAAATAATATAATCGATAAATATTATAATCGATATTTCCTGTTTTTGCTGTCATTCAATGTTTTTCTATCACAAATTTGAGACCCGTCAAAATGAAGATTGCGTAAATATGGGATATGGCAAAACAAATAAAATAACTTGCGGATTTTTTCCGAACTAACTTTCCGTACAGCAAAATTTGCTGAAAAGCAATTAAATTCTGCTGAAAGATGGCTAAAAGTATTAAAATAATGCATTGTCATCGTGTTCTGAGCTATGCTAAAAGTTTCTAATGTCTAGCTATTCGGGAAGTTGGTTAGAAATCGATTGCCAGATTTGTACCGGGAAAACAAACGAGAATGCAAGCTAATAAAAACGTAGTAAAAATATTAATGAAAATGTATTGCGATAATTTTGATTTTTAAAAAATTTAATATATGATTACATTTTAAAAAATTTTCTACATACAAATAAGAATAAAACCCCTGTAATTACGATAACCAGAAACAACTAACAAATAGAAGACACTTGACCAAGTAATTATATACTCGTATATATAAATGTTTAGTATACAGGTATGTCGTATAAAAGTGTATAAAGAGTTATACTAGATCATCCCTTAGTATCTGATACTATTTTTTTAATGTATGGTGTATAAGGTTGATGGTTCAAAATTGAAAATTTCTTCTAAAAGTCATATTATAAGATTCTGCCTTTAACTCTTTATTATTTAGCCTAAGGGTAAAACAATTACTATTAATCTTTGCTACTTTATTTCAACTTTAAATAATTATGGGGAGGTTTCATATTCTTCATGGCGGCTAAACTAAACCTGACTTTTCCTACCCTATATTTCATGACAAAAAAAAGAAACTGAATTTAAATACATTAAATTAAGTCATTGCTTTAAGCGAAACAGACAAAAAAATAATTAAGCTATAATTTTTCTCTTTTCTACAATTCTCTGTTATGAAAACATCAGTGTTACTTATACGACTTTAATCAAAGTCCATCCCTTTTAATCTAAAACCCAAGAAATCATGGATTAAATAATACACCGCATGTATTTAATAATATCTTTCTAACCCCTTACCTGTGATAATGACTTTTTAATGTGCTCAAATTAGATGGTTTGTCATATTAAAAAAATCAGATACATTTGTATCGAATAAAAAAATCGATAGAAACTTTTAAACTAAAATTTTCAGGATGACAGAGCGGTTGAAATCGAACCTCTATAATTAGGTTTTTTTATAAAGTCTCCCATAACTTCTATATACTAGTAATCTAAGCTCACATTCTTACGAATAGTTTACAAAAACATGTTAATTTACAAATATCCTTTATCATTAGGGAGTAATAAATCTTTAAATATACCTCTCTTTCAAATAAATTATAGAAATTAATGAAGATTGGAGTAAATTAATTACAATCACTCTCTCTTTGATCTCATCATTACATTGATATTTCAATAATAAAATACGTTTATTTAGGATTTCAGAACCTCTCCCGCCTCACATATATATATATTTTTTTAATAACCTGATTAAATTATTAAAGAGAGAATTTCCGATAATAATGTAAGTAGTAATTTTTTTATTTTTTTTAGATTTTGTTGAAATTTTAAAGAAATGCTTTAAAAAAGCATACTTCCTTCACTTATATACGCTATTGCCCATTTGCCATCTTTACTTATCCAATTCGCCAAATGACATTCGATTTTGAAATGAATAAAAACTATAACAACACAAAACACACAAACTATAACCAAATATAATATAATTATAAATTTACAAAAAAATACTTTTTTAGGTAGGTAATTAAAAATGTTTAGATATTCCTAAGGTATCAAAGAAAGATCTAATAATGATCGAAGTTTACACATTACTAATGTCATATAACGGGTATAACCGAAAGATTGTGATATTTCTGTAGAACGACATATTTTTTTTGTCTGTCTCCCTTTGTTAATAATAATTATAATTTAATTTAAATTAAAATTTAAACTTTCCGTAGTATGTATACTACCTAAAACTTAAAAATGAAAACACATATTTTTGTCTCCGAATTAAAATAATCCATGCAGAAAACCGTTTCAGACACCAGGGAACATTTTTGGTCTTAAATCTGTCTGTCGATTTGTCAGCAATATCCCGAAGCATTGTGATAATTCTGAAGAACGACAAAAAGAAAAGTTTGTCTCCGAAAAGAAAGTTTTGTCTCCGAAATCACAAAATTCCTGGCAGAAATCCGTTTCAGATCAGAGAACATTTTTGGTTTCGAGAAACAAGTTGGTCTGCCGTTCAATATTTTTGAAATCTACCCTTTCTTAAACACTACTCGCCCGTTATGAGTTCTAATGGTAACCATAATTAGTCCATTTTTAGTCCCATATTAATTTCAACTATCTAGACTTTAATTATTCCTTAAAAGTAAGTTTGACCTCACTGGGAATCGAAACAACTACTTTTAGTCCAGGCAAATAAGGAAGAATAGGGGAAATAATATATAAAGTTTTGAAACTTTGTGAAAACACTTTTAAGGGGTGTAGTAGTAAGAAACAGTAAAGTTCCCCCCTCTTGAGGGGGCGCGTCCCCCCCCCCTCCCCCTCCTTAAAGTCCAAAATTTACTTATTTTTCACTTTTTACGCAAAACGGTTTATTTTTTGAAGAGAAGATTTATTAGCAAAATTATTCCTCACATAATTCTGCACAAAAAAGGTACTATGCATGTTTGATGTAGGACATACCGTTTTCGAGATATTGTTGTTGGATAGAGATAAAACGTATTTTTGCGAACCAAGATATCTAAAAAACAACACATCCGATTTTAATGAAATTGGGATGGTAGGTTATACTTAGCCCACTGTTGATCCCATATAATATAAGTTTCAACCTTCTGCGCCCATTATTTTATCCTCCACATGCGCACAAACATTCATTTATTAGACCTATATCTTCAAAAGTACTCAACTGATTATTATGAAATTTGTATGGTTTGTCGAAAGTTGCCCGCAGATAGCCTCACATTAATTTCAACTGCGCTCTTTACATTTTCTAAATTGGTTCCCTTTCTGCCTGTCTGATGACCAATTTCTTGTTTGTCTGTTATGAATTTAAGTATCAATTTATCAAAATGTAAAGAGCGCAGACGGTTGAAATTAATGTGAGGCTATCTGCGGGCTACTTTCGACAAACCATGCAAATTTCATAATAATCAGTTGAGTACTTTTGAAGCTATAGGTCTAAATAAATGAATGTTTGTGCGCATGTGGAGGATAAAATAATGGGCGCAGAAGGTTGAAACTTATTTGGGATCAACAGTGGGCTAAGTATAACCTACAATCCCAATTTCATTAAAATTGGATGTGTTGTTTCTTAGATATCTTGGTTCGCAAAAATACGTTTTATCTCTATCCAACAACAATATCTCGAAAACGGTATGTCCTACATCAAACATGCATAGTACCTTTTTTGTGCAGAATTATGTGAGGAATAATTTTGCTAATAACACTTCTCTTCAAAAATAAACCGTTTTGCGTAAAAAGTGAAAAATAAGTAAATTTTGGACTTTAAGGAGGGGGGAGGGGGGGACGCGCCTCCTCAAGAGGGGGGAACTTTACTGTTTCTTACTACTACACCCCTTAAAAGTGTTTTCACAAAGTTTCAAAACTTTATAAATTATTTCCTCCATTTGCTGTTATTTTTACTAATTTGCCTGAACTATTTGTTTTGTTAAAACCTATACCTATAAAAATACTAATCCAACTTTACACAAATGTTTAAGTTTGTTCAGAAGGAGCCCATATAGATGGTTCCGTATTAACGTCAACCAAACGTGCAAAATTAATATGAATTGCTTAAAAATAAGTGGGACTATAATAATCGAAAAAGATCTAAATCTTACGTGAACCATTCGACCAATATAAGGAAGCGAGGAAGCTATGTGCCACAAAAATTGGCTGGATGTTCACTATTAGAGTTATGTTTTGTAATTATTGTTTCGAGAAATATATTTTTAATCCAATAAGAAAAAAATATAATTATTAGTTGCGAATAACTTTTCTTGCTTGTAGTACGCATCTATATCTAATTATTATATTATTATTATGATTAATTATATATATTTAATAATAATAAAATTTAGATTATCTTTATTTCATCTATCTCTACAATATAATTTCATATCTCAAATTAGTCAATATACGTGTTACAAAAACTTTAGGGACAGCTGAAGTTAGAGAATTTCTTCTCCTTATATATTCTTCCCATAAAATATAATGGATAGAGTCTAATAAAAGGGTAATTAGTCTTCTTAATATTTCAATACAGATTCGTAATTTGAAAGTGTAATTTTATTTCAGATAATTTCATTAAATATTCGTGTTTTTATACTCTAATACTCTATAAAAACGTAGATATTCCGTGATTGTGAACTACATTTTACCATATTAGTAATTCTTACGATATTTATTACTGTTTGATTGAGCCATCTGCTACTTCTGGTTTTGAGGTGGTTAGAGGTGTTTAAAGAAGAACATACATTTAGTTATTACTATTGGGGTTTTGAGAAAGGGTAGTTTTTTTGTTTTTAACCTTGATTCTAATCGCGGGTGGTCCTGAAGGGTAAAATTAAGTTATGAAATTATTCAAATGTTGCCACCTGTAGTTCACTAGAAAGGATGGCCGTCTAATAAAGCTTGTGACTAAGCATTAAGCATTGCTCAAAGGCGTTAATGTTTTAATTTTAAAATAATACATTAACAAATTTGTTTATAAATTATTATTTTATTAAAATATCAAGGTAATGTATTTAAATAGGTGTTTCAGAGCTTCATCGACTAGGGTGATCTATAAAATCTTTGTCGTCGTTAAAGACCGCGTCTAATCGTCAACTCTGTTAAATTACAATTTTAAGATTTAATCTTTAGCTATTATCTGAATAATGCTTAACTTAGATGCTGAGCACTGATTTCCCTCAGCAGTTAATAAATAGTTGTACATTTTTAGTGCAGCTGAATATTGTTTAAATTTTTGTACTTGGGTTTGCTAAATGACTACTTTATATTTTATATTTATATGCATAGGTATATGTAAATACTTCTACCTTTTTACAATTTTAAGTTAGCTATTATTTAGTATTGACTCATTCGACTAATTTCATTTTATTCTGATTTTTTGATAATAAATTGGACAATGCGGTTAAATGAGTTCTTCTTATTAAACATTATATTATTAACAAACGTTACACAATTAAAATGCGTCGGTCGTGCCTTTAATTGTAGCTAAGTTTTTTATGAGTTTTATTTCTGCTATATATCAGCACATTTTTACTAATTATGAAAAAAAGGTTTCTGCTATTTGGTTGATATGCCGTACAAGTAACTAGTGAGATATATTCAAACTTGTTAGCATAACATGTGTAAAACATTTTAAATTTCTGTGTTCCCAGTAAAAATAAGGGGTAATTTTGAGAAGAGACTTATGTAACAATTTGGTGAATTATAATCTTCGCTAAATAAATGATTAATTGCTGACGTTTGATATTTGATATATCATGTATATTTTGATATTATCACGTCTAACGTGTTAAAACACCGAGTATTTTGCAATTAAAGTGAATTCTTATTTTACATTCAGCTAAATGATCATTCGGCGAGCGAAGCGAAGCTTAACAGCTGTGAGTGATTTATGATAGCACTTAGATTTGTTTTAGGTCAAAGTTACTTGAATAAAAACCCATGATATAGTTAAATAAATTACATATCAGTTCTTTGACAATATCTTATGTTTTGACATGTGAGTGCACCGAGATGAGTTTTTTGCTGAAGCGCATTTTGTCATTAATCTTTATCCTTGGAGGGGTGTAAGAGGAGCTTGTAGATTTTTGTCTCTGCTGGTTTATTCGCTTTTCCATCACCCGGCCGACACGAAGGACATCTAATTTCCTGACGCTTTCTCTCTTTTCATCTCTCCAAGTGATTGATTACCTTCTGAAAACCCCTCTAATAGATATTTTAAACGCTTTAGAACCGCGCCCTCCTTTTTATTTTTTTGAATAAAATATTTTTATCGATTTAAGTTAAAATTAATTTAATGCTGCTTCGAGATTGTAAATCACTGCAATAAAAGAAGTTTTAAAGATTTCTATATAATCTCTCTTATACATGCGTACTTATTGGTATTCTACCGATTTGGCTAACATTTAGTAAATATATTCCTTGTATCAATCTATAGAGATAGTCTGATGGGCAACTTATGCAAACTACATATTGCTAGCAACATTTATTGTAACTTCAAAATTGAATGGTGTTTTATTGGATAGAATAAAAGGAAAAATTTGCTAAACAAACTAGATCTATTCTTTTGGAAAGACCAATAATAAATTATACTTAATTGGTAAAGATTTAAAAACAAACTTAAAATGTTTGGTACAAGTGAGTAAGAAATACATGTAAACTTTTAACGGGAAAGGTAAATCGGAAAATATTTATTTATTTTCTTAAAATAACAAACAAAGCTAGCCGTTGTCAAGTTAGTTATTGATGTGTGTTTGAAGCTTAACCAGATTTATTTGACATTTTAAAAGGTACCGCCATCAACCAACTTAACTACCGGCTCTGAGGTCTTTAATCCTGAGTAGCGGCTGTCCTATCTGTCCTTCGCTTCCCTTTCAACTTTATCTGGCAGCCCTCGCTCATACAGAAGCAATTAAATGACATTTTTACGACATTGATCCGACGTACTAAACGATACAGTAGCTGACACTAGACAATACTATCAAAACATAAAGTCATATTACGTCTTACCCTATTGACAGAATCCTGTTGTCGCCCCCTCTAAACACCGTAAACTTATCAATCAAAACGATTCAAAAGCTTTTGAACTTGTCATTTCTAAATAAAAATGTTTGCTCTTTGCTTCATTCTTCGTTTATTAATCTCGTTTTAAAAATAAAGCTCTCAATATGTATTCTGAAGTGGTTATCGATATGCTAAACTTTGATAAATCCGTCCTCGTAACAAAATAATTATAATGGATAGGTATTAAAAAATGAAATATTTAACTAAAGAATTATGTAACATTTATCCACAATACTTAAGTACGACAATACGACAATACGAGTACTCACACTAAGAATAATTACTTTAAAGCATTATGCTTACCCTTTAATAAAATAAAAGTAAAACAATAATCATGCACAGTAGAAATTATTTACTAAATCATTTTCTAATTATTAAGAAATAATCGTGACAATTTACTGGGAATTTTATGGATTTACACGATTATAAGAGTTCAAAAAAAGTTTCATCACGTAATTATTCATATATTCTATCTACTTCCTGAGAAAATAGCTTTAATGCGGACGGTGAGAGGCCGTATTCGATTTTTTATTGTAAATTTTGATAAAATGTTCAATAATGATAAAATATAACGACGAAAGCTCAAAACAACTAATAAATGGAAAATACTGGACCAAGTAATTATGCGATCGTGAATGAGAAAGTTAGTCTGAGTTGTCCAGGACCGACTATTACTGTCTCATATAACTTGTAAATATAGAGAAGTATTGTGATGACACCAAAAATTCTGAAACTATGAACTCGTATATGAGTAATTGTAATTAATTGATTGTAAAGATTTTTTTTACTGTAGCGCATCTACACATTCGCGCTTGGTGACTCGAGTGACATTCGTCCGTTCGTCCCCACAACTACTACACCTACCGTTTTCAAACTCGCCGAGTATTCGCCAATTCGCCTCGTCGATACAACCTAACTTTTCCCAAATAACCTATCTCAACACGAGGGCTACAAGTGGCGAGACTATAAACGAAACGAACGTCGAGTGACTACACTTTCGCCTCGCCATTCGTGCGAATGTGTAAATGCGCCTTTACTGATTAGTTACCACGAACGATTCCATTACATATTTTGCACCTATCTTCACTCACAAAACTATAAAAAATACTCTGCCAATTAGTGTGGCACATAGCTTCCTCGCGTTCTAGTTTGTATACTTTAATTACATTATACTTTTAAAACCTATTATTGTCAAATTTATTTAATTTTCCCCCTTTTTTAAAACTGTTAAAATTATTTTGATTTTTAACATTAATTAAAGTATTAGTCCACAGGCCACCATAAGAAGTGAGTCGCTGATAGATAAAGTTTTCTTACCTTATGGAATCGCATATTTATGCCGTGTCCACCGATGAATTGGGTATATGACAACTGGGCGCTGGGCCATTTCTTTTTTGTTGACATGCCAAACTTGCCCTTCTGCGGGAACATTGAAAAGAGATAGATAAAGTTTTGATTTTCACAGGATCGTTTAATTAAATTATTTAAAAAACAGTGGTACACGTGGCCACCGATAAGAGTGGGCCGTTTCGGGTGTCCACCGCCCCAAACATATCGCTCTGCTGGGACGTTGAAAAGAAAACGGCCCACTCGTATCGGTGGCCACCTTCACCACTGTTTTTGAAATAATTTAATTAAACGATCCTGTCAAAACTTTATCTATCTCTTTTCAATGTTCCTGCAGAAGGGCAAGTTTGGCATGTCAACAAAAAAGAAATGGCCCAGCGCCCAGTTGCCATATACCCAATTCATCGGTGGACAAGGCATAAATAAGCGATTCCATAAGGTAAGAAAACTTTATCAATCATCGACTCACTTCTTATGGTGGCCTGTGGACTATATCAATCTAGCAAAAATTACGAGTGCAAATGGTTGAGGTTTTTTTTTTTTTTTTTTTTTTTTTTTTTTTTTTTTTTTTTTTTAATCTGGGCCATCTGCAGTCTACTTTTGACAAACCATACAAATTTCATAAAAATCAGAAATGTGCTTTTGATGATATAGGTGTAAATAAATGTATGTTTGTGTGCATGTGGAAGAGACAATGAGGTGCAGAAGGTTGAAACTTATATGGGACCAACAATGGGCTAATTATGACCCACCATCCAAATTTCATTAAAATTGACGAGTAGTTTTTAAGAAATGTTGGTTCGCAAAAAAAAGAACGACAGACCGACAGACCGACAGACAGACCGACAGACAGACACGGAACCAAAAATGATCCCTGATGTCTGAAACGGACTTCTGTCTTGGAATTTTTGAAATCGGAGACCATAAAAAAATAAAAACATATTGCTTCCGTTACCTTCGGTAATCTCGTAACCAATACATTTTTAATTAAATTATAAATATAATACACTTTTCCAATCTGAAATCCAAAATAATTATAAAATAGACTGTCAATTGGTGTGGCACATAGCTTCCTCGCATCCTATCACATACTTTATTGAATTTATGCTTTGACAAGCCATTATTATCTAATTTGCTGTCAAAATTGTTTTGATTTTTTACATAATTAAAGTATCAATTTAGCAAAAGTTAAAGACCGCAGGTGGTTCAAAATAATCTGGGGCTATATAAGGGTTATTTTCGATAAACTATAAAAAGTTTTATATAAATCAGATAAGTACATTTCAAGCTATAGATGTAAATATATGTATGTTTGTACGCATGTGGAAGAAAAACAAATGAGCGCAGAAGGTTGAAACTTATATGGGACCAACAATGGGCTAATCATGATCTACCATCCAATTTTAATTAAAGTCGGACATGTAGTTTTTAAGATGTGCTTGTAAGATACAGGTGTTGGTTAGAGTGACAGACAAACCGACAGACAGACACGGAACCAAAAATGTTCCTTGATGTCTGAAACGGATTTCTGTCTTGGAATTTTTGAAATCGGAGACCTAAAAATTGTCCGTTCTTCAGAACGATTACGTAGCTTCCGTTACCTTCGGTAAGCTCGGCAGCAATATTTGTAGAAATATTATTTTTTTAGTGGTAGTCTATTAATAAGGTAGATTTATAGTATTTAGAAACTTGGAATGACAAGAAAAATATAATAATGTAATTTTTTACAATATTTTGTGGTCGATTGACCCTATTGTATTGTCACATCATTTATGTTGCTATTTACTCTAAAATCATACACATGTTATGTGAGGTTACATCCACACTTATGGGTCCACGTTCTTTTTTCTGATTTTCTTTAGGTTCAATTTATTACCGTTTCTTTTTCTTCATAAACAAATCCTTGACTTATCTACTATCAATTAGTTGTATTAAATTGACGTTAATTGGGAATGTACATTTGATGTTCAAATAAGTTTAACAGAATAATTTTTATTACAAGTTAGTAAATTAATACATGATTAAATAAATGATATCATACGATTAATGTATATTATTAAATAAATATTCATATTTGAATAATAATTCTTAAAAAAAACACATTTAAAATGTAATTGTATTGTTAATACCACGAACTCAAAAGACACAACTTAGTTGCTTGTATGTAAACAAATAAGTATTTGTTTTTTTTAGTCAAATTAATCATTAATTCCTACATTAAATTACCCTCTGGCACTAAAGTGTTTAGATTAGCTTAAATTTAAGCACATTAGCATCCCAACCTCTCAGCAACACCTGCTAATGTTGAAATCAGCCTTTAAAAAACCTATTCATTATGTTAAACCTAGATTCTTGTACCTATTGATACTAAATACAATCCTAAGGGGAGGTTAGATAGAAAGGTAAAAAAGCATTTATTTTATGTCTGGTAGACGTGTAAAGAAAGTACAAATCTTACAGTGAAACAGACACTGTGTAATTATACATCTAAAAAGAACATCTTATTCTGTGTACATAATGAAGTGTACCTTCCTTCGTGTCCAGATACTGCAGGTGTAGATTTAATTACTGTATTATGTAAAGTATATCTTAAAATATCTAAAGCAACAGCGGCTTTTACATGAAATATAGCTTTATTTGAAGGAGGTAAGAATCTAGAAAGGTGGAAAAAAAGAGATATCACTAGATAAGAACTAAAAAAATGAAATGAATTGTACATCTTCGGCCAATAAAAACGAAAAAAACAACACAATATATTATAAAGTAAGAAATGTTAATAGAATTAATGCCTTTGAATGAAAAAAAGTGTATTATTATCTGATCAAAAGTGAATTAATTGCAACATGGGTGTTTTTAAATGTTTTTCCGATACCTTTTAAATTTTAAAGTAATTCTAAATCAAGAATACTTATAGAAAATAAAACTCTGCCATAATAGCCTTTGATTAAAAATAATCAGATTGCTGATTACAGGTATGAGTATTTCAACACACATTAAATCGGTATTAGACAAAATTAACAAATAAATTTCGATTCTACACTCACAAAATTTAGTATTTTCTCTAGTATTTATTACTATCAGATCAGAGAAGCTATACTTATTCAATAAGACTGATCGATTATTTCTCTGATAATGAAATGCTAGAGTGGACGCAACAGATCGGTTCAAACCACGTTAAAATGGTGGTTTGAAGATAAAAGAAGTAAGTTACACATTTGGTTTAAGATGAAATTGAATTGTAACATAATATCATTAATTAATTATTCTCGGGTTGAATGAATTCATGATAACTATCGTGGGTTGACAATAGGTGGACACATTGAGTTTTTACCACTATAAGTAAACTTAATATCATTACCGGCCAAACATTTTTTTAAAATAGTCCTCACCTTATGACAGATGATAATTAATGGGTGAAACCAAGCCGTGTTAAATTTTTTGCTAATTTATAGTAACTGACGAAAATCTCGGATTTATAATTTTTTAATGATTTTCAATTAAGTATTATAGTTAAAATTTCAATAATTGGTTTAGATTCCTATTTAATCTAATAAAAATTAATTCGTTACATCATTGGAAAATTGAATTAGGTTGTGATTATACCTATTCACTGTATGCTTACAACTTACATCAAAATATTCCTTAAACTGACCATCGGTTAATACATTTACCTCTCACAATGTATTCATTTTTGAAATATGGATAAAGATAACAAATACTTTTCGTAACATGAATTTTACCTTATTTAAAGAATATAAAACCTAGGTTTGACTTCATTATTGCAAGCAAACTCAACTTAAAATATTATACATTTTCCTCATTAACCTTATTCCTAAAATATTACTGTCGTAATTCTTATGAAAATTAAGTACGTTATTTAAATCCCTCAAAGAGTCCGGGAAAAAAAATATTTACACACAAGGATAAAATAAGGAAGCTTCTTTTTATTTTGGGTTAAAAAATATCAAATGTAATAAATTTCACGCATTTAAACCCAAAAGAGAGAGGATAAAACCAGACAGATTTTTATTTAAATTAATGGTGTCTTTTGGATTAGGCTTTCGAGGGTGTAGGGGATAAAAATTATGCAAAATGTTTGTAAATATGTATATAGATATTCTTTTTTTTTAAATAGCTAAATTAGTATTTCGTTCAGGGTTGTCTGGGTGATTTAAGGAAGCGAAAAGATTAATCAAATGAGATAAGACCTCTTTTTCGAAAATAAGCTTATGTGGGAAAAAATGAATACACAGGGGAGAAAACGCAAGACTTGAGGGATTACACGGATTTACTTAAGTGTGAGTAAGGGACAAGATATAAATCGGTAAGTTTAGTGAGATTTGGCCCGCCCTTGAGGACGCGGCGTGATGCCAAAACATAGGGTGTGCCGCAGGCTGCTAGATAGGGTCCATACTCCTATTTGATGTATGATCCCATTTGATGTTAATCCCTTCGATCCTAGTACTAATGGACTGAGATAAGGGGATCCTGTCTATGTAGCATATGCTTTGAACTATATACCGTTCAATATGCCTCGTATTAGCATAGTAAAATCATTAACTATACAGAGGCTTTATGTGTGACAAAATAATGTGGGTTGATCATAATGTGAGATATTTCATGAGACCAACCTCTTCATTTTATATTCTCTTTTGTCTTTTCTCAGCAGCCGTAAACACTTTTAGACAACGTTGAAACTGTTTAAACATTTATGGTTCATTTAAGAAGACTATTCTTTATATATTATATAAATAATATAAATATTATTCAATGTTTAATTGCGATCTGGTCAAAGGACAAATCTAATAAATTGTAATGGAAATCGATTTAACTTTGTATAAATTATAAATCACGATTAGTTTATTGAGATTGGTTGATGAAGGAGGAACCGCGACCCGTTTAGATCTCCGACCAGAGGTCGAGACCTATAAAGCGGCAAAAACCAAAGAGGCAAGGAAACATTGCAAGTTGGCGGTCTCGGTACCGATCCTTCGGGCCTTGTAATTGGATGGAGCGATCTAATCGAAAACACAGTGACAACCCTCAACTTAGATCGGGTCTTACGGGGCCGAGAGCTCCAAGCCTCGCCAGGTCGAGATTGATGGATCGCAAAGGTAAAGTGTGAGTCACGCGCATAGACACGATGTTTTAACGTTAAGCTATCTCAACACGCCCTCTACTTCTACAAGTCTTAAGATAAGATTAAGAAGGTTCCGTAAGCTTTTAATTTGTTGATTGATTGATTTGAAATTCTCCTTCTGAAAAGAGCCCAAGATAAAAAGAAAAAAACTGCACACAATTTCTTATCCAACTTCATTAGATAAAAAATCTCAACATTTCTCTTTTTAAAATGATCATCTTTATTTGCTTATTGCCTAAGATAAAATTAATTGCTTCCCAATTACCAAATCCAAGTGATGAAAAGAGTTAGTTGGTGATGTAACATCACCAACAAACAGTTCATTTAAACCAATTGCATTTTAATAAAAATAAAAACTGTTATTTATGAAGACTTTATTATTTTATTAAGCAGTAAACTACGTATTATTCACTGAGGAAAAACGCGCTTATTATCATAGTAAAACATTTTTCTTCTTGTCAAACTAAAAGCTGGTTATTTCACTGACTGTCATTGTACAATATACACTTAGAGACATCTTTGAAATTATGATGGATTTAACGAGGCATGAATCCTTCTACACCTATTTGACAAAATGTAAACTCCCACAATATTTTGCCAATATTTTTACAGCTAGGCTTGTTTATTTTGATTCTAGGGTATTGAAAGGACATCTGTTATGTCTCATAATGGATATTGTCAAAAATCTGAATTGTGTTGCCTTGTTGGCAAAGAAATGACAAAATCTTGAAGAAAAAGGTATATCCTGCAATTACTAGCTTGGAACTGCTTAAGTGGTCGAGTGTGAAGTGGTTTTTTCCTCTGCTATAAGTATTTTACTGAAAAAGTTTTAAGAGGGATTCTTTTTGTAAATACTCTTGTAAAGGAAAATAATTCTTAGAGTAAAATTTCTCTTGGATTTTTTTTTCTCATAGCGGCCCGTTGTGTTGGTACCATTGAGGAAATATAGATGTCATATGGTACCTATATATTTATAAGTGGTTTCTGGACCGAGTTATACGTCGCTACGGTTCCAATAGTCCTTTCCTCCTTAATAGATATATCAGTTGAAAGGCGTGTCGTCTCTAGACCCAGTCGTCCGTCCGTCCCTAACAAAGACTTATTTTCTTCTCTACAATGAAGACGTCAAAACCTTCATCGTACAATAAAAGCCGGGATGCTTGTCATGTCGAAATGATGTGGAACTGAAGTTTTCACCTGCCTTTTGGTACGCTTCTGCGGATTGAACCTCTCAGAGTAGAGTACTTATTCCATACGCCACTGTGGTATACAATAAAACTATCTCGGAAGGCGGTACCGAGGACACTGCCCCCTAGTTACGCTACTGAAACATAATAACACGGGAAAATACAATTTGATACATGATTCTCCTTTTCTGAAACACCACCCTCTTTCATTCTTACAAGCCCATATCTTTTCGGCTTGATGAAATCATCCAGGAGATTCAACAAAAGTTTTATTATTTGACGGTAAAATCATTTTAAGAAAAGAGTCTATTATAGGTAGATTATAATAGAGTTTTTATTTACCTTCTGGGTGTAATATTAGACTTTAAACATAATGCTATTGTTGGGATTTTATCATGAAAAGGGTTGAAATGACATTTTCTTTCAGGCTTTCTCGTTAAAGGTTATTTGTCAACTATTCATTTAAGTTAATTTTTATTTCCTCTTCAAAAATTACGTAAGCTATATGAGTTCGACTGACTATTATTAAACCCATAATAAATATAAAGCAAGTAGGTCTACAGGTAAAATGTTTTATATATATTGCCATTTTCTCAAATAAATTAATATTTTGAAAGTGGACTCCTTAAATTAAATTATTCTAAAATTGAAATTAAAACATTTAATTGCAATGTTTGTTTTTAGATCATGTAGAATTAAAATTAATTTAGAAATAAACAAAATACTTATTGAAGAATACATTTATTTTTAATTCATACATTTCAACTCTAATTTAGACTTATTATTCATTCAAATCTCACTAATTAATTTCCAGAACAACCCTAAAAAGTAACAAATACCTAAATAGCAACAAACACTTTTTCTTTGAAGATACATTTATTTTATCTTATAAAATCCGTATTTATTCTATCCTTAAACAAATGTATTTCCCTAAATATTTGTGTACTTATTAGTTACATACACTATAAAAGGAAAAAATAAAATAAAAAGAAACTAAAATATCAATAAACAACAGCTGACTATAAAACTTAATGTCCATCCACCGTAATTTAAGAAGTCAACTGAAAAGGTGTTCTCATCGTATTTTATATAAAACTTGATTAAATTGCAGTTTTGTTATTTTTTTGTAAAAACAACATTAGGCTTTCATCGTGATTAAACATTAAAGTAAAAATGAAAGGATAATAATAAGAATAAATCTAAATAACATTTTCTTTTTTTTGAAATCTAAAGAATATAGAAATGAACATAGGATGTAAAAGATATAAAATGAAAAATCGGGTACGGGGTGCCTCGGAACTTTCCTCACTTTGGAGGCCACTGCCCTGCTGCAAAGCAGCATTGGGCGTGGTCAGTACCTACATGGATGGGTGACCGTTTTGAACTAACTGATGTTTTTATTATTATTTTTCAAAAAAAAGGTTATACATTATTTTAATTTATTTTATTTAATTTTGACAGATTGGACGTTTAACAAAAGTGTCGTACAAACTAATAATTATGTTCACTTATATAACTTTTAAACTAATTAATGGAATTTCATTGGGTTTTTTAGGGTTTCGTTGGTAAAACCAAAAAAAAGGAAACCCTTATAGTTTCGTTCCTGGTGTCCAATAACTTTTGAACCAAAAGAGATAAAAACATGAAACTTTCCAGTATTTAAGATCGTTTTGACGCACACACAGGAAAAATATAGAGAACTCACAATTATCGCTGTTCAAATTCAAAATGGCGGATAATTCACGTCACGCGAATTTTTTTTTTTTTTTTTTTAATTTTGAGTGGGGTATCAAATGAAAGGTATTGAAGAGTAGATTACAAATATATATACCACTTAGGGAAAGTGCTTAATTTTCAGCGCCATTTTATAAAAATACATTAAAATGTTGCGTGTCCCCCCCCCCTAAAATCGTATTTCCGCTGTTACTAAAAATATAGAAAAATGTATGGTCTGCTGGGCCATAGAAGAAATAAGATTAGCAGTTCGATGAAAATTAGTTTGACGAGTAGATTACAAATATATATACCAATTGTCGGTTGTGATTTGTTTTCCGCGCCATTTTGTCAAAAAAAATAAAATTGCGGCCCCCCCCCCAACTCGGTATACTAATTTTATGTTTATAACACCAACGAAACCCTTTTTACGTGAGATTTCACGCCCAACCAATTTTTTTTTATATTTGTTCCTTATTTTTTTTACCGTTTCCAACGATATGTATGTCAAAAACGTATTTATGCTTTCGGTATTATTAACTGTCAAAGTTTCAAAATTAAAAACACGATAACTTCTAACTGGCTGATTCATAACTAGAAGTAAGGACTGATTTTTTTGCCAAGTTTCAACTCTCTAGGTTAAATACACTGGGAGCTATAGGATGATAATACACATACACACATGCAGGTGGTCTTAAAAACACCCATATTGGGTGATAACATAACTTTTCCTACCATAGGTGTGAAACGTAAAAAATGTATACCTATTATTATAATGTATGATATTCATAATGTTACATAAACATCTTTAAATATAAATTTATTTTAAAATTAAAAATATAAAACTTGATTTATTTATTTATATACATACTTTAAAATATCGGGTCAGCAACTTCATTTCTCGCTTATTACTAAATCATATCATAAATTAACTGCAAAATAAAATTCACACGGAAAATTTCGATCAATAATCAACAGTCATCTTAATTCAATATATGACTTCGATTTAAAAACATCCATCATAATTAAATATTCAGGTCAAACTCATTTTAATTCAACAGAGATCAAATTAAACTGGAATTATCTTTCTATCAAGATAAAAAGTTTGCATTTATTTAACACTTGATAATATATTGAAGCAAGAAAAAGCTTAATCATTATATTAATTATTACACTTTGCTAAAGAAAAAAAAAAGAAGAAAAAAAAAAAAAAAAAAAAAAAAATATATATATATATATATATATATATATATATATATATATATATATATATATATATATATAAGGGTCAAATTTACCACTTCATAATCAGACAGCTGAGAAGGAATATTAATAAATATTGATAATTAATATTTAGTTTTAAAAATAAAATTCTATATAATATTTAAATTATCAATATCATAAATAATATAACTGTATTTTATCAGTCATTAGTCATTAGAGATTTAATTATTTCCTATTTACGTAAATAAGGAAATATGTGTTCAAATATATATTTTTAATGAACTTTATTTCTAACTTCTTATAATAACTCAATACAATTAAGCGTAAATTATATTCACCGAGATTTTATGGAACTTAAAAAAATACCCAGAAAGCTTAATTGATTACTTTACTGTCAAAAAAACACAATAGCTAAAATCTGATATAGAGAAGTATATATATGTATATATATATCTCCTTTAGCACGCTTCACGAAAATCAACTTCAGATAGGTGTTAGAATCTGTCGAAATATATATATATATATATATATATATATATATATATATATATATATATATATATATATATATATATATATATATATATATATATATATATATATATATATATATATATATAGATATACATTTTTTTTTTTTTTTGTAAATTAAAACTGAAAATTGCCTTGGAGTTTCTTGTTTCTAAAAATATTAACTTTCAAATAAAAGGGATAGGAATATATGGTAAATTGAGGTTGCTTTAATTAACGCTTGACATTTTAAAATTGATAGTGTGTTAAGATGAATATTATCTATCTCTTAAAAATGTATTGTGTACATAAAAGAAATTTATGCATTAAAAAAGCGCCGAAGCTAGATTTTACTGTGCATACGAATCTTGTATATTGATATTAATATATGATACCTCATACCTCAGTGAAATTTTACTTGATTCTAATATTTGAAAAATAGAAATGATTCCTGCAGTTAGGTAGAATGAGTGTCCCTGTTAGATATGGTACAATTCATGGAAAACGAAATTTATTATAATTTTTTTCCTGACTATAAAATTTGGCGCAATATAGCAGAGTAAATTTTTAAATAAAATCTTCTTTCCTTTCTTATCCTCGCTACTAATTTATTTTACTATATAACATTTAGTAAGGAACACTCCTATCATTCTCATTCTTGACATCACTATCCATTTTGCATTAGTCAAAAATTTAGTTGTAAACACATTTTCTTCTTCAAACATAATTTTGTTCGTTGAATTTTGTGGGTCGTTTAAGGGTTGTGAAAAAAGTTTCGTCTTTATATTATCATCGTCAATAATTGGCTATATTTCGCCCCTCTCCGAGGCATAGACGTGCCGGGTTTACGACGTTGTTTTACAATTTTTTTACTTTAACTTTTTACTTAAACGACCCACAAAATTCAACGAATGAAATACAAAAGGGACAAATAAAACAGATCACATAATTTTGTTTATATAGATAAATAAATTTCGTTGTGAAAACTTCCTCTCTCCTTCTTCATAATGACAAAACAGCAGGTGCATAATTCTCTATTCATAATGGAGAAAAGTTCACATCTACTCTTCTTATTCTTTGCCATAAAACTATTAGGCCAAAGGCCAATCAAATAGGGCACAAAATAGGGCTCGACCTTGCAAGGGTCATGAAACTCTAATTTTTTTGTACTTAAGAACTAAGGCAATAATAAAAAACCAAGATTGCAGCTTTGAATGAGCAGTGCAAGCTGCGTAATACCAATAAAACTAAAAATTTTCCCATTTTTTTAAACTTATCTTTTAAAGTCTGCGTTTGATCGATAAAGTTAAAGTTTTCTTTAATAAAGTAAATTAAATTTTCCAAAAATTAAGCCCTCTCCGATTCCAATACAGTATTTTCCATTATATTGCTCTTCGAATATTGGGCATTTGTTCCAGAAAGTAAAATATTTTTGTTTTAGTCAAATTTAAAAAACGATAGGTACTCGATTTAGGTTAACGATTTAACGAGGGTACCATACAGTTAATGTCTTGGAAATTCAATGAAGCGAGCTTCTTACATTCAACTAAATATGCACCCTGTTTTTTTCCATCTGTCAAATAACGTTTATACCTGTGACAATAACTAATTAAAAGTTGACCGATATAGTCGACATTTTGTATATACATGATCCTTTTACCAATACTCTGTCAAGTTTGTTGGACAGGGTTACACGTCCAACTATATACCTAAGAAAAAAGTATTAGCTAATGATAAAAACAAGAGGCGTCTTATCAAACTTCTCCTTATGCATCCGAGTAGTGGGGCGTAGAAGCAAAGTTAACTAGGTACTGGGCTTAAATAAATAAATCTTTAACCTTTTCTGTCAATTCCAGACTTTAGGAGATATTGAGCGAAGTGAAAAAATGCGAAGATTTATAGTTGTATGGGCACTACGCAAATTATACAGGTCTTTCAAAGATGTAAACTTGGTTTCTTACTATTAGTGCAAGATCCAAGATCGGATGTAAATTAACTATGGCCTATATTTTTATCGAAGATAAAATTGATAAATTTGCTCGCCAAAGTATAAACAAAGTTTGGTGTTTTTACGTAATAAGTTTCACATCCAAGATGATAAGTCTAAAAATGTACTTGATATATTAACAATTCCACATAAGCCCTTAAGTAGTTTTTAATAACTTCAAACGCCAATAAAGATGAAGCAAAACTAAAAGAAATAAAATGGATTATAAATTCGAGAATGTTAAATAATATGAATGTATATATAAATATGACATTGATAAATCAAGCGATAAGGTTACAATAATAATGGAGATTAATTGGCAATCATTAAATATAATGCACTTAAAAATGACTCTCGGTGAATTTGATCTGTAATGAAAAATATATTTGCCACTTAAAATGAATTTATTAGGTCAAATTACTTAATCACGGCACTCTTTAGTACTATATAACTGTAGCCTAACATTATCATCTTATTTCATAGCAATCTGTAAAATAAATATATTTATAACCTGGCAGAAATGAAAGCGTAGAAAGCAAAAAGTTTGAAAAATGCTGAATACTTCATTTTATAATCTTAAATTAGATGGTACGAAATGTTATTTTTTATTCCGACTATTTTCTATAAAACTTACAACAAATACCAGACTATTAAAAGCCTTTCAAAGTTTTGGGTTCATATTTTTTTCTCTTACTAAATTCTTTCTTATTTTTTGGGGGAAATATAAATGTTTTCGAGGCTTACATCTACTAAATTAGGATACATCGACGTGGAATGATTAGGCGATGATTATGAGAACTTATTATGAACACAATCTGTTTATAAATCAATCAGTTAATTCAGTGAAGTTGTTTCTTGATTACGTATGATCACCGACAACTTAATTTTTCTATAGGCTCGATCACTCACGGGATACGGAATAATGAGTGAACAATGAACATAAGTTTATAGGTATGATATTGAAAACAAGCTGGGATCGATTCTAGTTGTCAATGGAACGTTGGATATAATCCACTACATATATATATATATATATATATATTTTTTTTTTTTTTTTTGTACAAAGTCTCTCTAAAAACAATTAACTTACTTCATCGAAAAAAGTATAGATTGTAAAATTGGGTACTTGGAACAATTCAGGATCTGTCTGAATGAATATTTGTAAATTTATAAAGTCAAAGCCAGTAGCCAGTAGTTGTTTTTTTGGAAGTTCTGAGCGCAAAACAGCATCACAAGTACAAACGAGGTGTTTTCGTGGCTGGAAGGAATAATATAGCTGAGTGATTACCCTGTCATTATTGTGTCGTTACTGACGACACCTCATACACCAGCAGCAGCGTATACCTCAGCTCTAACTTCCTCTTATACCTCAGTACCTCACCGCCTTTAGGTTCAATGCCCAACTTATACGTTTGCTTGTGTACTGGATCAATTAAAATAAGTGTAATAGCATTATTTTTTAATAAATCTAAAATAATGATTTTTTAGTGTGTTATAAAGTTTTTAAGTTATCCTCCTTTGTTTCGGTTTTGTTGTGCATGTGATACTAATAACGCTTTAGGACATACATATAGGAGTTATAGGAAAAGAATGTTAAATGTATTCTCCAGGGATTACTTATATTTAGAAGCTAAAGCTAATCATATAGTTTCATCATGTAAACAACTCGATGAAGTACTTTCACGCAAGTGCTTCATTCAGTAAGTCCTTTTAGTGAAATGAACAGAAAGTTTTCTATTTACTTGAGCCAGTGGCCTTCCGCCATCACTAAGTAACTCCGTGGGGCAACAGCCCGTGGAGGGCTTATACCTGCAAAAGGGCTTATACAACTATATATATGTAATGGTTGAAGCGGGGTTAGTTTGCTGCTCATCAGCTGTATAATCCTTACAATTAACATAAGCAACCAGTTAGTCACCACTTCACATATTTACATGGCAATGAGGGGGCCCGGTCCGGGAATTGTATCTATGGGTCACCTTCCAAGTTGTGTGACTACGCCTGATGCTATTTAACTTTATTAGAGGAGAGACAACTCTTACACTAGCTACTAAGGCCCTACTACTTTACATCATCTAAAAACGTGTGGACAGGTTAATTTAGCCAAGTTAATTTGTAATAAATAATTTGGTTTTCCGGTGAAATCCTGTCACGAAGGGGTTAAAGTACGACTACTCGCTTTCACTACTGGAAGCATCTTCAGGGGTGTGGTGCATCGTGATGTTGACTCGAAGCAAACACCCCTAAAGATGCTTCCAGTAGTGGAAGCAAAAGGTCGGACTTCAAACCCTTCGTGACACGGATTTCACCGGAAAACGAAGTTATTGATTACGAGCCGTCTCGTGGAAGCCTACGCACTAAGTCAATTAGTGTTAAGACTACAAGTAAAAATTTTGAAATTGCAGGGTTTAAATCTCTGCAAAGTTCTGTAACTATTTTCTGTTGCTAAATAAGCCATTGTTATTTCCAATTTTTTTCTGCCCGGAACAGAAGCTCTGTTCGTTTTTCGTGAATTTAGTCTTACTTTAAACCAGCAGTGTCATATTGTTCAGTGGATATTCTTATATAATTTCTGTATTCTGCGGTAATTCTTTAATTGCATATTTTTTAATAATGCAGAAGAAGCACCATGAGTTTCCATTAGCAAAAACCAGTTCTTTATCAACCGTATTTTTTGTTTTGAAATGATTTCTGATACTCTATAATTACTATATTATTATCTGTATTAAGGATCGAACAACTTCATTGCAGACCATCTTAGAAAAAAACTAGAAACAATGTAAATTAAGTGACTTGCTTAGGTACTAAACACGATTAAACCCGGTTTACGATTAATAGCTAGATTGTATACCTATTTGCTATAATGAAGAGGCAAAGTTAAAGTTAGTACTTTTATGTGTTGCATTATTCTTAACAATCTCCTATTTTTATCAGTTCCGTTCTGGGGATTTTGGAATTAAAAAATCCTAATATTCTTAAATGAATAGAATTATTATTAAATGTACTTTAGTACAACAAACTTTAAAGTATAAAAATGCCATAAATAAATAATTCTTAATTTTATACTTAAATAGTTTTCTTATGAAAGTGCCCTAGTATTCTTGATTTACAAAAGAATTATTTAATCAGAGATCTTGAAAGTAACAAGCTTTTTTAATAATAACTGTAACTCTAATTTATATCAAATTGTTTCGAGTAAATGAATTGAATCAAAATATGATAATATTCTATATTATTAACCTTGTCATAGTTTCTTGACTGTTGCTAATGGTAATAACATTATTGCTTAAATAAGCATATTTTTATTATTAGTTTCTTAATTAAACTTTAAATTTAAATCAAATTATAATTATTATTTACAAAGGGAGACAGACAGAGAAAAATATACTCCTGCGCCGGGACTTGAACCACTGGCCTCTATATTACCAGTGTAGCGCTCTACCAACTGAGCTGCTCTGGAGAATAATTTCCTCTGTCAGTAACGATACCTAGTCCCGAATTAAGCTTTCAATTTTCCACAAGCCTAGAAGTCAACATTACCGACAATAGAACCAGACCGAGAAGTATCGCTTATAATTATTAAGTACCCATTTAGTACCTGTACCTTGTACAATCAATTAGAAATTTCATTTTTAAGTTGTAGGTATAGTATTCGCATACTACGGAAAGTTTAAATTTTAATTTAAATCAAATTATAATGATTATTAACAAAAAGATAGAGACCCGTGGTTCAAGTCCCAGCGCTGGAGATTATTTTTCTCTGTCTGTCTCCCTTTATTAATAATAATTATAATTTGATTTAAAATAAAATTTAAACTTAAAAATTTCTACCTAAAACTTAAAAAAGTTAAACTTTAAAATTGATTACTTTATTCTAATATACTCGTATTTATATCCTCTATAAATCATTATACGTTAAAATACCAAAAACATTACAATTAAATTAAATAAGCTACGTGTATGGAACACATTAGGAATCAATATTTAAACATCCCATTTATTAATTTATAGAACTCAATTAAATTTTTTTTAAATTTTTTCTCGTTCAAATTAAATAATGATTATCCCTTTTAATAAAATATTAACATAATATAATAATAATAAAACATATGAACACGAAGTAATTTTTTAATATTTAAAACGAAGTATAAAAAGTGAGAGGTTGCTATATGACTATCGTAATATAATTATAACGATGCCGACATTTATTTTTTATGGAGAAGGTGTGAAATCCTTCTGATTCCCTGTCTCGTATAAAACTTAATAAATGAAAAATAAAAAGAACCGAAAAAAAATCATCTAACTCGTACAAATTGAATTTAGCGGTTAATCTTCATGCTTGAACATTTTATAACCATATTATAAACGTTTTTTTCTTTCTCTCTCTCTCTATAACATCTCTTCTCCTTCTATCTTTCTTTTCATTTTTAACTTAATCTTTCTTCTTATTTCTCTTGTGTTCTTTCTATATCGTATTATTAGTTTATTACTCCCAATATAAACCTTTTTCTCTCTCTTCATCGTGTCCTGTATGAAAGATGCTGGGGAAAACAAGACCTTAATGAAGACGTGAATAGTTCTGTCGTTTTTCCTTTTTTGTTTTTTATTACATTTGAAAGGTTGTGGTTTTTGTTACCTTCTAGATATTACACGTCTTCGAAACATAACATTTCTTTGTATTATTTTTTTTTCTACCTTTTTTTTTTTTATTATTATTTTCGAATGCTATTCACTATCTTTAGTTTTTTTTTTGGTGGTTGTTTCTGTCCGTTATATACCTTTAACACGTTATTTTTTCTTTCTCTTCTCTTCCGAAACCAAAAAGAGCCGGGCTTTTTTTTTCTCAAACTCCAAATTGATCTCTGAAACCAAAAATCGTCTTTAGAACCGGACAAATTAACTTTATGGTAATACTTTTTTTTTTTTACCATCACAGCTTCCACGATCTTTAATTGAATTAACTTCGGACTCAAAGGTTTTCTGTAAGGTCCGAAAGGTTGTTTTTTATTTCGATCCCCGAGAGTCGGCTTCTTTTTAGAAACGAACACCTGACGTTTCTATTTACTACTTACGGAAAGACTTCATCTTGATTTTTTTTTTTTAAACAACAAACCTTTCACTCCGGTAAAAAGACTGTAGATCAAAAAACCGAAATAAATTGTTACAACTCAATTTCAGCTTTTCAAGCTATAAAGTAATATAAGCTCGTATTCTTATATTATATTTTTTTAAATTATAAATCCTTTTCAATTAATTTTTTAAACAACTTATTTATAGAACTAATCTTGGTTGAAATGTAAAATTAAACGAATTTTTGGCAAAACAAGAGTTTTTCTTTTGGTTAAGAATTAAGAACGCATTCAGCGATGTGTAAGGTAATGGTTACACAAGTAGGACGACTTTGTCCTTAGGATATCCACTGGACCGCAATCTCGGTTCATTGGTCATTGGCCCATCCTGTGGAAGGTAGAATTTTTGCTTCTGGATGTCTTATGGCTGACCCGATGTCCGCCCTTCTAACGTCCATGGGAGGACTTCCATGGCATATCCAGTAGGGACAGTTTTGGGACATATTCTGGATGCTTAAAATGTAAATTTTTAAAATAATGAGGAGTTGTGACAATATGCATATTTATTATTACCAGCTATGGCAATTACATAATAAATTCTTATTGTCTGACCCCAATGTGAATTCCAAGATTAAATTTTTAGTTAGAAATTTTATGTCCCTCATCCCTGTGAGATTGGTACCTGGTACCTAATCCAGTATGTCAGTCTGACGCTCTATCCATTCGGCAATAAAATAAAAAATTAAATAAATAATTAATTAAAAATAAATTAAATAATTAATTAAAACATTAAAACGCCGTTTTAAAAAAAATAAATTAAAATGAATTTACACCAATATTTACCCCACACACAACCGTAATACTTAGCTAGTAGGTATTATTAAAATTTAAGTACCTAGGTATTTATATTGAATTTGATTAATCATATTTGTAAAATAAAAACACCCAATATATTGTTTTTTCTGCATTAACTGAACTTAAATATGTTAAATGAGAGAAAGTTTTAATGTTATAGATAAATAATTCTGTGCAGATAAACAGATTCTCTGGCAATGGCTTTCTAAAAATATTATTATTTCACACTTTAAAAGTTACCCCTTTTAAAATTAAAGACGATTTCATTAAACATAAATGCCAGATATTTTTAAATGTATACATATTTTTTTCTAAATTCTTACTTCTTTCAAAATAGATTTTGGAGGTGGAGGAGCTTATGAAAAACTTAGTAGCAATATATATATATATATATATATATAATATGTGTGTATATATATATATATATATATATATATATATATATATATATATATATATATATATATATATATATATATATATATATATATATATATATATATATTGGTGGTATATTTTTTCGGTGTTGGTCATGGCGTCCAAGCAGCTATTAGGTATGAAATGGCGTGGACTGTACTTCAAGTTGGCTCTGATTGGTGTATACCGTGACAAGATGTCCACTGTCACATTCTAGATCCCGTGGGATCCCACTATTACTCTCCTGCCATGGGAAAACCATAACAAACAATACTTAGTAATGTACCTATAGCAAGTTGGAAACTACAGATAGTATACTACCAACTACAGTTAGTTTTTCTTTTTAACTCTAACCAATTTATGTCTATAATCCATCTAACAAAAAGATTTTTATTACCATTTCCTACATACTACATATAATAAGTAAATAAATAAATTAAAGAAAACAAAAATACTCATAACTATAATTATGATCCTAAGAAGAAAGTTACTTAAACGGTATAATTAAAAAGAGTGAACGTCTTCACAATTAAATGAGTCAAGTCAAAACAAGCCTAACTGCCATTTTTTCTAAAATTATATTTTAATAATTTGCTTCCGAGATTTTTTTTAAGGATTTTCGTTGACAAACGAACATTTTTTATGTCTCCGATTTAAAAAATCCAAGACAGAAATTCGTTTCAGATATCAGGGAACATTATTGGTTTCGTGTTTGTCTGTCTGTCGCCCAATTTTTGCGAACCAACATATCTTAAAAACTACTCGTCCGATTTTAATAAAAATTGGATGGTAGGCCATAATTAGCCTATTCTTGGTCTCATACAAGTTTCTACCCTCTGCGTACATTTGCTCTTCATCCACAAGTGCACTAACATACCTTTTTTAACACCTATATCTTAAAAAGTAGGTACTCATGTGATTTTTAAGAATGGCACGTCGAACGTAGGCCACAAATGGTCCCAGATTAATTTCAACCATCTGCACCCATTATATATTGCTAAAATTATATTTTCATTCGGTGTAAAATAAACCAAACAATTTCGACAGATTCAAACACTGTTTTGCAAAATTAAACGAACTTTCGAGCTCCAAGAAAATGTTTTCTGAACTTTATGTTTTCGAGGTTTTCTGAATCCGAATCTAAAGTCAAATTCTCCTATAAGTACAATTTTCCCGGAAAATGCGCCTAAAGTATGGAAAAATGGTGTTTTGAGGGGTTTTCGACCCAATCTTTCGCCACAAAAAATATATTGGGCGTTTGAATATCTTCAAACCATAGGGAACACGAATCTATATAGTAAAAACAATCTGCTGAAACAAATAAATATTTCGTCTTTGATATTTCTAATTTCTTTTTTCTCATTTTTAAATTTTCTTAAAAAAGCAAGGTAAACAGATTTTTTTTTTACTTTAGATTCGTGTTTTTCATAGTTTGAAGATATTCAAACGCCCAATATATTTTTTTTTTAAATTTTTTTGGTCGCAAAATTTGGCTCGAAAACCCTCCAAAACACAATTTTTTCCGAACGTTAGGCGCATTTTGCAGGAAAACTATACGTATAGGAGAAATTTAGATTTCAGATTCAGCACACAAAAATACTTCAGAATAGTTATTTATGCACCTAGGGAGTAAAGTAAGCCATTATTCCCTGAGCGAAAAAAAGTTGGTTCTTGAGGCGAAGCCGAAGGAACCATGGTCCCTAAATCCCGAGGCGCAGCCGAGGGAATAACTCTAATTAGCTCCCCAGGCGCAGCCGAGGGAGATAATTATCGCGAGGGGAATAATGGCACTTTACTCACGAGGTACATACAATATTTTATCTCCAGTAGGAAGGAAATACACATTTTCGTACATAGCACAGTTTTTATTTATTATTTTAATAAATAACAATAATTATTAGAACTTTTAATAGCAGATATAAGAGATTCAATATTAAAAACAAATAAGAATTGGAATTAAACTCAAATAGAAGGTTATTTAGATGCAGGTTATAATGTTGTAAACAAAGATAAACATGGTCAAAAAAGCGCAGTGCCGCCAACCTGATTTCAACAACTTCATTACATTAGCCATTCATTTTCTACTATTTATGAAATAATTAAGTTGCCATCTTTACTTTTTTTGCCCTACTTTACTTTTTCTCCCTACTTTTTGAGTCAGGGATGAAAAGGCCTGTTTTAGTCCCTCTAAACTAATTTAAAATCATAACTTTTTTTCCCTACTGGAGATAAAAGAACTTTCATTCTGATTTTTTTGCAGAACAGTGTAATAAAGAGGTAAACAATTAAATAAATTAGACAATATTGGGTTGTAAAAGCATAACATTATTTAAGTAAATGATAGGATGCGAGGAAGCTATTTGCTATACTAATTGACAGAGTATTTTTCATCTATACGCTAGAATTGTAAATCATAAAAAAATAATCCAGGAAATTAGATTTTAATTTAACCTAACTTTCAACTTATTTTTCCATAAAGAGAAATAAACATCACATCATTATTATTATTATAGTTGTTGTAGACAAAAAGACGTAGCTTTATGGCTTTATGGACAGATTTTATTATCCTCAAACTATACAGCTTTACAAAAAAAGGAAAAAATTAATTGCATTTTTTTTTATTAACAAAATGAGATCCTCATATAAAAAAATATATGGGAATCTAATTGTACAAATTTACGAAAGCAATCGCGTTGTTTCCGCTACAAGATGTGAGATTATTCTTTAGAAAATTTCAGTTGCAATTTGATATTTTTTTTTAAAGATTTTTAAAAGACGTGAAGATTGTAGACGCTGTAAAAGATTAATATCGAAAGGCTGGTAAATATAAGTTTGAAGTTTGGTAATAAGTAGGTAAAGGTGTTGGAGATAATGTTGGTACTTGTGTAATTGCTTACATTAGCTTTTGGTGCACCAATGAAATTACTGCAGATGCTTCTTGGTATAATCTCCGCGTAAATTCCTGGAGGCGTTTTTGTGCAAAGGGAGAGCTGCGTAAAATAAGCCACCTCCATTAAGTCGTTGGTTTATATATATATATATATATATATATATATATATATATATATATATATATATAAATATATATATATATATATATATATATATATATATATATATATATATATATATATATATATATATATATATATATATATAAATATATATATAATTTTTTTTGTTCCTGAAAGTATACGAAAAGAAATATTATTAGAAGAAAACAATTTTAACCTATAGAAATCAAGGAAAAGCGTCATTGAGAGTTTTTACAAGTATATCCTTATTATTTATTTATCCTTAAATTAAAAACACAATAAAGTGTTACATATTGCATTATATTTTCAAAAGAGTATACATATTTAGGCTTTTTTTAATTTCAGCTATAATTTTGCTTGAAATATTTTTTTTGTTTTTCGATATTGTACCTTTTGTAAGGGCTAAAACTTGAATGGCCTGTAGGCCTGTAGGCTTAGACTTGAATGATATTGTAGGGCTAAAAAATTTTTGAATACGAACAACAATAAATTACCTATATTTGAGAATAATTGTAAATTAATGAATAAATACCTGGTTGAATTTACGACGTTGGGTGACATTTATTTGTCCCAAATTATTAAATTATATATAAAATAATAATAACACCATTTTCAGAATTGGCAACATTGATTAAAACACTCTTTTTAGGGTTTCGTTGGTAAAACCAAAAAAAAGAAACCCTTATAGTTTCGTTCCTCCGTCTGTCACTCTGTACGGTTCCAATAACTTTTTTGTCTTTTCTGCATTGATTTTACCAGATGATTCAGAATATCCACTCGGACTTTTTTGTCACAGGAGACATCAAAACGAACTTGGTCGCAACGTAGATATCACTACTGTGATAGGATGACTATTTTGGATGAGGGTCCTGAACTTTGAACTGAAGACACAGGATGAATTAAAAAATTTATAAATGTAGAAAAATTATGTAGGCACAGAAAAGTGAGGGAAAGGATACATTTTTACTCACACAAATAAACTGATCAAATTATTATTAATAAAACAGTACCCGACCGGGAGGATTTGTATACAATACAAATTGGTACAAATGTAATGTACAAATTTTTTAAAAATACACAAATGACACTGCCTTAAATTACAAATCGAGGCCTTTCAAATGGTATGCAACAAAATAACGATCTTTTAAAAAGGTAGGCACACGTGACACGGCACTCGGGAAAAAGTTTACTCTCATGTTCCCAGCAAATAATATGAATTTATAAAATAATAAATAAATAAAAATAAATAAATAAATAACCATTTATTGGAAAATCAATAATTATATACAATTACATGTTTTTTGTTGTTTTTTTCTTTTGGCTGCAAAAATAATAAATACTCGATTTAAAGAGCATTAGCGTTAGATTTTAGCCATTCAAATCATTAAATCAGAAATAAAATTGCTGATGCTATGAGAGTTCAAAGCCAATAATTAAAAAAATATTAATCGAACCTGGCTCCTACTAAGGTATACAACCGTTGGAGGTGCGAAAAAGTCATAGAATCTAACTAGTAGACCTTTAAAAATCAGTAGCTGCTTGCACAATCAGTTTTTCGATATGACTTAATGTTAATTCATAATATATCATATATAATGTTGCATCTGCCATTCATTTTTTTGGGAGGGGGGGAATGAAATATTTCAACTTTTTGGATTTTTCCCGTCAGTTACACGGCTGTATCTACAAGTGATCCAAATGTCAAGTTTTTAACTATTCTGAATGTCGCTTATAATTTTAATGTTGAGTGAGTGAGTCAGTAACAAAAATGCAATCTTTGAAACTCTTTCCTGTTGTAAAGGGTGAAAATTAAGGGCTATATTTTTTTACAGTGTCCTAAGCTACTTGCCTAATCTTTGTTTCAAATTTCAAAACCCATTGTAAGAGGAATCAGAGATATGAGGGTGAGAAAAACCGGGTGAATTGGTTCAAGTAAATAAAGATACACACTACGCATGCTTACTGGAACTTGGTCTTGAGCACTGCCATGCACTCAGATACGAAACCAAATTAATTATAAACTAAATAATGTACCCACCACATATTTTTGTTTACTCTTATAAAAAAATGTTTAGAGAGTTACAGAGCTTAATATGATATTAAAAACAATTTTATGTATGAAGTAACATTATTTGTGTTGTGTTGGTACAACACTGACTCCTTTCTTATTTTATTTTCTCATATCCATAGTAATAAAGGGCGGTAACGTGTCTCAACCTGTTATCTATTTTATTTTTGAAGATAGAGAAAAAATGTAAATGGTAACTCACCTTGCATTTTTGCGAAGTTCCTATCATGGTATGTATAAAAAAGTAAAAATGGTCATACATAAAAAATCAGCGCTATCGTCTCAAACTTTGTAATCTTAAATAGTGACATATTTGTTTCTGAAATTAGATAATTTTAGATAAAAAGCCTTTAATTCAGTTTTCAATATAACAAAAAAAGGCTATTTCAGTATGTAAAAAACGAGAACAAACATATCGCAAATTAAACAAAATTATCTTCATTCAGTTTATTTCAATTGGTTTTAGCGAATTTTCGAAGAACATTAAGCTATTGCAATGACTTCAAAATGTTTGCAATGCAAATTTTTGAAAATTTTCTCCATGGAAATCCGTTTTAGACCGTTTTTAATCTATTCCTGAAATTTAACACTATTTTTAATTTATGTATGTGTCACTCCAGACTATATCTCACGCTAGGATGCACTTAAAAAATCCAAACAAGTTTTAAAATGTCAATAATATCAAAAGAAAGGATGAGTTCGTTGGCCAGAATTTTTGGAGTTCATTTAGGGGTCATATTTTGACAATTTAGGGCCAAAAATAGCATAAAAACATGTTTTCCATTTTACCCCCCTCTTATATGAAAATATGACAAAAGTGTACATAACAATAATTACTGTAATCTTAAAGAGCTTTCCAACAACATGCATCTTGAAGGGTAAATACTATATTTTGACTTTTGTACCCCGTACCCCTGTGTACCATTTTTTTTTTTTTTTTTTTGTCACCTATCCAAATTCTAAACCAAAATTTTCCTATATTATCATAAGCCAATAATACGCAGATTTCTTTGAAAATTCGCTCATATAAGTCATGGTGCATGACTGGACTTTTTTACTTATTGGAGAATGAAGAATAAATATCCAAGTTGCATTTTTTAAATTAAAAAAATAATTTCTGTTTAATTATACATATTAAAAATGCTAATCGCTTTTTCAGTAAGAGATTATTCCTTCATTTAGTCATGTTTTATTTAAGTTCAAGTTAAAAACTGACTTCAAAAGACTAAATAGAAATACGTTAAATAATTTTATTAGTTTTTTTTATAAACGTTTTTATAGATGATATTATAAATGTCTAATCAATATAAAAATAGAATAAATTTACTAAAATAGAGTAATGTTATATAATTAATTAATAGTTGTACAAATTAAGGAGCTACGTATTAAAATGTTAGACCTACCGCTGAGTTGAATCTTAACTAAGTTTTTTTTATTAGTGTTTTAGTTTTAATCATTTTTTAAAGACAAAAAATTAAAACTTTTGTTCCCAATCATTCACTCTATGTAATTATAGTTCCATATAAAATTATTAGGTACCTACTGTTTATAAAGACAAAACAAAAGAACTAAAGTAACATTTATTAAAATGGTAGGCAACATCAAAAATAAAAAAATACTAATTAATCTTGAAAAATTAGCATTAATTATATAGAGACTTACAGGATGGATTTTTTTTATGGAAAAACTTCGAAATTGCTGATTAAAAAAAAAGAAGATAAAATAAAAAAAAACCTTGGTTATAATCAGTAGGTGTAGGGCTGTATGTAACTAAAAAAATATATTTTTAATATTATGTTTTCTAAATTGCAGATAGTTGGATCAAAGAGAAAGTATTAATTAATAGTTCACAATTAGATAAAATCATATATATATATATATATATATATATATATATATATATATATATATATATATATATATATATATATATATATATATATATATATATATATATATATATATGTATATATATATATTAACAAGCGTTTAAAAGCACATTTGAATTGACTTTTTTAAGCTTCAATGATTATCACAAAATATTATGGGAAAAGATAAGGTGGTTAGTGATTAGATAAGCTTATTCTTAGATAAATGTAGAAAAAAAAGGTATAAATTAGGTATAACACTATAATGAAATCTGGAGATAACAAAAGAATAATGTGCTTATTAGTTCATAATGTTTAAAACTTTTCAGGTTACGATGTGTTATTATGTGAGCACATAATTAATTAATACTCATACGAACGATTAACATTAAGATTGTTATTTTATTGCATTAGTATAGGCGTAATTTTTATAAACACTGGACACATTGTTTTTATATTATTCTCTTTATCAACAAAACTAAATAAATAAATTCTAGTCTTTCCGAGCTTTCCAAAGGTAACGGAAGCTATGTGATCGTTCTGAAGAACGAAAAAAAATTATGACTTCGATTACAAAAATTCAATACAGAAATCCGTTTTAGACATCAGGGAACATTTTTGGTTCTGTGTCTGTCACTCACTTTTGCGAACCAAAATATCCTAAAAACTACACATCCTATATTAGGATGGTAGCCCATATAAGTTTCAACCTTCTACTTCTATTTGTTTCCCTTCCACATGAGCGTACAAACATACATTAATTACACCTATATCTTCAAAAGTACTCATTTGATTTTTATGAAATGTGGAGGGTTTGTGCGGAAAGTAGCCCGAAGATAGTCAGATAAATTTCATTCCGTCTGCACTCTTTAAATTTTGCTAAATTGATACTTAAATTCATGTAAAAAAAGAAATAAAAATATTTTACAGATTTAAAAAACGGGGGAAAATGAAATAAATGTGACAATTGTGGGTTGTAAAAGCATAACGACTGTGTTCCTGCAATACCTCGTAACCCCTTAAAATCGAGATTTTTTTCATTGCTTTTTTTGATAGATATTATTTATTAATATCTACCTATGTGCAAAAGCTAGTAAGCCTTAAGCAATTATTGTAATACTTCGTATTCATCATTTAACTAAAGTGTACTAAAAACCTCGTATACGACAAAGGTTTCAAAACCTCGTTACCTCCATGCATTGTAAGTCTTTAACTAGTTGTGGGATACGTTTAAGTGTTTCAGTAAAATTAATTAAAATCAAAATAAATATAAAGAAAATCTAAAAATAAACCTTTTTAAAACAACGTTTCTTGCTTCTCCTGAAAAATTTAGTTTTAGGCATTACGAGTTTTTTCAGGTAGGTACACAGTCGATAAAGTCATTCAAGTATGTGATAAGACGCGAGGAAGCTATACGTGCCTACTAATTTAAGTAAAATTGAAGATACTGTACCTGTTTTTTAAAAGTATTTTTCTATACATATATTGATAACAACATAGCATAAACAAGTAAATTGCTTTTTGATAACACTCTTTTATAGATTTTAATTACGTTCGGGATTGTTTATTGGATGAAGGGGTTTTTAAAAATGTATGTATGTGATTGTAATTTCTCGATACACCTTAAAATATAGCAGATGAAAGGAATAATATAAACTGTCTCTCCACGTAAATTCAAACTTTTTATAAGTCATATCTTTCATAAGGCCATAATCAGTGTCAAAATGTGGAAGAAATAAAGGTATATTTGTATAACAGGAAGTGAAAGGAGAGTGGACTTTATGTTGGACATCAACGTGCGAGACTTATTTTGGCACTGGTGATGGCCTTATGAAGGTTAAATATCTAACATAGGAGATGAGGTTTCATGATACTCAAGGGAGGGAGGGGGGGGGATCTGTATTGGAATCAATAAAATGTTGGGATATTTACTTTTAAATCTTTAGTAAAATATAATATTTACTTAGCAATAAACTTAACTTAATAATGATTACTTTTATTTGACATAAGTAAAATGACTAGTTTTTTATTATTATTATGGGTTTTAAGAAATGAAGTAAAAAAAAGGGAAAAAATATATAGAAAATAAAAAAAATACAGAACAAACAAGCAGTTAGGAAGAAATATATCTCATCATTTTCGATGCTATAAAAGTTATCAGTTCTTGGAGGGAGGATGTGTTATAGAGGAAGGGTGCTAGAGATGGAGAAGGGGGAGTCATCGCAGTAACATCATCCCATGTTAGTTCTATGTTGGTCTTCTGATGAGATCATTTGTTGTGATAGAGGGGGGGAAAACCACGATATTGGATGAAACCAGAGAGGAGGGATATATGACGTCATCAAATGCGGTTTGTGCTACGCCCCACAGTAGGATGGAAAAAGCACATCGGTTATCCCAGGGGAATGCAGTGGAATTGGGATCCGAATTCAGTTTATAGGGACGAGAAAACACCCAGACAGGAATTCCATTTTTTCCACCGAATACAAATTGACATCACAATTTTAACTGATACTGGATTAGATGACTGTAACGTAAATTTTTAATTAAAATACAACGCCTACAAACCTATTTTACACTACAAATTTATTTTAATAATACCTTTTGCTTCCGAGCTTACCGAAGGTAACAGAAGCTATGTGATCGTTCTCTGAAAAACGAAATAGGTAGGCCATAATTAGTCCATTGTTTCTCTTCAACATGAGCACAAACAGACATTTATTTACCCCTACGTTTTCACAAGTACTCATATGATTTTTTATGAAATTTGGGATTTGGGCGATGGGACGAAAGTTGCCTGCATATAGCACCAAATTAATTTCAACCGTCTGTGCTCTTTAACTTTTGCTGAATTGATACTTTAATTCATTTATGAAATCAAAGCAATTTTGAAACATCTTTAGATTGTTACTCTATGTATTTTTAAAATGTAAGTAACTTTGTCTAAATAACTATTAGGTAAGACAAAGGGGTGTTTAGTCCAGTTTACTTGGGACAAAGAAATGTCACACTTCTGGTTTTATTTGGAATAAAATATTTATTTATTTGGAAAGGTGAGTAGCAATCTAAAGAAGTGCCACATTTTTGAAATTAATAAAACAAATAAATAAATTAAACAATAATAGCTTGTAAAAGCATACAATCGTAATAAGTACGTGATCGGATGCGAGGAATCTATATGCCACACTAATTGGCAGTTTACTTTATTATACAGTTATTATCTCCTGCACCACTCTTTTTTAAATGAAAAAAATTGACAAAAAAAAACAAATATTTATATTTCTAAAATCATATTTTCACAACTTTAAAAACATTAGGATACCTATTAGACATAAAAGAATTTACCTATTTTCTGTTTAGAGCTTTAAATGGAAGTAAGAAAGTAATACATTAAGGATTTATAGTATATGCACTATATTTTATTTTAAAAATGTGTCTGGATTTTTTTCTTCTTTAAACCTTATAAATCTATTTCACTTATAGTTACATATAATCTTGCGCAGAGGCATTATCGTAACCAATGAAAATGTACTGAGGTGCGATTATTGCTATTTGAAAACTTTAACCAATATAGTTTTGCAATAGTCCATCTCGTAGAACATCTTAATTATTCACATCAATATCTTTCAAATTTTCCCCTCAAGAACCTTGTGGAACCCTGTCAGGCACATGGCTCTTTCGTTTAAGTCGACTCCCATGATTCTGTATCCAATGCTTGATACAAAATAATGGTTGATCTCTGATAAGGTTTATAAAATGTTGAACTTAAAGTCTATTGACAATTGATGATTCTTTAACCATCTCAAATTAAAGTATGATTTGCATATAATTAATGTAAATATATTTTTTAATTTAATTATATAAATACATAACTGGACATTTACGAAAATCATTTTTAAAGATATCTTAGACAATGTAACAATATTGTTTCAAAAATAAAATAATAAGGAAAAGAGTAAACATATAAAAGAAAATCTTGTAAGAAAGGAAGAAAAAAAATCCCAATTCAATATATCTGATATAACAGAGTTGTATATACAGACAGAGATATAGAGGAGACTGATGTGAAAAATTCATATAGTATGAAGTTGATTTCATTTCTTCATACTCCATATTCCCTTAGTATATATTGAATTCCAAAAAATAAACCGAGGAAAAAATCAATAAAATGAATAAAACATTATACATACATATATAAATTATATCACAAATAAAAATCCTCTTGTTGTTATAGAATATATCAAATAAAATCGGAATGCATTCATATTTTAAATAATATTAGTAAAATATTATGTAAGAAAAACTATGAACATAGTAATCATATGTGTAAATCTTCTGATTTCCAAAAAGGTGAGACATCTTCCAGACTATAATAATTGTAATTAAATAAATTAATAAATTTGTCAAGTGGTTAATTAGTTATATATAATTATAATAATATTGTGTATTTTTAAAATTAATTTTAATTTTAAATTCATGTGTTAATGCTTCGTAAATGAGTGATCAAAAGACTAATCATAGCTTACATTGACTACGCATGCGCGATGCAAAAGTTGCGCATGTGCATTAATTCTAATCAGGTGTAGTTCGTTACGTGTGGGTTAGTTATTTTATTGAATTTTAATATAATTCTTAATCAGTCAACTATACCGGTTTTTTTTAACCTAATCCATACAATTTTATGAATTCCCTATCTTTCTTTTAATATTATTAATCTATCAATCTTAGTCCAGGAGATAACGTGGACAACGTGACTTAATTAAGCTATAACATTTTGTGTATGGGTTATTTTTTTGTATTAGTTGGTCAAACATTGCTCTAAATCAGAAAGTTCACCTATCAAGTGACAATACCAACCAACACCAACTTGATTTACACACAAGATCATGAAAATCACCTTGTCCCCCAACATGTATGCGACCTGGCCGCTCTTCATCGGTCTTTTATTAAAAGCTTTTGGGTAAGCTATGTCCCACGGACGAACTTTGCCGACCACATATTCCTGGGGGACACCGAAAAATTAACTCATAAACTAAATTCTAGCTTGATGTTAGTAAATGACTTTTATCTCCAGTAGGGTGAAAAAGTTATGATTTTAGATTTGTTCAGAGGGACTAAAGTAAGTCTTTTCTTCCCTGAACTCAAAAGGTAGGAAGAAAAAGTAAAAGTAGGGTGAAAAAGTAAAGTAGGGAGAAAAAGAAGGATTGCCAACTAGATTATTTAATAAATTGTAGAGAATGAATGGCTAATGTAGTGAGGTTGTAGAAATCAGGTTGGCGACACTACTTTTTCGACCTTGTTTATCATTGTAATTAAACCTGCATCCAAATAACCTTTTATTTGAGTTTAACTGCAATTCTTATTTGTTTTTAATATTAAATCTCTTATATCTGGTATTAAAACTGCTTAAAATTATTGTTATTTATTAAAATAATAAATAAAAACGGCAATGGGTGAAAATGTGTATTTTCTCCCTACTGGAGATAAAATATTGTATGCATACCTCGAGATTAAATTGCTATAATTCCTCTATTATTAATATATAATAGAGTATATATAATTATCTCCCTCGGCTACGCCTCGGGAATTAAAAATCTAATTCTCTCGGCTTCGCCTCAGGATTTAGGGAACAAGGTTCCTTCAGCTTCGCCTCAAGAACCAACTTATTCGCTCAGGGAATAATGGCTTACTTTACTCCCTAGGTGCATAAATAACTATTATGTACACCATCACTAAAAATAACTAGGAGCCAAGCATAATCTTAAAATCAACAAGTTATCCTAGTACAATTTATTAATAACTAAGCACTGGTTCTATTTATAAATAATTTTTATTTGTTGGTTTGCTATGAGGTTAACACTCACCTTTCTTCACATGTGTGATGTAAAAAGTTTCCAATTTAATAGTCTCCCTTAGGCTATAACGAATTATTAAAAAGAAGTTAATAATAAATAAAATAATAATAAGTAAATACCTTTATTTAATGAACACATTAATCTTCTGCGAAAGGGCTTATTAAATGTGTACAATGTACATGTCTTAGCACATCATAAGATCTAAAGTAGAAGTACTTGCTGACCTACTCTAGAGCTGTCTCTAGTGTAAAAGTTCTGTCTGGATGTTGAAGTCATATTTTAATAAAATATTTACGACATACGAGACAGGAAGATTAATAGCATATGCTAAATACGTACAAACCCACCTGTCATGCGGGTCTCAACAAATTAGTGGAATTTTTCTATTACATTGCATATTAACTTTTAATAAAAAAAAAACACTCGCCGGACAAACATTTGTTTTGCCTTATTTTTAATAGAAATAATGAATAATAAAATGAAGCATGTTCCACGTATAATTTTTTTTGAAAAAAATCAACTGTACTTTGATAACAAAATCAAAGTATAATCAACTCATCTATAATTGTGTATTATAAAATTGGTTTAACGACTATACAATAAGAAGTAACACTTTAAGTGAAAAGAAGTGAAGGCATCACATTAGGAATAGCCCAATGTTGACGGAAACAGGTAAAATCGTTGAAACCCTGGATTTGAAAATCTTAACGGATTCTTCTTATGCTTTCTATTTTCTAGTGAGAAAACAAAAAATCGGGTACAGGGTACCTCGGAACTTTTCCTCACTTCAGAGGCCACTAAAGTGGCCTCTCCTGCTGCTTCGCAGCAGGAGGAAGCAGCATTGGACGTGGTCAGTACTTGGATGAGTGACCGTTCTTAACTAACTGATTTATTATCATTTTTACAAAAAAAACAACCTTATTTTTAATACCTATATTTTATTTAATTATTTGAAGTTTGGCGGTATTTTGACAAATGTAAACAAACTTTGACGTCATCAAAATTATACTAATAAATAATTATTTTCACTTATAACTTTTAAACTAATTTATAGAATTTCATCGGGTTTTTTTTATATTTGTTCCTTAATTTTTTCCGGTTCCAACGATATGCTTTAAGTAAAAAACCTATATGTAATTTCAGTATTATTAACCGTCAATGTTTAAAAATTCAAAAATTTGTAACTTAAAATGGCGGCCAAAATCAAAATGAAATTAAGTGGGCTTGTTTGTCATACAGAGAGGTACATTCGAGCCAAATTTCAACTCGATCAGGACCATTTTCGATTTATTACGATTTTTTAAAAATTTTGCTGACTCAGCAAACTGGGTTCAAGATAGCGGAAAAAGTTGAGTTTCCGGGCGGCACAACTACAGGTTAGGACTGATTTTTCTGCCAAGTTTCAACTCTCTAGGTTAAATACCTTGGGCGCTACGATGATAACACACATACATACGTCATGCTGAAAACCACTCAGGAGGTCTTAAAAACACCTAAAACTGATAATTCCGTTGAAATATCGAAAAAAGATTTTTTGGTGAAAACAATACTTTTCCTACTATTAGTAGTGAGGAAAAGTAAAAATAAGTAACATAAACATAATGATCTTAAAATCTCTTGTAAAGTTTGACTTTTATAAAGAAACAGAAGTATGTTAATACATATCCTGCTTTTTCTGACTCTGCTTGAAATAATTTCACTCCCTGAAAGTCCGCATGTTAAAGGGTCATAGAGTATAATTACCTAGAAAAAAAATGTTAATAATAATATCAAAGTTTTTAAAAAATGCAAAGGTTGAGAAAAGTCGTTTACCCGATTCTTGATTTTTTGAAGCGATTATTAAAACAAATCGCAAGAAATGTTATATCCATACGAGGGCTAGCCTATAGATTAATTACTGACCACTGTCCAAAATTACATATTACATAACATTACATATTTTCAGTGGTTTATAATTTGTTGGCTATTAAAAATTCTTACCCCTTGGCCTTCTCGGTGGAGCTAACTCGAGCATAGCAAAATAACACCACATGAAACAAAAATAACGTTATAAAATATATATATACAAACACTGGTAAATATTTTAGTATATTTAATATCCTAAGTTTGAAAAATTTGGTATAGGAACATTACACTGATTCTAAAGGTGTATTCTAAGCACGCATTCTCAAACAGGCAGCATTCTCGAAAGGATTTATGTAAACGTTATTAATATTTGTGCTTATCATTATATAAACTTTCAGTTCATCCCACCAAAATAATCACGAATAAAAAGTTATTCGTCAATGTTTGGCTGTTTTCCTATATTTTCCTTGATCTCGTCTATAGTATTCCTCGCTTTAAAGATAGCCTCTGACAGGTACTCCTTATATTATGTACCTATATGTACCTAATGTATATTACAATTAGGTACCTACTAAAATAGTTGAATACGTAATTACTTTTTGGTTAGGTTTATTGGTAAAACTATTTATAAAATATGTATTCTAAGAGAAAAAGAACGAATAGTAAATTTAATATTAAAGCAAGAGTTTAATATAAAAATGATTTCATATAGAAAAAAACTAAACTTTTATTCTATAAGGAAATAAAAATAAATTTATGTGCTTGTATCCAACTTTTAGAGCTCCGTTTTATCTTTGTATTAGTTGTTATTTTTATATTCTTTTTTTATTTTATAAACAATATCTAACTGGAATAGATAGAAATTCACGTGAAGAAAAATAATATCTGTGGCAATAACAGTTATAGTAATGTGTATAGGGAGGTTTTTTTTTTTGTATTTTTTTTTTTAGTTATATATATTATAGAATAGTCCATGGTGGTATATAGATCCAATGTATTTCCAATAATATGTAGCACTCTATATCTATCTATATGTCACTGTAGATAAGATCCAATAGGCACGAATAAAAAAATAAAATAAAAAAGTTAGGATTCTTCCATCTTAACAGAACAAATATATAAATAATAAAAAAATGGGATAGAGATAACTTTGTTTTATATATATATAATGTTTATATAAATGCAAGTAACAATTCAAAAAGGGAGGACGCTGACAAAGAAAGATAGACAGGGCATTTAATTCAGTGGCGTGTAGCCTAACAATTCTGTCAATCCAAAATAAATCATCTTTATATAAAAGAATCGAAGAAAGAAAATTTGGTTGTTAAAGGAAAAATATTTTCTTTTTTTGTGTCACCTACCATCCTAATATTGATAAAGATATTTTTTAAACATTGTCTTATCTCCAACGAATAGATGTGCTGTGCTGATTCAGTTGTTTTACGAGTTGATCTGTAAACATAGGTGGCTCTAGAGCAATATGTTTGGGGGGGGGCTAATGCTAGTGGGGGGTGTGGGGGGATGGAATACCCGTTAGAGAAGCGAGAGGGTCCGGGGGGGGGATTTTTAAAAATTTAACACTAAAAATTACGTGTTTAAGGCATTTTGGTAAAAAAATACTCTTTATTATACCTGTTTTGTTAGAAAAATGCCTAATTATAATGATAAATTAAAAATTTCTCGAAGAAGAAGAATGGACACGGATTTCATTACTAAAGATATTAGTAAGCCAAAGCCACTAGTAAGTTGGCTCTACCTATGAACGGAGCTCAAGCCTTGGCAGATATTATCATTACAAACAATAACCAGAACTGAAGTATTTGAACAGTATTTGAGCTGGTACAAAGAGCTCTTCACCCTGTTGAAAGATGGTGTTATAATCACGGCCTCAGAGTTAATCCCGAAAAAACAGTGGTTACACTATTTACAAGAAAAAGAAAATTGGATGGACGTACAGAACTGATGCTAAGTGGTAAGAAGCTTAACCTCGCAGACTCAGTAAAAAATCTAGGTGTAATTTTGGATAAAAAACTGACCTGGAAACTTCATCTTGAAGCAAAACTGAATAAGGCAATGGCGGCCTTTTGGGTATGCCGGAAGGCCATTAGTCCCACCTGGGGATTACAACCTAAGGTACTCCACTGGATCTTTACTGCCATGGTGAGACCAATTCTTTCCTATGTGTCGTCTGGTGCCAAGGATATCCATAGGAACTGCAAAGAAATCACTTCAGCACCTTCAAAAAACGGCTTGTGTTGGTATAGTGTGCACTTGAGTCTATGCTATGCTTACAACCTTTAGAGATATACCTGAAGTACGAAGCTATGCTAGCTTCATATCACCTGCACTGTGCTGGTTTATGGATGGGATATGACAGTATAGGGCACAGTGTAATATGAAATTGTATCACATAAATCTGCCCGGAAGTAGTGATGTTACAGGACTCTATGATACCACAGTGGGATTTTGACATTTGCTGGGAGTATCTGCTTCCTCCAAGACAAGACTGGGAATCTGGAGATGATCCTCAAATGCCACCAGGAACAGACATGTGGTTCACCGACGGGTCCCGAATCGAAGAATTATCAGGGGCTGGGGTTTTCTGTACAGAACCCCAATATGAGCTTAGTGTGAGCTTAGGCAAATATGCCACTGTATTTCAGGCAGAGATATATGCAATTTTGGCCTGTTCTCAAATTATCCTGAATAAAAAAATCTTTAACAGAAAAATCAGAATCTACTCTGACAGCCAGGCAGCGATCAAAGCACTGGTTGCACCAACGTATACATCTAAGCTGGTTGCTGAGTGCAAATGCTATCTTAACACTCTAGGACAACTTAACAAGGTACAACTAATATGGGTTCCTGGACACTGTGGCATTGAGGGGAATGAGATTGCTGACCAATTAGCTAAAATGGGTTCCAATTCGACCCTAGTTACACCAGAACCAGTTGTTGGCGTGCCACGTTGTGGAGTAAAACATTCCATAAGGACTTTCATGAGGCTAGATATGAAAATAATATGGAACAGTGCTTCAGGTATGCAAAAATCTAAAATGATGATCCGGAAACCATCTCAGCATCTTACCAGATCGCTGCTCTCACACAAAAAACAATCCTTTCATCTTTTGACAGGATTTCTTACTGGACACTGTAGACTAAATCTACAACTGCATGGCCTAGCAGAAAACCCAGTGTGCATGCTGTGTGAGGAAGAGGATGAAACCCCTTCTCATCTTATAAGGAGCTGTCCTGCATTAACACGCCTGAGGTGGAGAATCTTTGGCTTAGCCATCCTGCCAATTGAAGAACTCACTTTCTGTGGGTCTGTCAGCTTGCTAAGAGGATAGGTTACTATAGGATGAACTATTAAACCGGATTTGCACCTTGGATCAACTTGTGAGGTCTTATTCCTTCAGACTTTTTTTTATAAAAAAAAAAGTCCAAAAAGTCCATAAAAAGTTTTTATAAAAAAAAAGTCCCCCGGGAAAAAAGCCAAAGCCACCATTTTAAAATTTTAGGTTACATACATCAACTTAGATACAAACAATGGAATACAAAACAATAAAAACAATAAAAACAAATGGAGGAATCAGATTCATTCAAAAGTTAAAAGAAATTCAAATTTTAAAGTTTTAAACAGCAGAAGTTAATAACTCCCACAGAGCATTTATTCTGGCCAACAAACTCATCCAAGCTATTAACCAAATAATAATTGTTGTGCCATTTTACCATCGAAAATGGTTTTTCCGTAGGAGAAAAACGTCTTTCTAAAAATCATTTTAAAAAAGTAATAAAAAATAATATTTTATCAGAGTGATTTTAATTTCTATTGATTAGCTTTTAGAGAGCAAGAAATGTACAATAACAATTTGAGCAAACTAATAATTATATTTTTTAACTTTACTAATACAAGAAGTATGTAGTTTGAACTAACACAAAAATCTAAACCAAATGCAGTTTTCTTGGCTTCACATTGCAAATACTCGTATTCTAACAACATCTTCACTGGATATGGTTTCAGTAAAAATACAGATACATATCACGAAAAATACAATTATTAAACTAATGAAAAGTTTACCGATCAGTAATACAACAAACGTATGGCTCATATTATGTTAATGCATATCTAGCCTTTCCTTTTACAATTATTGTGATTTTTCTAAGCTGATAAAATTTTTTGAACTCCTCAAAATTTTTGGGGGGGCTTAGCCCCCCCAAGCCCATACCTTCGGCCGCCTATGTCTGTAAAACAAAATTGATGTGTATTTTTAAAATTCAGATAATCAGATTTCCCAATGACTCTTTATATCTATCTTTAAAATGATGAAAATAACAATATTTATAAAAATGGTACATCTATATTTGAAATAAATGTTGTCTGTGCCATAGATTAGATATACCTAGTCTCGAACTTATTTCATTGATAAAACAAAAGAAATGAAATAATATTTTAATTAATCTCAAAAATGAAAGAGATGCTATATTAATCAAGTTATGTGTACCAATACCACATGCCTACAAAAATCTTGACTTCTTGATAAATTAAATGGTTTTGTTGTCAAGGGGACAGTATATACACTAATCGATTGTAAGTAAACATGATTGAATAAATGATGTAAAAATGACTACCTACCTATCTATAATCTATAGAGTTATATTATTGATCGAAATTAAATTATTAGATAAATACGATGCTGAATCATTATCAGATCAGTCTAGATAAAGTTCATCATAAGGCCATTTACTTAATTGAAAACTGTTACTTTATATGAACTGAACAAGCTTTTTTTAAAAAAAATCCCGCAGTAGAAACAAACTAGATCCTTAAGAGGATGGAATAACACAAACTGTCTGTCAAAGCAGCTTACAGCCTTTAAAAGGTCATCATCAGTGCCTAAGAATAAACAAGACATTTCGAGCTAAGCAAACACTTACATAACAATTAAAGCGTTTTTAGCGGCGGATTAATTAACGGAATGATTGCCAAAAAGAATCGGAAGTTATTTTTGCACACTTTTATTTTAAAATTACAGGTAGTTATGCACTTTGTTTGGGTTCATATTTACATTTTTATTTTATTTTATTTTTTTCAATTTTAGAAAAGGACATCGTTATTTACTTTTTTTACTATTTGTTTTTGTATAATCTTTTGCCATGTAAAAAAGCATTAATTGCTTTTTTTAATTGTTTATCTACTTGTTTGCCATTTTTAATTATTATTGTTAGTTTTTGCTTAGCTCGAAATTTCTTGTTTATTCTTAGGAAATGATGGTGGTCTTTTGAAGGCTGATTGCTGCTTTGGCAATAAAGTTTTTTAATTTATGTGGAGAGACATTTTGTGTTATTCCTTCAAGTCCTGTATTTTAAGCTGTATCGAGAAATTACAATCACATACATAAATCTTGAAAAGCCCTTGATCCTATGAACAATCCTGTTCATAATTCTGATACTTATCATCTATTTATTCCAAGATCATTCCCAGAGATAATTATCTTGATCACTTGAACAACACTGATATTCGAGTATCACTAAGTATTTTAACATTGTATTTGCCATCTTATAGATTTAGGTTCCAATCATCAACCAAATACAAACTTTAAATTATACAACGAAAAATATGGAATGAAGTTTCGCAAAGTTTAAAAAAAAAAATTATGTTTCCACAAAAAACACCTTACAATGAATACACTTTTTTATTATTTAATTTCTTTCAAGTTCATTTTATCTTATCATATTTCCTACTCAAAATTTAATAATTCATCTTTATATTATATTTAATTGACTTATGCAACATAAAAATATAATTATAACGTAAAAACTTAAACTAATTTGCTCTTTCTTTATATACACACTTTTATTTAACTTCACTTGTCTCCAAATCTAGTAACCTCAAATTGATTCACTTCCCAATTCTCTAGAAAGCTGAGCTTGCACAGACTATGCTATTTGTGCACTAGCTTGCACAAATTAGTCAGTATTATTTGTTTGCAATATTTTTAAATAATAAATACATTTCCATAAGTGAATATGGAGAACTTTTGGCGGCAAAATTCGAAAAGACAAGCGTATAAACATACTTTTTAAAAAATACAAGTGAATATTTTCCGTCAAACCAAATAGACAAGTGTGAAAAAAATTTTAAAATCTATAAAAGGATGATTGGAAGGACTCATAAATAGTCCCAGAAATCCTTCCAATCCTGCACTTGGTTATTTAAGAATAATATTTATAATAAAACTTATCTGAAGACTTCCTTATTTTTAAAAGCAAAATGTACTTATTGACTTTTACCTTCAGGCAGACAGTTGATGTATTTAACATTCATAATGATATTAAATTAGAATTCGATTTTGTTTAAAAGCTAATATTTGTTTTTTGATAATTTATTCTCCTGATCACATCAACTATTGGTCAATTTTTGATATTAGGTGAATAAATGTAAATTGGTAGGTTTTTATTTTTATCATATATTGTGCAGTGAAGATGTTGGATGAGTATGTAAGGAGGGTTTAGCCTGTTCTCCCCAAATCCCTCGTACTTCCCCCTCTGTCTCAGGTCCAAAGTCTCTAGTAATTGTGAACTATGGCCGTCCCTCTTTCCTTGGGATTTACTTTTCCTTGGCCCTTTTCCTCCCCTTTCTAAAACCTAAATGAAGACTTACTGCTCTCACTTCGCTTCATACATAAAAATTCAACTGGCCAACACTCACTTTGGGGTGGGTTTCTTGATCATTTTTCATTTTTCCCTTTTTACTCTGATGAAAAGAAAAATATTCTTCTACTTTTTTTTTTAATTTTTCTTCTGAGCTTACCGAATAAGGTAAAGGAAGTATTGTGATCATTCTTAGAAGCATTTATTTTGTCTCTAAATTGAAAAATCATGGACAAAAATCCGTTTCACACATCAGGAAACATTTTAAGAAATGTGCGTGAGTGTCCATCAACAATTGTTCGAACCAACAATCTTAGAACCCATACGGCTGTTTTATGTAAGCTATATGATCGTTCTGAAATTTTTTATTTCCAAAATAGTCCACAGGCCACCATAAGAAGTGAGTCGCTGATTGATAAAGTTTTCTTACCTTATGGAATCGCTTATTTATGCAGTGTCCACCGATGAATTGGGTATATGGCAACTGGGGGCTGGGCCATTTCTTTTTTGTTGACATGCCAAACTTGCCCTTCTGCGGGAACATTGAAAAGAGATAGATGAAGTTTTGATTTTCACAGGATCGTTTAATTAAATTATTTCAAAAACAGTGGTAAAGGTGGCCACCGATACGAATGGGCCGTTTGGGGTGGCCACCGCCCCAAACATATCGCTCTGCGGGGACGTTGAAAAGAAAACGGCCCACTCGTATCGGTGGCCGTCTTTACCACTGTTTTTGAAATAATTTAATTAAACGATCCTGTGAAAATCAAAACTTCATCTATCTCTTTTCAATGTTCCCGCAGAAGGGCAAGTTTGGCATGTCAACAAAAAAGAAATGGCCCAGCCCCCAGTTGCCATATACCCAATTCATCGGTGGACACTGCATAAATAAGCGATTCCATAAGGTAAGAAAACTTTATCAATCAGCGGCTCACTTCTTATGGTGGCCTGTGGCCTAAAACTTCCACAACAGAAATCCGTTTCAGATATATCAGCGAACATTTTTGGTTGTGTGTCTATCTGTCACACAATTTTTGTGGACCAGCATATCTTAGAAACTACTTGCCCATTTTTTATGAATTTTGGATGGCAGTTCATAATTGTTGGTCCCATCAAATTTTTAACCTTCTGCATCAACATGCGCTCACATATTTAAGCCTGTATTTTCAAAAGTGCTCATCTGATAATTAAGAAAATTGGATGGTTTGTCGAAAGAAGCCTGCAGATGACCCCAGATTAATTTAAACCGTTTGCACTCTTTACACTTTTCAAAATTGATAGATACTTTAATTCATTTAAAAATCAAAACTTTTTTTTTATTAATAAATTTGACAATAATAGGTTGTAAAAGCTTAAAATCATTAAAGTATGCGAAATAGGATACGAGGAATATGTGCCACAGTTATTGGCGCATAGACAATTTTTTAATTTATTTATTTATATAAATCAAAAAGATGTTATACGGTCATTTAATTGAATATTCATCAAATAAAATAAAAATTGTATGAATTAAATATTTAATAAAATTAAATATTTTTTTATTAAATGAATGTATTTTTGTTCTTTTAAATTTGCAATAAATATTTTATATGAACAATTTACAAAAAGTCCAGTCACGCACCATGACTTAATGAGCGAATTTTCGTAGAATTCGTAGAAAATTTTTCGTAGAAAAAGAAAAAAAGAAAAAAAAATTCGTAGAAAAATAATGTAGACATTTTCTTGAAAAAGTATATACCCTTCAAGATGCACGTTGTTTGAAAGCTCTTTAAGCGTGCAGTAATTGTTGTTATATATAAACTTTTGTCATTTTTTTTTCATATAAGAGGGGGGGGGGGGGGGGGGGGGGGGGTGGAAAAAAACGTTTTTATAAAATATTTTTGACCCTAAAATGTCAAACCCCTAAATGGACTCCAAAAATTCTGGCCAACGAACTCGTCCTTTAATATAATTGATATTTTAACATTGGATTGGATTTTTTAAGTGCATCCTATAGGGTTAAATATCGTCTAGAGGGACACATAGGTATATATATTATGTATATATACATTCGTACATAAAAAGTGTTACATTTCAGAAATCGATTAAGAATGTTCTAAAACGCGGATTGCCATGAAGAAAATCTTCAGAAAATCGCATTACAAAAATTTTCAACCCATTCCAATAACATATTATTTTTCGAAAATTCGCTTAAAGAAACAAAATGATTTATTTATCCAGAATTATTTTGAAGATTGTTCCTTTTAACTATGCTTTCAACAGGATAATGACTACACAATTTTATTGTTAATATAGACAATTATTATTTTATTATTTCCAGGTACATATAATAAAATCATAGTTCTAGTTCTATTTCCAAAAAATGAAAATGTCATGCACACAAATTTATATTGATATTAAGGCATAAAGAAACAAAGGGTTAAGCGGTTATTAAAAGTCTGAATATAAAAAAAATTTATAATGTCAGCTTTATATTTTATGTTAGGTTTATTTGGTCGAAATGAAATTATACTAAACCAATAAGTACACGTGCAAGAGAAATTTGCTGTGTGAATCGAATAATAATTGTATTCAGATAGTTGGGTAGTATATGGATATGTGTTTTAATGAAATAGGAAATCTTTATTTACATATAAAGAGATTGGGATGATTTATCTATGAAGGGAATAGCTATAGATGTTTTTTTTACTGGAGTATAGATGTCAATAATAAAGAGATTGTATTATTGGCTTCCTGGTATTTTTACCAGTTATTACGTGTTTTTGATAGAATGACACTAAGAGGGGAAGGGAGGAATTCACCATGTTCCACCCCTTCCTCTTCACTTGAAGAAGGGTGAGTAAATACATTTGTACAGGGGGTGGCAGAGGGTGTTAAGGCGATAAGCCGTAGCCTAGCAAGGGAAACGCGCCGCGTAGCGCTTGTAATGGGTGATAGATGGTCGGGCCCCCAAAGCGGACCAATTAATTTGAATCCTGCAACAAATTGGTGCCATAATGATTAAATAATTTGGGGCGTGCGGAGGTGTAGAAGGGGGGGTTTAAGTGGGAGGGGCTTATTCAAAAGAGGTGGAGCCTACAAGTCGGGGGCGTATCAATATCTATACGGAGAAGTGGGGGTAGATCCGAATCAAAACTTCCAGTCCAGTGTGGAACATCGAACCGAGTGCGTCATATATTAATTTTTGTTCTTTTTTTTACTTTTTATCAAAAATTATCCCGCGGTTTAATTCAATTTTCGATTTTACAACGTTATAAACTTTCTACTTATCTATTGAAAATCGTAAAAACATTATTTCTCGATGGTCTGAACAAATAAAGAGTGAAAAATCGTGCGATGGTGTTGGAGTCGGCGGGCCCGTTGGCTCGCCTCTACGGGCCTTGTTTTCCTCTCCTGCCGCCTCCGATATTTCACAGGTTCCACTTGCCTCCTCCTCAACACCCCGGGCCTCCTCTGCCCCCGCCCCCACCTTCTAGGCACCCCCAGCCAAATAGAAACCACCACAACTCAAAAAGTAAGTCCCCTAACTATTTAACATACTATTTTAATACTTTACAAACTAAACTAAAACTTCAAATTAAATCTTTATAGGGGATATCTTTAAATTTCTTTAGATCTCTTTTATTCATCTTTTCATTAAATATAATACCTAATACATAGAATATAAAAGTGATATATGATTGTTAAAAATCATTTAAATTAATCTAAAACATATGATTGTTTACTTTATCATCTCAATAACATTAAGACACTTTTGCCATGATAAACACACACTTTTCCAAGCACTGTTTAAATTGGCTTCTTTACCGTCCTCCAGATTCTAAGTTTTTATATACAAACAATAATAATAATAAAAAAATTACATTCCAGCATATACTTACGTGCATATACGTATGGCTAATACAAAGAAAAAAAAAGTTAACATTTCTTAGCAATTGATTTGAGTATGAAAAAAAAGTTTATCCATTGCGTTACCTACTTATTATTATTAGGTGGGTATGTATATCAAAGTTTAAACTAAAAAATCAATTAAAAAAAAATCTGTGTAAATTATTCTTACAAATATATATAGATACAATGTACCTGCTGAGTTTGATTTCAAAATGACAATAAATAAGGATAAATGTCAATAAATAAAAACCTTATTTTTAAATTTTAAAACTATTTGATTTTCCGCTAATCTTATGAACAGCGTAAAATTATGTTTTTTTTAAATTTATGACGAACATATATCTCAGTATCTTATATACCAATTTTTTTATAAAAAAAAGAAAAATCATAATTTTATCATATTATAGTAAAATATAAACATTAAGTGAACAAGAACAAGTCAAATGTGATCCCCGTAAATCGGACAACAAAGAAGGAAAGGTGAACAAAAAAACAAAAAATTAATGTAAACAAGATCGCTATCATCCTATAAAGACAGGCTTAATGTAAGTCTATTGTTTACATTCACGGTCAAATCATATTTAGAACAATAATGTAGAAGTGGATGTAGGTAAATAATATAACAAAGGGATCAAACTATGTCTTGTAAAGATTAGAATATTAAGATTTTAGCTCATTATTAGATCGGTATATTAAAATGTACATTTTAATTATTAAAATGTCGTCAGATAAGGTAAGATCTCCACTAAATTATTATGTAACTATTTGACTAAAAATTTTATAATTAAATTAAGTCAAGGCAAGAAAATTACTGACACCTTAACTAAAGAAAGTATATAAACCTATGCTGAAATGAAATAGTGAAATAATAATTTTAGTTATTAAATTATTTTATGCAAGTAAAATAATTTTATTAAACATTGAAATTGGTCATAAAACTTGTTAATGTCACTTTTAAAAATATTTTTGTTTTAAATGTTATATCGGCATAGAACATTATTCCCCGTCGGATAAATAAAAAAACAATATAGAGAAATAAAATACAATTGTTTTATAAATATAGTTATTTATACCGACTTAATTACATTTTTTATACAGTATATTATACCTAAAATTATTTAATAATAATAATAATTATAAGACCAACTATAATAAGTAAAATTTTAATTAAAAAACAAAGTTGTCCAAAAATATTTTTTCGAAATTGATTAACTTTGTATTTTTTGAAAAGTAAAAATGTAGGTACATCTACATTATGATATTTATATACAAATAACCACAAACAAATTTGATGTACTAAATACATTATTTTTAAATTAATAAATTTAAATCAAAACAATCTGACCAATTATTGTCATTTTTTAAAGTTATACCTAGGCTCTTACAAATTCTTCTTCTTTATGCTCTTTTCATTTAGTATATTGAAAAAATAATATTAATTACCTATTAATACTAATTTTAATTGTGTAATAGTACGTATTACCTGCACAAAAAAAACCCTTTAAGACATACCTATACTTTATTTGCTTTTTGGACTTCTTGTCAGACATACCTTACTGTCACTTACCTTCTTGTCATACAATACCTATACTTTATTAGCTTTTTGGACTTCTTGTCATACATACCTCTATACTTTATTAGCTTTTTGGACTTCTTGTCATGCATACCTCTATACTTTATTAGCTTTTTGGACTTCTTGCCATACATACCACTATACTTTATTAGCTTTTTGGACTTCTTGTCATACATACCTCTATACTTTATTAGCTTTTTGGACTTCTTGTCATATATTCCTCTATACTTTATTAGCTTTTTGGACTTCTTGTCATACATACCTTACTGTCACGTACCTTCTTGTCATACATACCTACTTTATTAGCTTTTTGGAGTTTATTAGCTAGTTGGTCTTCACATCGTTTAAAAGGTAATAATAATAAAAGAAAAATATTCATCTAAAAACTTTAATACCATGAACCATGGTGTACATCACTAACATGTATATCACTGGATTTAGTGCCATCGCTAACTTTAAAAATCTTTTTCCCAATAATGTAGAATTCTATTATTCATGCATGGTATTCATGGGACTACTTAATTCTTTTTTTTTTTTAGTTTAAAACAGCCATTTGACCATATTAAATTACACTTTAGTTATACAATCTTAATGCAATCATTTTACTTAGCTTTAGATATAAGTAATCTTTCTTTTATTAAATTTATCAAATCTTGATCGTGTGGAGGTCAATTCAATCTTTACTAGCATCTAAGTTTATTTGTACTGGTAACATCTTAAAATTATACTAGTAGAATTTTCAAGAGACTTTCAGGATAATATTCTATATAATTTGTTTTGTCAACGCCTAACGTTTGGTCCTCCGGGCTAGATTCGAACGGATTTATACAAAACTATTGTACTTATTAAATATAATTTTTTTTGTTAATTATATAATATGGTAAAAGTCATATTTTATTAAAAAGAAAATAATATTGCGAAACAATAAACATAAGTACCTAGTTGTCAACATTGAAATAAGAATCTAGCAGGTTGTTTTGTACAAACAAGATAAACTATTACATATCTAGAAACATGTTGAAAATAACAAGATAAGTATAAGTTCGGAAGAATTCTTCAGAGCTAAGCAACACAGAGATAAACTATTAGTAGGTACTTATGTTAAAGATATCAATTCAAGAGTCAAACAATTGTTATTTCTTTAATTAGGCATTTTTTAAAAAAAAAAAATCAATTAGTTAGTTGAAAAACATGAGAATAACTGTTATATTATATACCAGCATAAAAAAAAAACAAATGCAGAAGTAACAGACAACACTACAGATAACTTAAAAATAGTAAATTGCCTTGACTTAATTTATTTATTACTGTATTAAATAAATAGAAATACCTATACAAGTGTATCATATTATACAAATTGAAGTAATATTATTAGGTACAACTTATAGAGACATTTTGCTTACTTACTGCTAATTAGAACAGTAAAGAAAATTCTAGTATAAATACAATTTCTTTTTTTTTAATATTCACCCAGATGTTTCAAATTAGATTAATGTTTACTTATTATGATTTGTTAAAAATAAATGGACAGACCTAATTAAATAAAAAGTAAGAATGCCTAAGAGAGATATTATAAGCTAATTAAAACTGACATAGAATTTGTCTGACATGACAGATGACAGCTCACCCCGTCTCCTTCATTTTACAGTAGAAATAATATGCCCGTATTTTGAAAACTTGATGACAGCTGACAGCACATTTTAACAATAATTATAGTTGACTTTCGCGGTTTCTTTTTTACTGTTCCTCACCTTTTTCGAAGGCATACAGGACAATGTAGGTATTTTGTTCTCGCACCCAAAAAAATCCGAAACTGAGATTTTAACGAAATTATCTTTTTTGGATGATTTTTAGTTGGATCCTGTGTGGTACAAAAATCAAAATCGAAAAATCTTTAAATTGCTCTGAAATTTGTACCAATTAGGTTCACCTCTTTATAAGACTAACATCTGCATTGAAATTCGTTTTTATATCTACCGCCATCTTTAAAATATCGACTTTTGAACTATTTCGCCAATATACAATACGTATCGATAAAAGCTCTTTAGCAATAAGAACAAAATGCAATAAGCCAGATCAACATAAATAAACTTAATAGTTCAAAAGTTATAAGCTCTTTTATTTATCAAATTGATAGATTATTTTGAAAAAGGGAAGAGTTTGTTTACAAATTATTTAAATATTTAATATTATTTATTTTATCAGCTGTTTAATTGGTTGTCATATAAACGAAAATGTTTTTTGTTAAAACTTCCTTAACTGAAATCCGTTTAGTGTCTGTTCTGCTCCGTCTATCGGCCATGTTTGTCGTTTAAAATTTTGGTGAACTGCTATGTTAGGATAACCCATTGTTGGTCCTAAAACCATTTTAAATGTCTGACACTTTGCTTTCTCTATACCGAATGCAACAGAAGCTATGTGATCGGAGACCTAACATTTTTTAGGTCTCCGATTTCAAAAATTCAAAGACAGAAACCGTTTCAGACATCAGGGAACATTTTTGGTTCCGTGACTGTCGGTCTGTCGCTCAATTTTTGCGAACCAACATACTATGTTAAAGACTATACTCGGATTTTAATGAAATTTAAATGGTAAGTCTTAATTCGCCCACTGTTGGTCCCGCATATATAAGTTTCAACCTTCTACGCCCATTTGTTTTTCTTTCACATGTGCACAAACATACATTTATTTACACCTATATCTTCAAACGTACCAACATATCAGATTTTTATGAAATTTTGATGGTTCGTTGAGAATAGCCCGCAGATAGCCCCAAATTAATTTCAACCGTCTGCGCTCCTTAAATTTTGCTAAATTGATACTTTAATTAATGTAAAAAATCAAATAAATTTTGACAGATTTAAGAAACAGAGGAAAAATTAAATAAATTGGATAGTAATAGGGTTTAAAATCTAAAATCATTAAATTTTACTAACACCAATATCTTAAAAAGTACTCGTCCAATGTTTAAGAAATTTGTCGAAAAAAGCCCATTAGTAGTCCCTTATTAAATTCAACCGTCTTCGCAACTTTGACGTTGTATAAAAATAATTATGACCCCCCGGGGATTCGGAAACGATCCAAATCTCATGGTGACCATTCGTCAAATAATATGACTTGATGAAGGTACGTGCCGCACAAAATGGCAAACAAGAAACTGACATATTTTATTAGTATTGAAATGGACTACATTTATTTTTATTTTTTTTAAATCAAAATCGAAGAAAACATTTTTGAAACAAGAACTAAAAGGAACTCATATTTTGAGGAAACTTACTGAACAAAGTAATTCAAAATGACAGACCCACAAATCACGGACCCATGTTCCGTCGTGTCTGGAACAAATTTCTTGTCTTGAAATGTTTTTAATTCGGAGACATAAAAAATGTTCGTTCTTCAGAACGATCACAGTCCGTTGCCTTCGGTAAGCTCGGAAGCAAAATAAATTAAATTTATAACTAGTACCAGTTCTGATATGAAACTAGGTTTTACGGTGAACAGGAGCTTCTACAAGGATGTAAAAATCTTTCAATTTTACATCCTTCGATTTACAGTGGTTAAGTGTTTAAGTTTATCGACAAGTTGGTTGTTATACCAGTTGTTTATTAGTAGAAGAGACATTTGGTTTATATATTTATATCTGAGATGCATTTTAAATAAAAACATAAAGGTGTATACTCGTATATAAATAACTTAACGAATGCAGTGGCTCTATATGTATTAACCTTTAATTCTATTTATATGTATTCCATTTTCAAGGACATACTTGTATACATTTATGTATAAATTTTTTATCTGTATATATTACTTCTAAAATGCATATCATTGCATCCCTTCTAACGTTATGTTTATTAATAAAAATAGATGTTAATTGAACTTGGCACATCACAACTTATAAGTGCGGCCTCTTTTAGAAAGTTTTATTTTATATAAATGTTCAACTTAATATCCATTTTAAAAAGTTCAATATAATTTGAAAGGAGTTAAATCGAACCAACCTTTGAATCGGATTTTCTCTCACTGTAAATAAACAACGAAGTGATAATTGACTGATTTAGATCTTTTAATTGTTTATGACAAGGATAAAAATATTCAAAAACTAAAATTTAAATTACAAACAAATCAATAATGTTCCAAAATTTGGAGGGTGATTTTACAATTTCACAGTTAATTTTTAGGCTCTCTCAGGAGAAAGCTCTGATTAATAAAACTTAATCTCTATAATTCAGAATAGTTTCTGGTACAATATTCAAGTTTAAAAGAAATATAGAGAAAAAAATGTTTCTTTTTGTTGTGCCAAGAAAGAAATAAAATAAGGGAAAACAACTTTATAAAATTATTAAAATTAATATTGGGAGATTAATATATTGTGATTGTTTATGCGTTTAAAGTCTTTTTCCACTGAATCTGAAGATTAAATTATAAAATTTAAATGATTCCACAGAATTAAATTGCTATTATTTCACCTCAAGTCTGAATTATATATGAGCTAGTATATAATAATAAATAAATTATTAATTAATATTAAATATTAAAATAAATAATATTAATATAAAAATAAATTATAGCTTAAGGGATAAAAATGTAGTAATACCTAAAAAATCAGTGCGAAAGTGGAGTTGGAATCAATAAATAATCTCCACAAAATAATTTGGAGAATTTTTATTATACCATCTATATAGTATTAACTCTTTAATTTCTCATAGAAAAAAATTACTAATAAAAAAAAACTATAACAATCTTTGTTTTCCAGAATAATAGTGATCTAAACATATTCTTTTATGTCAAATCAAAATTAGAAATCAGTTTTTCAAATATGAAATTAAATAGCTAAAATTTGTAATTGACAAGATAATAATAGTTTAGACATTTAGTTGTATTTTAGTTAACGAAAGTTTAAATAATATAAAAACCTACCTCAAGACTGTGGGGTGTGTTTTCAGTTGCCGTCGGCACTTATTTCTTCCTGATGTTTGCGTTAAACATTTGAAACTTAATATTACAAGTGTATGTACACATTACTATTATTTATGTTCTAAACTTGGTCAGTAATTACTTGGTTACTTTATTTATTAATTTGGTACTTTAAAAATAACTAAATATTTAGCTTATCGACGTAACTTATAAATTAGCATTACATTACATTACTGTAAATAAACTCATTTGAGAGCTGAAATTCTTGAAATTATAGAACTTCTTGACTGTTATAAACATTATACGTTATACTTTGATAAAAAAAAATCACTTTTTTATTTTATTGTTTTATAATCACTCTCTATTTTTGAGGTTTATGAACTTCAATTAAATAAATACTAATTAAGTTCTTTTTTGGAAAATATTTTGTAACCACAAAATAAAAAAGTAAAAAGAAATATATATATATAAATAATTTACAAAAATAAAAATAGTTACCTATATCTATACAATTACATTTATTCTTTTAAAGATTTTCTTACCATAACGTACATCAAATCAGTAATTCTTATTCTCTGTCTATAAAGTAGTATATGGATAAAGTTAATGGTTTTTCCCTTCATTACATACACTCAATATTTCAATTAATATAAGTTAACAAGTTAAAAATTATTAGAGTTATTTCGAACTTAAACATTTTCCACTTGTTTAAACCTATAAGGTCTAAACACCGACATATCTAGTGAGTGGTGAGTTCCAATCCCAGAGAGGTGAGCTATTTTTCACACTGATAAGTAAAGTGGCCGTTTACCCGTCCTGTAATAATCTAATGATGTAAAAAGGAACAATCAAACATTAACCCTACACATCGTCAATTACTTATAGTAACATATTTCATCTACGATTGATACGAAGTATAAACATTGTATCTCTGTTTAGATGCGTAGAAAGTGATTCTTTACGTACTTGTATTCATTGCGCATGCGCGTCTCATAGTTCTGAAGAATTCCTCTTCTTTATCACCCTAGGGCGGTAAAGAAGAGGAATTCTTCAGCTTTACGCACGATTAGCGAGTTTGTTTACATTTAACAAAACTGATTTTCTGTTCTTTTATTAAAGTAACTGTTTATATCGAGTTTTTAGTGAAAAACTATGAGTGAATCAAGTGACTCTGACGAAAATGTGGAGAATAATACTCCTCCAGAAATAAATAATTTGGCAAAAAATACAACTAAAGAATTAATGCCATCTTTATCAAGAGAGAGATACGAACTTACATACAGCAAGTTTATTTTTTTCTGTATTTATTATTTAAATCTAACAATCGTAGATAAAGTACGGTACGCGACTCGAGCGAAAAAGGCATTTTGCATTGCTCGTGTGGTTTTACAACCCTCGCTGTCGCTCGGGTGCAAACTCCACACTCGCATGCAAAATGCTACTTTCCGCACTCGACGTGTAATGTACTATTACGTTTTATACATTAGAGAAATTTATAAATAACTAAGCGTTAAATTGCTTAAAACGAGGACTGAATTTAAAAGCTTAAAAGAAGAGGATATTTAATCTTCAGGACTTTCAAAATAATTAATTCACTCTCCTTATTAATATGTCTGATTGGTATTTCATTAAAATATAAAATGCGCAATTTTAGTCTTGAGCTAATATATGAGTATATAGAAAAAAATATTTAATTTATAAATATTTAATTATAAGTATTTAATTTGTAACAAAGTGTAAGTGTGAAAAATAAATATTTTTTTTAATTATTAGGTAGCAAATATTGCAAGGCTATGGAAATATTGAATGCTCATTAAGTAAAGTATAGTATATCTATTTATTATGTTAGTTTTTTTTATCTAGAAACAATATCATGATATTTATAACTTATTAATTTATTTTGGGATCCAAATTTAACTATTATCTTACCTAGTAAATTATTTCAAATTAATTGAATGCTATAAATATGTGTGTGTGTGTGTGTGTGTATGACAAGTTGTTTATTTTTTATTTTATTTTTTTTTAGCTATATACAATTAATATAAAAGAGATACTTACTGTTATAAAATATTCGATTTTCTACTTGAAGTTTTCCACTAATAGATTGAAAATGTCGGGATTATCCTCAGAGGGCTGCGCGTTGAAAATCAGATTGCTTTAAGGATCAAAAAGTGGAGGAGAAATAAAATATTGATTTACTATATTTCATCCGCAGATATGAATTAATATGTTGGGGGAGTTATACCTGATGACTCTTGAATTTGCACTATCCTCAAGTAATCTCAAGCAAACGAATGCATTTTTAATCAAAATATAGTGAAGCCCTCGTAGCATATTAAATTATGAAAAAAAGCAGTAAATAAAAAAATACGCAATATATTTTCAGTGGTGAGTGATTTGAACCCTGTAGTTAATGGCTTGTTTCCTTGTAAAAAGCAGGGGAATAGGGTATGAAACCACAGGACCCGTAACTGTGGTGGACACTGACCATAAAGTGCCTTAACTTGAACTATCAACCCACTGGTCTTAACTATCGATTCTCTGAATTACTATCTTTAATAATTTTCAAATAATTTTATAAAATATACCTATTTCATTGTTACGGTTAGTCTAAAATACTTCCAGAAGAATAATCGCATTTGATGGAGTTAGAGACGATAACAACACTTGCTCTCAGACACCACTATAAAATGTTTAATATTTAATATTTGTTAAATATTAAATGTTATTTATTAATATTTAGCTTTAATATTTGAAGAATCTTAGAGGACATTAAGTAAACAACAAGCATAGCGTATAAGCCTTAAAAATGATCATTTTAAAGTAAGAAAAAATTGTTTTGAATAGGTACTGCAAAAAGTCGTCGGTATTTATTTTTTTTTAGCAATTTTTCAATAACAATTTATATAGCAAGCTCCAGCCATCCTTATATGTCTAATCCCTGATGCAATGTATGACTTCTCTATCAATGAATCTTCCTCTATGAATCATCTTTTTCCTTGTTTCTAAAGTGCTACATCTAAAATTAAGTTCCCTGAGGATTCTAATCAAATACTAACTTATCAATAGCTTTTTCTGCGGTTTTCTAAGTCTATGGCCATGCCAGTTCCAATCCAAAATCATTATGTAGTGTTTAATATGCTCCTCTGATTCTTATGCCCATGCCCACAGGTAATTTGATTAAAGATTACCTCTGGCTAGTGTAAAGCATATAAGCTTTCCTTAGACTTATGCTACATTTCTGCAGTAAATTTACTTAAACTGTTATTTATTTTTCCCCCTCGATCATGAGTCCCGATCGACAGAACCTTAGGTTATTTCAAGACGAAAGATTGGACCCTTTACATAGATCTACTTTAATAGATGATCATCGTTGTGAATAATAAGTGTTCGCGCACTTATTATTCTACTGGGCTACGAGGAACTCTGATTAGAGTTATCAAATATAATTTTAGTGAAATTAGTTAAAAAACGATTATTTATAATTTTTTTTGCTGTTTTTGTACGTCCCGATCAATATATCGTTTGGTTATTACAGGACGGGAAATTCGGCCACTTTACTCATCTACTCGATGCGATCTTCAATTAAAACATTTCTCACCTCCCTGGGACTCATTGTCAGTGTTTTGACCTGATGGGTTTTGGGCGTAGTTGCATTTACTCTAACTACACGGCTACGCAGGTCCCCTTTCATTCGTTACCCCCCCCCCCCCTTCTAAGCATCCTAATCAGCACAGCATTTGGGAATTATAGGATTGACTTCATAGTTCTACTCGATGCTGTCAAATTGTAAAACAATTCTCCCCTCTCTGGCAATTGCATGGAGTTAGTAAATCAAAATTGAACGGTGATAGTAAATCGGTTTGAGGTGAATAAAAAAAGCAATTCGGTTACGCCAATAACCAAGCGGTTATAAATAAATAAAACTTGCAGTTTAAGCTGCGGATACTCAATTAAAAAAATATTTAAGAAACTTATATAATTAATTGTATATAATTATATACCTACATTTTATAATTATTAATAGAAGTATTTCTCTTTGAAAGTAAATACATTATTTAAAAAAGGAAATACTTTCCTCTATTATTTTTCTTAAAACAACATCTAGATTATTTTTAGAATGTTAAAAACAATTAAAATTGAAAAATTGCCGTTTTTAATTAAAGTAAATTAGATAAATTAAGTTATACAATGAATTGTATATAAGTTATTAAAAAGTTAATTATTTTCTTTCATTATTTCATAAGAATAATGAGTTAATGTTGATACTTATATCTTGGAAAGACGATTCAGAAAGGAGTTATTACGTCCGCTTCAGTGGCAGTCGGGGAAATAATAAACTAAAGTTAAAAGTGACTGAAGCGCTACGCTGCTGAACAGTAGCAAAGATCTCAACTAACAATGGGATGTTGGTATTTTTATTGCCCTAAAGGAACTCAGGAGGGTTAAATGTTAACAGCCTAGTCTAGTTTACGCTTCCTACCATAGTTCTTTTTATCATATTACTTTTTCTTCTCTTAAATAAATATACGTAGCATCTTGTAGTATTATACCAAGCAATATTAATAGAAAACCATTAATATTTTGCGTTAAGCTAACGTAAGTTTTGTTATCTTTTTTAAAAAAAAACTAATTTAACTAGTTCATAAATATGGTTTTAGTTATTTAGATTTTTTTCTAAATGTTCTTTTTATTATTATAATTTACAAAAAAAATCAGGTAATTACAAAAGGGATCAGCTACTGATAACTACATCAGTATAGAACATATTTGAATCTCTAGGAAAATGATTTTAGGTTAAATTTAACCATCTCGAAAACACAACTGCGAACTCTCTTCCTGTTGCGATTGTAATAAAAAGGTTAATAATAAAACAAATTCTATTATGTAATGTTATTTGGTTGCTGTTATTTAAGTTATTGTTTCATTGTGTGTTTATACACAAATAAGTATAATATAAAAATGCAATGATTTAATTTCTCGACAGCTTAAGATCTTGCTACCTCATACTTAATGAATTTAGCTAAAATTGAGGATTTATTATTAGAAAATCCCTAGTTTAAGATAATATCAAATATATATTTAATTCGTTATATATTTAAGTTATATATATCAAGTTATATATTTAATTTAAGTTAACTAAATATCAAAATAACTTTAATTTAAGTCTAGTTTTTTGGGTTTAAACTTACCCATTGATAGGGTTTTCAAGTAACTAATTAAAAAATAGATATAAATTCGCTAATAATAGGAACTATTGATTCGAACAGAGATAAATCATTCTCATGTGTAATAGCTTAATTGGTAGAGCAAAGGACTGGCAATCCTATAAGGTCGCTGGTTCAAAACTTGTCGACTGAGTGTATTTTACTCTTTTCTGTTTCCATTCTCAAATTATTATTATTTTTATAAAAATAAAATGATAAAGTTAATTAAATAAATCCAAATCTCAAAAAATTGTATTTATTATTTCCAACTTAACCCCCCAGATTATTTATTATCCATGACAATCTATATTAGACTTCCAACTACAATAATAAGTTTATTGCAGATCACGATGAGTTTGTTAGTCTTGTAATAATTAGTTCTCAAGTTTCTTCAACATGTTTGTTCAACCGGCCTGCTTTGCAGTTACAACTATACACACATACATACATACATACATATTTATATATATATATATATATATATATATATATATATATATATATATATATATATATATATATATATGATTTGACTTCTTTAAGATATATTCAATTGTATAAGACTATTAATTACAGCAACCCTAAACTACACTAGGATACTTATTCCAATTATTATGAAAATTTATACACATATACGCATATATATAATATACATATATATGTTTATATATAGGAGCCCATATCAATTAGCTAGCTTTGTATCTAATTGATTTTTAATTCTCTATTTAATTTTGATAAAATAATCCAAGGTTGAAGACTTAACAAGTAATAGGAAATTTCTGGTTTTATTGGAGGCACATAGAGGGTAATTACATTGTAGAAATAGCTAAAGAAACACTATCTTATTTATGAGGGGTTAACGCACAAGTTTATATCCTTATAAACGTGAATTAGAGTCTTGTTAACAACTTTCAATTTCGAAATCCTAACAAATAATAATGTTTAAATACCGACTTCTTTAGTGTAAAAAAAATGCGGGGTAATATATAGTTATTTGTTATTTTCATATTTCTACCTATAATTTAACCGCATTTCAAAATTATTTAACAAAAAATATCAGTTGACTTAAGAATGCAAAAAATGAGTTTTTAAAGTATTGCATAAGCACATGGATAGTGTAAGTATGACATAGCATTTTTACTCTTACTTATTTAGAGAAGAAAATAGATTGCCAATTGGTGTGGCACGTGGCTTCATCGCATCCTATCGCATACTTAATTGATTTCATGCTCGTTCAAGCCATTATTGTCTAATTTGTTAAATTGTTTCCCCCGTTTTTTTAATCTGTCAAAATTGTTTTGATTTTTTACATGGATTAAAATATTAATTTAGCAAAAGTTATATAGAGCACAAAGGGTTCAAATTAATATGGGGCTAGCTGCGGGATACTTTCCATAAACTATATATAAAAGGTTCATACAAATCAGATAAGTACTTTTGAAGCTAAAGGTGTAAATAAATGTAAGTTTGTGAGCATGTAGAAGAGAAACAAATAAGCGAAGAAGGTTAAAACTTACATGGGAACAACAATGCGCTAATTATGGCCTACCATACAAATTTCATTAAAATCGGACGTGTATAGTTTTTACAATATGTTGGTTCGCAAAAATTGAACAACAGATCGACAGACAGACTTACAGAAATACACGGAACCAAAAATGTTCTCTGATGTCTAAAACGAATATCTAATTGGAATTTTTGAAATCGGAGACATAAAAAAATCACATAGCTTCCGTTACCTTCGGTATACAAGGATACAATTTTACGCAAAAAATCTAAAAATTCTATACTCCCTTTGAACTTACTAAAGTTAAAACCAAAGTCTGCAATTGGTGTGGCTCATAGCTTTCTCGCATCCTATTCCGTATACTTTAATGATTTTATGCTTCTACAACTGATTATTTTGGAACAGAAACAAATGGGTACAGGAGGTTAAAACTTAATGGGACCAACTAATTAAGACCTAACATCCAAATTTCATAAAAATTGGATGAATAGTTTTCATGGTAGTTTGTTCGCAAAAATTAAGGGTCAGACAGACACGGAACCAAAAATGTTCCCTGAACATCTGATGCCTGAAACGGATTTCTGTTTTGGAATTTTTGAAATCGGAGATATAAAAATGTTTTGTACTTCCTTTATCTTCGGTAAGCTTGAAAGCAAAAATTATATGTAACTATTATATCCAAAAAATTAATTTTTATTGATCGTAATAAAATTTAAAAAGAAGAGATAACATAATGTCATTAATTAATCAGAAGACATAGACATTATAGAGTTTATTTAAAGAAATTTCTTTTAGTTCGTAAAAAATGCATATAAGCTAATAATGTTTGTTGCAGTATAAACTATTATTCTAATATACGTATATTAGGGTGGGTCGAATTCAACTTTTTTTAAAAATTCTGAACTACGATGGGCTAAAAAGTTGACCGTTGGTATGAAAACACCAGGAAAAAAAATTGGGCTCATTTGAACAACCCCTAGGTGGAGCACACCAGCCCTGAAATTTTGATATTTCGGGTAATCCTTAAAAATAGTGATTTTTGTGATTTTTGTGATTTTCATGCTTTTTAAGTGTTTTAATGCTACACTGTTGACTTAAAATTCATTTTAACAGGTTGTGCACATATATTGCAATAAAAAAATCACCAAAATAAATGTGGGGGGGGGGGGGGGAATTTCCATTTTTTTAAATTTACTTCAAATTTTTTAGCTCTTTTTAGTCTTTTGATGACTTAAAATGTATTAAATTAATATTCTAATATAAATATTATATTTGCAGCTTAAAATAAATTGTGGAGGGGGGGGGGGGGGGTGTTTTCTATTTTCTTATATTTACATCAAAATTGTAAGCTACTGTGTTAGATGACAGAATATAAGATTTAATATAAAAATATTTGTAGCTCTCAGCTATTTGAAGCAACTGAAAAAAATTAAGGGGGGGGGGAGTTTTCTAATTCTGTATCAGTTTGCTGCAGATTATTAAATTAAGTTAGTTACATGAAACAAGTCAGGTTGTAAATATCTTCCGCATGCTAATAATATATATTACTGTTTTTAAAGTGTTTTTTAATTCAGATTTTTAGACAAGTTTAACGGAAAATAACCGTGGGCAGGTAAAAATGGTAAGGTATTAATTAGTCCTTGTGGTGAAAAATATAAGAAAGTGCCCTTAAACGAACAGGTTTTTTTTTATAGATCTAAGAACAGTTAGGAGAACGATGATAGGCTTATCATAGTGCATTGATCAAAAAGCCGAAATCAAATGCAAACAGATTTCAGGTTTTAACATCTTTGTCTGATAATTCGTCATCTTCATCCTCTCTCACAACTGAAGAATCGGGCAGTGAGTTTAAAGATAAATCACTAAAACATGTTTCATCTGAGATGAAGTTACGGATCACTACTGTAGCCGAAATAGTTCAGCGAACGCACATTTCTAGTAGAGCAGCAGCAATGATTGCTTCGGCCTCACTTTTTGATTCAGGATTAAGTACTAGTCAAACCAACGTAATAGATGAATCTTCGCAGAGCAAATAATTGAATCTTCAAAAAATGGAAGAAGAATCCATAATATTAGAAGGGCTTTATTTTGATGGCAGGAAGGATGACACTATTAAACTTTACAGAAGAGAGCCAAACATCATAAAACTCTAGTAAGGGAAGAGCATTTTATTCTTGTACAAGAGCCTTCGTCAAAATACATAGGATTTGTTAGCCCTTCATCAGGCACGGCGGAAAGTGTTCATCAGCAATCGTTATACGTTTCTGCGAATAAATAAAGCGGATACATCGAAATTATGTGTCATAGGGAATGATGGGACCAATGGGAACACTGGAGTAAGAAGAGGAATAATTATACAGTTAGAGTGTAAATTTGAAACACCTCTTCTATGATCTATATGCCTGCTCCGTGGCAATGAACACCCTTTAAGACATCTATTTCAGCACATATATGGTAAAACAAAAGGACTTAAATTTTTTGAAGGAGCAATAGGAAAGGTTGTAGAAACATGTGAAAGTTTACCAATTGTAGAATTTAAAGCCATCCCTACTACAATTACGCCTAATTATATATCAGTGATTTAAGCACGGTCCAAAAATATTTATTAGAAATATGTCTGGATGTATTTGATAGCTTCTGTTTTCTAGAATTAGCCAACAGAAATCCTGGAAAAATGGCACACAAAAGATGGCTAACAACTGCTAATAGTGTCCTTCGTTTTTATGTCGCTTGTGATGAACCATCTTAAGAACATATAACAATTGTAACATTTATTCAACGAGTTTATGCTCCTTCCTGGTTTAATATTCAAGAAAACTATTATATCAAAGATGGAGCAAAACATTGGCAAACCTTTCGGCTTTTTTGATCAATGCGCTAGATTTTTTTTGTCAATGGAGCCTATCATCGTTCTCCTAACTGTTCTTTGATCTATAAAAAAAAAACTGTTCGTTTAAGGGCACTTTCTTATATTTTGCACCACAAGGGCTAATTAATCCCTTATCTTTTTTTATCTGCCCACGGATATTTTCCGTTAAACTTGTCATAAAATCAAAATTATAAAACACTTTAAAAACAGTAATATAAATTACTAGCATGGAAGTAAGTATAAGGTACCAGATTTAAAACCTGATATTTACAACCTGACTTGTTTCATGTAACTAACTTAATTTCATAATCTGCAGCTAACTGGTACAGAATTAGAAAACTCTTCCCCCCCCCTTTATTTTTTCCAGTTGCTTCAAATAGCTGAGAGGTACAAATATTTTTATTTGAAATCTTATATTCTGTCATCTAAGACAGTAGCTTAAAATTTTGGTGTAAATATTGTCCCCCCCCCCCTCCACAATTTATTTTAAAGCTGCAAATATAATATTTATATTAGAATATTAATTTAATACATTTTAAGTTATCAAAAAACTAAAAAGAGCTAAAAAATTTGAAGTAAATTAAAAAAAATGGAAATTCCCCCCCCCCCCCAAATTTATTTTGGTAATTTTTTTATTGCAATATATGTGCACAACCTGTTAAAATGAATTTTAAGTCAACAGTGTAGCATTAAAACACATAAAAAGCATGAAAATCACTATTTTTAAGGATTACCCGAAATATCAAAATTTCAGGGCTGGTGTGCTCCACCTAGGGGTTGTTCAAATGAGCCCAATTTTTTTTCCTGGTGTTTTCATACCAACGGTCAACTTTTTAGCCCATCGTAGTTCAGAATTTTTAAAAAAAGTTAAATTCGACCCACCCTAACGTATATATCAGAATCACGATTATTGTTATACAGGGATCTTCACACGTAAAAGCATGGAATTAAGATACCTATGTAATCCTTCAAATACATTGATGGTACTTCAATTAACAAAAGGGATACGTCGGATAAAAAAGTTGAGTGAGATACGTAATCTTTCAAATTGGGTTAGCATAATCACCAAACAAAATATAATAGTCTGCCAATTAGTGTGGCACATAGCTACCTCGCATCCTATTACGTACTTTATAGATGTTATGCTTTTACAACCTATTATCGTCTGATTTATTTAATTGTTTTCCCCCTTTTATTTTTTATTTTATCCATATTGTTTTGTTTTTTTACATGAATAAAATAATATATTTAGGAATATTTAATAGGCAAAGGTGGTTGAAATTTATCTAGGGCTATATATGGGCTTCTTTCAACAAACCATTCAAATTTCCTAAGGATCAGATGAGAACTTTTAAAGATATAGGTGTAAATAAATGTATGTTTGAGCGCATGTAGACAAGAAACAAATGGCCGCAGAAGGTTGAAACTTTAATGGAACCAACAATTATTACCTACCATCCAAATTTAATAAAAATTGGACGAGTAGTTTATAAGATGTCGATTCTCAAGAATTGAACGATACGGGACCAAAACTGTTCCTTGATTTATGAAACAGATTTCTGTCTTGGATTCTTTAAAATCAAAGACATAAGAAGAAAATGTTAGTTCTTTAGAACGATCTCGCATAGCTTTCATTACTTTCGTAAGCTTGGAAGCGAAAATATTGTCTCTCAAAGTAAAGTTATACGTTTATTAATTATAATTGTTTAAACTTTATTGAAATGTGGCTGTAATAGTTGAAATGTTTATTTTTATTTTATCTATTATGTACTTAGTGTTATAAGCTTCTATATATTGTTTAGTTATTGGATCAGTTTTTCAACATTTGTGCTTAATTTATAATCTATTTTTCGCTATATACGTATTGATGATGGGTTTTATTATGACCAAATAAAACTAGTTTGAACTTTATAAAAAAGTATTAATTTATATGGTCACATTTTCATTAATATTAAATGTTTATAGATGGTTAAATTATTATTGGACCATCTACGGGCTACTTTCGACAATTTTTTCAAAATCGGACTAGTACTTTTAAAAATAAAGGTGTTAATAAAAAACAATGTTTGCGGAAAAATAAATGTTATAAGGGACCAACTGTGGACTAATTAAAGACATACCCTCCAGATTACATCAAAATCGAATGAGTAGTTTTTAAGATATGATGGGTCACAATAATGTTGAACAACAGAAGCTGTCGAACGGGACTAAAACTACAAAGCAAAAAAAAAAAAAAAAAAAACAGACACGAAATCGAAAATGTTTCCATATGTTTGAAACTGATTTCTTGTCTTGGAAATTTTTGAATTCGGAGACTAAAAAAAGTATTTTTTCATATTGATCATCCATATCATTATACCTTGGATGCAAAATAAATCGCCTTGATTTTGGCATTACAAGTTATTTTAACTGTTTTAAGCCTTGATACTACAATTAATGTCGGAGGTATTTTGTTATACTCGTATATTATCGAAACATGCTCGTATATTCTACTTTACTGCATTCTTTATATTCCTTTAAAAAAATATCCCTATGCTAACCAATTATTACACATTTAGACTACATGTCACAGCCTAGTACCTCATCTTGCATGTACGGGTAACAAAAAGAGAAACAATGTTTTTCAACTTATTAATAGACGATAAATATCTAAAGGATGATGCTTACTATAGTTATCTTGCAGAGTCGTACAGTTATAGCTTTCCTATAATAAGGTGATAAGTATAGTGAGTTAGATAATGAGATCCCACCGATTAGGTATCCAAAGATGTTATTGATACCTCAACTATACTTAAGGTAACAAGGCAGTCTAATAGAGCATCTCAAGGATTATGGATACGGCATTTAACTCTCATGATAGACATCTTTCTAAACCATTTTTTTCTTTTATCTGCCATATTTAATACATCTTTTCCTCTCCTTTTTTTCGAATGTTGTATAACGGTTATATTTAGTTTAGTCAACTCTTTTTTTGTTGTTATTATTTTCTCACTATTAAGATCCCTTACCACAAAATTATATTTCCTTATTTTTATTTCATCGATGAACTACATAATTGAGTAGGTATTTTTTTTTTTTTTTTATCAATATTTTTTAATCTTCAATGTTGAAACATTGTAATGTTAATGTTTATTAATGATATAATGATTAATATTACGTTAGATTAAAGGGCACTTTTTTAAAGAATAAATTCAAAATTTAAAAATGAGTGAGTAAATTATATAATAAAATAAAGTAAAGTAGCATTATAGAAAATAATTAAATTATAAAACAATTTACCCACGTCATGATACCTAAACTCATACTCGTATATCTATATTCTTTGTATATTTAAAAGTATGCCAATTAGTGCGTTACTTGTCACTCAGCTTCCTCCCGCGATCAATCGCATACTTTACTTGTGTTTTGCTTTTATGACCCATTGTGGTGTAATTTATTTAATTTTGCTTCCGAGCTTGCCGAAGGTAACGGAAGCTATGTTGTCGTTCTGAAGAACAAAACATTTGTATTTCTCCGAAAGTCGAAAATCCGTTTCAGATTTCCGCGTGAACATTTTTGGTCCCGTATTGTTCTCTCTATAATCGTTAATTTTCTGTGAACCAACAAATCTTAAAAACAGCTCTTCAGATTGTCATGAAATTTTGATGGTTTGCTATACAATTAGCCCATTGATGGTCCCGTATAAGGCTTGTAGAAGAGAAAACAATGGGTGCAAAAAGGTTAAATTATTATTGTACCAGCAATCAGCTAATAGTCCAGGAGATAGCGTGCAAAAACGTGTCTGACTAACATCAAGCTAGAATTGTGTATTTAAGTTAAGCTTTAGGTGCCTTTTAGAATATATTGTTGGCTAAGTTTGTCTGCGGGACATAGCTTGGCAATATAGGCCCATTTCGGTGGAAAATGTTATTTTCATGATCCTATGAGTACAAAATTAGTTTTTAGACCAAAATTCAAGTTGATGTTAGTTGGTCACTTGATAAGTGACCGCTTTGATTTAGAGTAATATTTGGATAACTAACCTATCAAGTGAAAAACTAACATCAACTTGATTTCTGTACCAACTAATTTTGTACTCAGAATCATGAAAATCACGCATTGCCCACCAAAATAGGCGGGACATGACCGCTCTCCACCAGTTTTTTTTCAAATCCCTCTTATCAAGCTATGTCCCGCAGATGAACTTTACCAACCACATATTCTTAAAAGGCACCAAAAGATTAGCTTATATACAAAATTCTAGCTTGATGTTAGTCAGACACCTTTTTGCACGCTATATCTCCTGGACTAAATTAATGATCTGCCATTAAAATTTTATTAAAATCGGACGATTGGTATAATATTTTTTAAGATTTAGTGGTTCGAAAAAATGTCAATGGACACTCGCACACGTCCAAAAATGTTCCCCGATGCCTGAAACGGATTTTTGACCATACATCATACCTTTTTCAATTTGGAGACAAAACAAATGCTCCTAAGATTGATCTCAATACTTCCTTTACCTTCGGTAAGCTCGGAAGCATTGAGTGGTTGATTAAAATTTGTTTAAGTGATAAAATATAATTTTTTCTTTTACCAAAAAAGCAAATAATATTAGGAACTACTGAAAGAAGTCGTTTTTTACATATTCACACGTATTTAACATGATGTGAAGCTAATTCTAATTTATTGATAGGGGTCATTATTTGGTTTGAAACAGTCAGCTACTGGATATAGAGGTGGTTTTCAGTACGCACCATTGACTCTTAACATCTATAGCTAAATAAATAGCTTACTTAACTCTTTCGTTCAAAAGAAACGATCTAATTTCTATTTATTGTTATTTTTTTCACGGTAAATTCTAAAGTGAAGTAAACATTTCCTTATGATTAATGGTTCATAAAAATAGAGATATAAAAAAAAAAAAAAAATACAAAAACAAAACAATTCTGTGGGCTTTGAATTAATTTTTAGCTTGTAATGAGAAATATTACAATTAATAATTAAAGCAACGCTTTTTTCTTGTTCTTTATCTTCTTTTTTTCTTATCTTATAGCTATGGAAGTTCTTTTCATTAAAAGGGATTACTTTTCAATAACATTTAATACTTTTAATGATCTTTAATATACCTACCTGCATCTAGATAATGTATATATTATTCTCCAATGTCTCAATTCTCCATGCATTAAAGAAAAATAAAACGGTAAATTATGAAGTAAATACTGCCATCCTATATACTAAAATATGTCCAGTTTCCTGTATTTTTGCATATTATTTTGACCTATTACGAGTTTATTCTTCTTTGTTTCAAGTTCTTAGCAATGGATAACATGATATTAAGTATAATATTGTTGAAGTTGTAAGTAGGTACTAGATACTTTTTTAAATTCTTATAAGCTCTGTAAAACACTGGGATTCTTTGTTCAGATTCATTGTCTCGCAACATTGAGCCCATTGAATCCCCATTGCAGACGGGATAAATATCAAACCCTGCGTCAACCCAAATTCAAGATGCATTGTCGCAGATTCAGCCGGGATGCAAGCCGGGACTCCTCGCCAAAATTAATCCGCACAAATATTCCCATCAGTGTGTTTAGACTTTTGTTATATTTCACAAATTAATTGACCTTCAAGTAAAATTATATTTTTTAAAGTCTAAAGTAGAGTTTATTAGGGACTACAAAAAATAATCGACCGCACACACTTAAAATTGTCTGTTTTTAAGTTTAATTTGTACCAATTATAGGAAATGAAATCTATATAATAAGAACAATGAGGGCTGATCATAGACGAGTGTCTTAGTAATTTTTTAAATATAAAAGAAAAATCCCTTAACAATTCTTATTATTTCATGGTATACCTACATAATAGTTAAATACAACACAGATGGACTTGTTACAGGAACCTAGAAATTTCATACAATTCTTATGCAGGTTTATGGGCACCTCTTTAGATTGTTACTCCTCTTGTCAAAAAATAAAGGGGAGTAACTATCTGCAGAAGGTGTTCGGAATATTTTTCTTTAGACTGTTACTCCCCTTACAAAAACAGAAGTGTGATATTTCTTTGTCCTAAGTACATTGGCTAAACATCCCTTTGTCTTTATAGTTATTTAGTCCAAGTCTTATATTCTAAAAAAACATAGGGGAGTAACAATCTAAAGAATTACCGGTTTATGTTGGAAATAAAAGCCTGCATTTTATAAAGATTTCTCGTATCAGTCATTTTCAAATTTACAAGTAGGTATCTAATTTAATTTTGCATTAGTTTATAACCACCGTGAAAAATTAAGTTATATGGGAAATTAGCTTTCTTTAAGTTTGTCACAACTTTGCTATCTTCTCGATAATGGCGACGTCTTTTTGTTATGTTTGGCTGATATGTCTAGTGATTTATTACATTGTAGCGTACCTTTTTAAGGTAAGGGTAAGGTGTGAATTTAATTATAATAAGAAATCTGTATTAACGGGAGGTAAGTTACTTCTAACCCATTGGTTTTATCGTTATTTAATCGTGTTGCATTATATTAATTTTTGTTCTAAATTATTTTATAGTACATATGATTGTTTTAAGTTGTTATTTGTTAATAATATGTATAAGTGCATGGTGGTTGAAGTAGGCAGGCGTATAAGGCAAGGAAGTGAAGGCGGGTGGGAGAAAGAAAGGCGAGGTAGTTAAGCTGTTAAGATAGCCAAGGTGTTATAAGCCACGCCTACCTGCTCCATCCCCCACCAGTCTACCTGTCCAAGCCCTGCTGACACCTCTCACTCTCCTACCCTTACCTGTTAGGCCAGCTAGGGAGGGTTGAAACACAGATCGATTTCACAAAATCAACCCCCTGGGACAGCTTACCCACCTTATACCTATTTACACCATGTGTTTCCCTTCACAGCATTCTCACTTATATCATAACAAACTATAAAATATACTTTACTCTTTCTAAAGAAGATAATATCGTTTATTACTTTAGTATAGTTAAATAATTATACGCATCGTAAGAATGTTAGAAATAAGCAAGCGAAATAAAACAATGCACTATAATATTATCCAAAATCTCATTTGCTCTGAACATCTTCAGGTAATCCATAATTAGATATTGAAGAACAAATAAATATTATGATTTTCAGCTCTCAAACTTTATTTATCTCTCACTCCCAGTTTTGAAGTCCAATTTTTCTTATTAAATATCGTAATGAGTATTTTACTTCCTTACCTTGGGCTTCAGTTGTAATATTTTTTTAAAAAAATCATAAAAATAATATGGTTAAAAATAATAATATACATGTAGTTTGATAAATACTTTTTGAAATATATAGTTTACGGTAATTTAGTATTACATTGCAATAAAAAGTCATTATACCTATAAATTATATACCAACTACTGTAATATCTGCAACAATTATAAGGTTTAATAGACTATATGTATAACTACCTACATTATTTTATTCATTGATTAATATGGATTACTTTGAACATTTTAATTTTAATTTATTGATTAATTATATTGTTTCCATTTCATTATATCCTATATTTCATTCCAATATAGGTAGGTAACTAATTAAGTATATGTACTAATTTTATTAATGAATACGTTTGTAAAAACAGTAGTTGGAAAATGTTAAGAATAGCGATTTAGATTTAATGTCATTTTAACAAAAAAAGTACATCACAAGAATTAATTTGTATCGAAAAAACCAAATGATAAAAATTATCCCATACAACTCGAATTTAATTCGAGCTGTATGGGCTTCTCAAATACCTACGAGTATACACGATCGCAATTTCTTGGTCCTTGTTTTCCATTTCTTGGCTGTTTTACGTTTTTATGATCATATTTCCATTGTTATTGAACATATTATCCAAATTTACCATAAACGTAAGTCCTCCCCAACGGGGAATCGTATAGCCGACCTCTCGCCTCTCACCATTTGTGTTTATAGCTATTTTTTCAGGAACTAGATTATTCCCGGGTAAACGAGCCAACATTCATTTCTCGATTTCACATCGGGAATGATATTTTATACATTAATATCAAATTTCATTGAAATCAGACCAGTGCTTCTGCACAACTTTTAGCAAAACCCGTTGATTATTTTGCAAGAAACACCCAAAGCGAAAAATAAAGAATCATATTATACACACTAAGAGTGCAAAAAGATTTTTCTTCAAAGAAAAAGCTGCCTCTGATCGTCCCTATAACTGTAGATTGATAAATATAAATATAAAATAAATTTAATTATTAGTAAAATATACCTAACACTCCAACTTTTAATCTTAAAGTTGTTTCGGTTTTTCTTTACAAAAAATATTAATCTTTACCACCTAATTGGTTACTCACAGAATTAATTACAGAAAAAATAGTTTTTACCCGTAAATTATCCTAGGAGGTAATATGAATTTTCCGTGTCATTCTGTTATTATAAATTAATATAATTAATTTTGTATTAGCTGTCTTATGTTATTCTAGTAACTTTGATTCTGGAAATCTTACAACCCTTGACAGAGAAATAAATAAAATATTAAGGTATTCTTATACGTATATTCATCCAAACTGGGTCGGTAAACTGACTAAATGTCCTTCTTAAATAAAATCAGGTTTAATAAGCTTGCATTACTTATTTTGTATCATTAAAAATAACATTTTAAATTATAAATATCCATATTGGTCCATAAAATATAATTGTCAGGCGTGGGATTTGAACCCACGCCCTCAGAGAAGACCAGAATACCCTGAAAGCCGAGTGTTAAGCAAGGATTAAACCTTGAGTCTGGCGCCTTAGACCGCTCGGCCATCTTCATTTACTTAATAAACTAAATTTCCGAACAATATTTAAAATCCTTATGGGATAATGAATTACAATATGAGTAGTATAAGTATAATGAAAAGAACTTCCCTTTAAATTTTATGAATATGATTATTTTACACCCCCCCCCCCCCCCCCTAGAACCAAACAGTGCCCAAAATAAAAATGGTATTCTTATTTAATAAATGGTAAGCTTTAGAATACGGTAACGAAGCCCGCAACACACTGTTTTGAACAGATTATACTTAGAAATTTAAATATATAGAAAAGACGATGGCTCTTTGTCTTTACTGTTTATTAAACAAACGAATGTTATAACCTATATACTCAACACACAAAAGTTATTAGAATAGGATAACATATTGTGTTACGGGATGAGCAATATTCCAAAGCTGTTCCTTATATTTTTTTGAATATATTCAAAATATTCATAATAGTTTTATAGCCACGTATTATAAATTACAATTCCTTAAACATAATTCTCAATAACAATAACTACTCAATCAGTTAAGAATTATGCAATAATAGTGTTTAAATATGTGAATTATTGACTGAGATTAATATCTTTAACGATTGAGAATAGTGAGGATCACTCAATAATATAACATACGAAGTTTCGGCAGTTTTTTTTTTTTTTATATTTCTTCAATGAAATATAAAAAATAATGGTTACATAAATAATCAGTGAACATACAATCATTTATATAATCGAATAGTGTCCCGAAGACGGTGAAGACTCTCCTCGAAATTATTTGTTATTGCTAAGCTAAGGCAACCAAATTTATTCCATTAAATATAGATGTTTTGATTTGATTCATTGGTCTTCAAATATATATAATAACATCTAAATTAATTTACTTAATTTTACTTTTTTTTCGTGAATATAAAATTAAGCCCGAGGCCTACGGGCTGATTAATAATAATTTAAATCAGGGCTTACTTTATAGCCTTAATGCCATAATTAGCTTTTACGAAATTATTTTGTACAAGTTAATTTGAACAGGGATAAAACTGAATTAATAATTTAGTAGTTGGAAAAAAGAGCTTGATGTAATATCAATTCTATATACAAACCTATCTAGCAAATTTCCTTAACATAAAATAATTAATTATCCTGAAAAAAAAATGTTTGGGAAGTATTCGCTTTCGTTCGTTAGCTGTCAGATTTTACACCTTATTTGGCAAATTGATCGACGGTTATTTAATTAAAAAAGAGGGGAAAAAAATCATTAAGTTGAAGCCGCTTTGGCTCCTTTGGTAAAAGAAGATATGCAAGGAACGGTTTACAAGTTAATTGATAGACCGGATTTTTTTTTCTCTTTCAAACTTTTAATACCTGTGCTGACTTAATGAACATCTGAAGAGAGGTTAAGATGAATCTTCATTCTGCAATGCATAGAAGAAAAAAAGTGACGGAATTATTAATGGAACCTAAGTCATAGAGATGAGGCAATATACCGATACAATGAAATCAATCAGACAGATATTGTCGCTTAGTAAATTGACATTATACATAAATAATTCGCCATAATAGATGAATATTATTAAAAATAATAGAATATAACTGAATAGTACAGTTATATATTATAGAAAAAAAATTATATAATACCTAAATATTTCCCCTGTTTACTCCTTGTCACAAGGAGAAGCGTGAAGAGTGAAAATTCTCACGATAAAATTAATTGAGATGAGGTTAAATTGCATAAGAGCTTACAAAGATATAACACTAGGCTATTCAAACACCTACATACAATGTACTACATAGTACAATAACCTGTATAAGAGATCTATATGCAGATAAAGATAGAATATATTATGTATTTAAAATTACATACAATACATTTTGATATATGTTAACAAACATGCAGACGTATTCGTATTCAACGATACCTATTTACATATTAATAAAGTATAGACTATTAGTTCTACACACACACATATATATTATATGTATATTATGAGTCATAAATGTAGAATAGAACTAATTTATGAATGACAAATGTATACATTTTATATTTAATTAAACTAACATATTTTCGGAACTTGTTCAATTATGAATAAATTATATATATACCTACAGAAAGACATTAGTGTCTAGATAAAGCTGTTTACACATTTAATGCTTCTAATTTGAATTAAAATATAAAGTCCATTATCATTCCTCCCTTAATGTCACTATAATGAAGTGATATAAAATTATATATGAAATTAACAACAATATAACTAGTTTTAAAGAGCTATTTTAAAAAAATGTTTAGGTATATTTATGAGTGTTTCCAATTCAATTGTTAGTTTACAAAATTATCTCCATGTTGCTTTAAATAGTTACTGAAATACTTAAATTTAACCACAGTTTATAACTCCTTTTCTACATTAATTACATTTTTGTGTGTAATTATGAGGGTTATTTATATAAAAAGAACCTTTTTTTTTAATGCCGGTTCCTCTACCCTATTAAAATCAACTTTAAATCACTCCCAAAAGTTAGTTTTGATGGTTTGATAGTTACGCATCCTGGTACCTTGTTTAATGATCGTAGTAGATGTAGTCACTTCCTAAACTCATTCTACCTATAATTTTCAAAATCCAGCACCGTTAATATCAATCTCGTCTCTACATTAATATAGTTTTAAACATTGTTTCTAGAATCTAGAAGATCCAGATCCTTATTATCAGGGATAAGAAACAATTCTGTGAAGCTCCTTATCATATCAGTACATTTTTAATAAATAAGATTTTTCTTTTTTACTTATGATTTTGTTTTATTAAAGCTACTACTAGCTACTGACTAACTACTAGTTATTTTTATTGATATGGTTTATGACTCAAAAGCCAACGCAACCCTGTCAATTTTTTTATATCTCACTGATTCTATATAAATATATATTATCATCACAAAATATGTAAGTATTTAACTCGTTCGTTGTTACTACATCAGAATTTCTTTTTTTTCAAGTCGCCCTTTCATTTATATGATATTTTTACGCTCATTTGATTTAGGATAAAAATTTAATAGATAGTTACATACTAATTTTTGTAAGTTTTTCAAATCAATCAAGGTTTTCCTTTAATTATTATTATCAGCTATGTTAAGCATTGATGTAATGTCATGAAGTTAATACATGCCACAATAAACAGATCTTGGCTGCAGGATTTTCTACAAAACTTCAGCTTTAAAAAAAAGCTTTATGATTTCTATAGATATAGGATACGTTACATTTAATATTAAATTTAACCACGTCTATATACACGCATAAACTAAAACAACAGGAAAAACTAGAAATTGGTACAAACTAAACAAATAGAATGGACAAAATTATGAATATGGAAAAGTTTATACGAATATTGTTCAATTGAATTTTTAATTTCTATTGAAGAGATTATTTTCTTATAATTTTATTTCTTTGAAGATTTTATGATGTACATGTAATAGCTGTGTTGTGCTGAAATAAGTGTAATTTTATATAGTAAAAGAATAATTCTGATAATATTTTTTTATTAGTTTATCTACTTTCTCAGAACTAAAACAAGATAGAAGTTTAAATCACTAAATGACATGACAACTGACAAAAAAAGAAATTAATATCAAATAATTCATAAATCATTTTATATAATTTCTCAATATTCTCTCCCATTTTATCTTCGACAAAAACCTCAGTCAATACCTACTAAAAAAAGTAAAAAATATATACAAACAGTTGTTTCAATTCTAAACCAATTTTATAATTATATCTAATATCTTTAAACTTTTCTTTTTTGTATTAAATATGTATATATATTTTTTTATAATATTGAAACCATTTCAACAAAATAATACCTCTAAACTATTCTTTTTTCCGTCTAATATAAATATATATATCCCTTAAAAAATAAAATATATAAATAGAAAATACAGAACAACCGACATCCGAAAAAAAAACGAGAAATAGAAAATTAGGTTTCTCGTTATAAAATAGAGATATATTAGACAGAAATGAAATTAGATTCGGTTTGTTAGTAACATCTCTCTGCTGGTAAACTATATAACAAGAGTGTAAAAAAAAACAACCTAATTCCACCCTAGCAATATAGGTGTATATATATATATATATATATATATATATATATATATATATATATATATATATATATATATATATATATATATATATATAAATATATAAGATAGATAGATTCTGTCATTTACTGTTCAATATAACTGTAGTTAAAGAATGAAATAAGTAAAGAGAAAATAAGAAAACAATTTTACCAAAACGAATAACAAATTAGCGTATTATGTAGCTTCTATTTCTATTGTTATGCAGTATCTTTTTTTTCTGTGGAGATTATTATATCTTATTGTGTTATTTTTTTTCTTTGAAGGTTTTATGATGTGTATAAAAAAATAATAAAAGTATCTGAGGGCTGATAATTTTCCTGTTGTGGTGCTTATATATATAGTTAGTTGAGGTTACAGCAATTTTCATTTTTCTCTTATTATTGACCCATAGCGTGACAGGAGTGACGTCTCTATTACTGAAAACATATATAATATATATATATATATATATATATATATATATATATATATATATATATATATATATATATATATATATATATATATATATGTGTGTGTGTGTGTTGGGCGCAGGTAGCACAAAGCTGATTACCCTTACTACCTGTTCTAAAGTTACCTTAATTTTTTTTTCTAAACACAAAAACATCTTCTTTTTCTTCATGTTGGCTTCTTATAGACCTCTTTAATATATTAAATTACCCATGGTTCAACACCGGAGCACAATCAATTTTTACGCCGCCTCAGGGTTCCGAACCCGGGAACCTTTCTTTTTACCTTCTCCCCACTCTAATTGCATTAGGATGATCCCTTACATTCCCTTGTTCAAGCTCAACTTTACCATTACCATCTACAAACTAACTATAAAACTCTCTATTGTTCTTTTTATGTTTTTTTGTCCTCTCTCCCCCCTCTCCAAACAAAAATAAAATATATATATATATAATCTTTTGTAAAATACTTTAATGTTACGTTACAATATCTTTTAACACTGGTAAAAAATAATGTACAAACATTATTTCTACTTATTTCTTTATTGAAAGCATGAAGTGATTTTCCTAACCAATCAACCATAAGTATCTTCGTAGAGATTACCCTACACAGTTTGATATGGAAATTGGTAAATGATTGAGACATTTTTAAAGTCTCTTTTTATACCTACATTCTTACAGCGTTTTATATAGATAAAAAGTAAAGAATGCCTTTATATTTACAAATAAATAAGAAGAAAAAGGTAAAAGTTTGAAATGTAAGTAAAAAATTGAATTGTTATACCTACCCCCTTCTTAAAGAAAAGGACAATCGAGACCAATAATTGATTATATGGTAGAATTGTCTATTCTATTTTGTCATAATTTCTTTTCATCTTGATACAAGATAAAAAGAACGACATTTCCATCAGGAAGGGATCAGTCCATTTGATATGACAATCTGTGTAGAACATGGAACATGTTCTACTACTATATATACTATGTTACATAGTATTATACTATAATATACATGCTCTACTATATACGTCTTTGAATCTATGAGAGTGTTATTGTTGGTGCTTAAACTTTAGTCCCAGGGAATGGGTTTAGTGTTTCGGTCTTTGTGTTCCTGTATATTAATCTTAAACTTAACTATAAAAGTTAGAATATAAATTATATCTTCTTTCTGTGTTCCTACACTATAATGATGATTAGATTATAATCATTATATTATAACTATATTAATTCGTATTGTAATTAACAAGGGCAACACTAAAATTATTAACTTCCAACACAATACAATGGCTAAAGTTGGCATAAATTATTGCTAGATTTTAGATGAGAACATGGTTATTCTAGTTTTTTCTTTTAACTATAATTTTTAGCAGGGAATAAAAATCACAGGACAAATAAAGATTTTAGAAGAGAACAAATAGAGAATTCAGTTTTTTTTCATTTTCAACTTTTGGCAATAAATAAAATTTCAAGGATGAATGTATTTGATTGATGGTCAAATAATTGATGTGATATTTAGTGAAAAAATATTACACTTTTCTGGGAATCAAATTATTTTAGTGTTGATGGATAGTGGAGTAAATAATTAAAAGAAATTTAATTAAAGAATGGTTTGAAATACATTATATTGGGATTGATATAGAACAAATGGATATTCAATGGAATTATTTTTTAATGTTGTAAGATAACTTAGAAGGTTAAAATATTGTAATTATTAAGTGAATACAATATATGAAAAATAAATTTGAATATACTTTACGATATCATAAAATATATACGTAGAAACTATAAAAGTAGATGAGAATATATATTATGTTCACTTCATTATTTTTTGTTTATTATGCTGAAATAAAAATGTATTCGATGACTACTCTACAGACGACGGAATTTACTATGAAAACAAAACCGCCATATTATCTTATTTTCGTTCCCAGTGTATTTTTAATTAAGGTTTATATTATTTTTTAAAACAGTAGAGCGTGTTATAGTGCTTCCATTCGCTCAAGACTAGAGCCGCTGCAACGCGATAAAACATTTCTTTCCTTTTAACGGATGTGTTAATTATTAATTATCTTCCGACAGTCTGAATAAGCTTTTATGTCCAGTTTAATCTTTTTTTATCAAGATACATTCACGCACTACCTCATAAAAAAAGATGGCGTCATTTTTTTACATAAGTGTGGAAGCCATTTTGTCTTTTTTATGTTTTATGGCTTTTTTTCTACTTCAATCAACTACATTATTAATTTATAGATTAATTTAGGCGGAGGAATTTTATGAGCTTAAATAATGGTGTGATAATATCTTTTAAGATTTTTTTTTTTTTAATGGATTTAATTATAAGGATTTTTTTTTCTCGAGGGCACTATTTATTAACTTGCCAATATATTTTTACTAAAATTTTATTGATCAACCATCATGTTGAAGGATCTCTTTAAATATTTTATAACTTAATTTGCGCGTTGTTTTTTTTTCTTTTATTGATCCACTCTATAAAATATGTTTTCACAATAAAATGAGAATGACGAATATAAAATTTATGCACAAACATACACTTATTTACATCATTATCTTCAAAAGTACTTATCTGATTTTTAAGAAAGTAGCCGCAGTTAGCCCCATATTAATTGCGACCGCCTGCAATTAATTTTGAGCCCATTAAATATTAAGAACAAAAACAATTTTGACAGATTATTTTTTTTTTTTTAAAAAAAGGGGAAAATAATTAAATAATTTAAACGATAATGGGGTTGTATAATATCATAAAGTTAATAAAGTACGAAATAATACTAGGAAGCTAAGTGACATTAACATACTTTTTTAATCTTTTAATTATTAGTGAACTTTTTAGAGGAAATATTAATAGGAGTGTTAGGGTGTTTCAAAATAATAAAATAGACCAACAATTAACCTATTTATCTAATATGCGTTAGTTGTGGTAGCAAAAAAGAACTGGCTAGGTGTTTCTGTGATTCCATACTAATTTTAATGCTAAAAGTTTAGTTTCTTCTTTACTAAACCACATTAGTTGTATCAAGGAGTTTATTTTTAAGACCCCCAATGGATGCAAAAAAATTGGCCAAATTTTGAGGTTTTAACCAAATTCATATTGACGCGATCTTAAAGTATTTGTTTAACGTCTATCTACTTAAAATAAAGAATAATTGGGATAATATTATAAGAAAAAACATTTTAAGAGCATCAAAAATGTTATTAGAATTTGATAATAAATCATATTTTGTATCATTCTGACAAATCACCAGTATTGTAATACATAATCGTGATTTGTACTATTGTGGCATGTATGATACCAAATGTTAAATATACAAAATTACTAATGCTATCATGTCTAATTATGTAAAAATAACGTATAATGAGCGTGGATATCGTTTCATACTTTTAACAGTTATCTATCTGTAAATTCATTATCTGACCTATTACTATATTTCTTGAAATAAATATTCTCCTCTACTTTTTGAATTAAAGAATTTGAAAAATGATTGCAACATTTCAGATATCTAAATTGTCAAAGATCAGCGTTGAAAATATGTAAAACTCCTATAGATACACGGAATCCCTGCTCTTTATTGTAAGGTAAAATTGTCGTAAAAGAGATTAGGACCACCTGAAAATTGAGCATATTGTCTAAGAAAAAACCTTATTCTATATTCATTGTCAATATTTAGCATTGACAAACAAAATCATATGTGTAGATGCCAAACAACAAAATATATCTGGGCAGTAAGACAAATATATCTGAGCTCTCATTAAAGCTAATGAAATGCGCCGATTTTGGTAAGCTTTACACTTTTCCTGAAGCAGTAAGATTGCAACAAAAAAAAATTTAAAAATTCTAAAATTTTAACAAAATCATAAGCGAAAATGCTCTTGTACCCAAACAATGTTTTGACACAAATCTCAACTTAAATGGAACATTTTTAAAAGAAATTCATTCATTAAAATTGGACGTATAGTTTTTAAGAAATGTCTGAAACGGATTTCTGTCTTGGAACAGAATTGATTTTGAAATCGGTGATCTAAATTTTTTCGCTCTGCGTAAGCTCCCGGCATGAAAAATCGCCAGGTTCGCTTCGCGGTGTTCGTTAGGCGTGTGCCGACGATTAACGTCACGAGCCTTGATTCGAATGATATACTTTCGAACTGAACATTATTATTGTAAAATATTATATTTATTTTATTAATTTATTTTTTTGTTTATTTTTATTTGTTCATTTATTTTTTATTTTGGCAGTGAAACGCGTTTTGGTGTCGTTTTTTTTGGTAGTTTATGAGCCTAAGTAAAGACATGAAAATGTCAAAACATACTATATTTTGGGTTCTGGCCTCAACCTCAAACTACGCTAAAATTCCGACTTTTCGGATTTACTTAAAACCTTAGAAGCACACAAAATAATCTACAACACATCTCAAAGTAAGCATTAATGCTACTATATTAAAATATTTTAAAATTGTATAAATATAAAAAGGAGCTTTTTTTCAAACTCTTATTAAACTAAAACATTAAGGCACTTTAATTTATCGACATATTGTGCTAAGAAAGAATGTTTTTAAACAATTATTACACTGAATAAAATAGATTATAGATTTAAAGAAACAAACTATAACATTTAATTTCTTCACCACATCTTTTAAAAAATAAATAAAAATAAAAAAAGACAATGTGTATAAAACTGATAGAACTAAACAACATTGTCTTCAATAATTAAAGGACAAATATTCAATTAATAAATAATTAAATGTTTATTGTTTAGCAATCGATTTGCTAATTTTTATCAAATGATTTTGCCTTCTATAATATATGTCTATTTATAATAATCTGAGGATATGACTTAACAATCAGTATTTTATCAAGTGAAATGGTCTAAGATAAATAGTTTTTGAATTGACCCCTTGATTTCTGTACTGATTTCTCCCTTTTTACTGCTTCTATCACCTTTAACTGATAATATGATAACCCTTTATCGATATCTCTTTACATGACTCACTAATTAAATTAATATAAATAATCATTTGGTTCGACAGGACTAATCACTCTTAATCAGATAGATATTAATATGTTTTTCCATGTAATCCGATATCTAATAGATCCAAATCCTCTAATTTTTTATTATTTCTTTTCATCGAGTTAATTAATTTGTATAAATCAAAGAAATGATCATTTAAAAAACATAAAATTAGTTATCAGTTAAAAGAAAAAAAAAAAAAAAAAAAAAAAAAAAAAAAATGATGTTGAAAAGATACCTCTCTTTTCTAAGGACGGATATGTCTAAAATATTATCTATGTTTATAACGATTATTTAACAACGTAATTTTATAGTTCGTAGAAATTTTATCCAATTAATTTTTTTTGTTTTAATAATAATTTTAATTAAATGATGGATATAAAAAGAGCTATGATAACTAATGAGAATATAAAAACCTATACTACGTCATATATTTTTATTTATATATTTTTTTACTATATATATATATATATATTTAGTTTTATTTACTAACTCGAAATACAGATCGATTTACAGAGTAATATTATAGTAAACAGATATATTTTTTTTAATTTCATCTACATATATATTACCCTATTGCATCCAATATAAGACGCCCTCGAATATATGCGGCATCCCGATTTTCAAACCAAAAATTTGGAAAAATATTATTTATAAATCATTGAATATATATATATATTCAATAATATATAAGAATATATATAAGACGCTATATATCAATATATATCACGACGATATATATCAATATATATATAAGACGCTCCCTGTTTCAAAGGGAAAATCGCGTTCTCTTTTTGAATATCTTCTTCAGACGTCAAATTTAAGCAGTCTATCATAGATAGATATTGTTGGAATATTGAATCTTTATTTAGAAGTAAGATGCATCTGAATCTTTATTTAGATGTAAAACAAACACCATCCTGGCTAACTAGAAATTAATATATACAACGGATTCGCTCTAAATAAGATTTGCTTAAAATCTTATCAGAAATTGAACACGTTAAAATTACTGAAAATTGATGAAATAGGAAGACCCGACAATGACATCTGTGCAAAATTCAGAGAATTGGAAATGAAAAGTAAAAACAAGATATCAGAGGTTCTCTTAAAAGAAAAGCTCGTAGAAAAAAGATTGTTTGATATGCTACTCTTGAATACATCGATTATAAAAGGCATCTTCAATATAAGACGCATCCTGAATTTCGTGATGCAAAAAGGAGAAAAAAGTGCGTTATATATTCGAAGCTATACGGTAGTTAAACAAATTTGTACATTTATTAATAATTTACATAGGGAGTCTAAATTGAAATCTAATTCAGTATATTAAATACATTTAAACGTGTTCAACAGGTTTCTTACACATAGCTTTCGATTATCAGAGCAATCAGATTTATTTTTATTAATATCGTAGAAACTATATTTTTCCCAGGAAAACGACTTGGTTAAATTGATCTTTACATGGACTGTAAAATAGATTTCTTTTTTAAATCGTCAGAAACATTTTCGAGAAAGTTTTTCAGAGCTAAAATTAAGTTGTTGATTTCGCATCGGGATATTGTTTTTCAAAACTTGTCTGCCAGATTTAATAGAAAACGGCACTGTAGTGTAGGCTCAAGTGAACACAGACTACAGGTAAAATACATTTTTATGTATAAATCTATCAAAATCTCAAAATGTATTTCCTCGCCATTACATTACCTTTTGACTTTTTCTATAAATATACAACGCTTAAAATACGTATAAATGACATTATAGAAATCATGGTTCTCTTTAGAACCTAAATCAATCGAATTTAGAAGCCAATAAATAGGATCCAATTTAGAACCTAAAATAATGAATGCTTAATAGGTATTACTGTGCAAGCAGCCATGTATTGCACCTTATTTCTCCATCTTGTATTAAATTAAAGACTATCGAAAAAGATAATATAGAACTGCTAATTATTAAAAGATATTTTATAATTCATATATTTTAAAGTCTTTTTTCCTCTTCGTCAGATGAAAAACAAGTTTTCTACTTTTAAAAATAGATTTTTTTTTAAAAAAAAAGAATTTCTTACATAGGTATTTATTTATTATTTTTAAAGATGCAAACTAAAGTTTTATTTATTATTTAAAGCTATTTCGGATTATTTTTTATTGCCTGTTAAAAAACAAGACAAAATTAAATAAATTTAAATATAAAAGCAATAAAATGAACACTTAAACTGAGACGATAATAAATTATTCACTCATTGAATTATCCTTTATGATATAGATTTCCAGAGCAAGATGATTATTCTATAATATTAATGTATGCGTTTAACTTATTGATGTAATAAATAAATATAAAGTATAAATTCGTCACTTGTTAAATATGTCCCTCTTATTATGTATCTTCTTTTTGTGTGAGTCGTTAAAACGTTTTTAACACAACTAGATTGTTGTCAAAGTTTGTGGGCTTCCGTGGTTAGAATTATAATGAAGTTTTAGGTCTTCTGGTGGTGACCACGTCCCAAAGGGTGTTCATCCCGACGTTTCGCTCCTATATACCTACTAGAAGCATCTTGAGGGGTGTAAGACAGATGTGAACACTTTTTGTTCTCATCGGTCTTACACCTAAGATACCATGAACACTGAACACCCCTGAAGATGCTTCTAGTATTAGGAGCGAAACGTCTGTACGAACACCCTTCGAGACGCGGTCACCACCGGAAGACCTAGAATTTCATTAGATTGGTGTCAACTGGTTTATATTTCGACCCAACTCCTCATCATATTCAGTTCCAACGATTTCATATAAATAATGTCATTGTTAATTTTATTGTTGCACTATTATTTTTATTTTATAAAAAATGTGAAAAGTTAGTAAGGTTTATTGTTAAGTGGTAGTTTTTTTTAAATTTTATTAAAGGATTTTTGTTGAAATAACAAATAATGGTGACAAGGCATGAATATGACCAAAAGTTGGTCGAATTATAGTCAGATAACCACAATCTAGTTGTGTTAAAAAGTTTTTAAAACCCTTTGTGACCCACACAAAAAAAAATATATAGTATAAATATTATACGAGTATAATAAAGTTATAATTAATATTATTTTTAAAATATCTATCAATATATTAAGTACACATTTTTTAAACTTATACAATTTCAAAATAAGAGTCTAGATTGTCGATCTTATGAAAGAAACATGTGTAGGTAAATCTCTTTATGTTTTGAAAAGTATGCGGTAATCTTGATTTATAGAACGAATCATTTGGTGAAGTTGGAACATATCGTTAGATATATTTTGGACTAGTAGTTAACGCTAAAACAATTTAACACCATTTTTATTGTGATTTATGACTTTTATATATAGAAGAAAAAAAATCGGATACGTCGGTAGAAAATCTCTTTTGAATCGGGATGAATTATTATGAATATATTCTTATATACAAAAAAAAATCCTAAACAGTTGATATCTCTATCAATATTAAATCCGCTTGTATCGGATTCAATATATATTATAATGGAGGATTGGGGGAGTGATTAAACGTTGCTTGGTTCTTTCATGAT